>CM039122.1:12881131-13212529 GCA_022036555.1 Microstegium vimineum | reverse complement strand
TATTTTTTATGCTTACTGTGGCCCTCTCGAGAGATGCAGATCCCTTACACGAGAGATAAATAACTTTGCTTGTTCAGCACCAAATACTTGATGCTTAAGAGCATCTCCAACAACTCCTTAAAATTTACTTATCAAATCATATGGTTTAGCAAGTTGCTAAAATATTTGGCAAGTGAAAAAAATATCTATCTCCAACAAATTGGTATTTTAACTTGACAAGTGAAAAAAATATATCAAGTGCGGAGATTTACCAAGTCTGGGGCGATATTTACCAAGTTGGTAAATTATACCAAGTGGATTTAAAGAGTTGTTGGAAAGATGTTTTCGTGTTTTTTCTAAAAAAATAAAAATACCAAATGAATTTGAGGAGTTGTTGGAGATGCTCAATTTTGAACACCACAAGTAGAATAGGGTTTTCTAGATACATTCGGTCGAGTATCCTCATCTGCTTATTTTCTTCCTAGAAAAAAGACAAGAGTCTTCTTTTTTTTGACGACGACCACCTCCGTCACCACCCCGCTGTTGCCCCCGGCCAGCAGCACATTAACGTCAGTCTCAATAGTAAGTTTTATCTCACGGTTTCCAACACATGAAACTTTGGTATGAAACAAGACTCTCTCTCAGTGTAAAGTTTCATCGCACAGTTTCATAGCTTATTTTAGTAGGTGTGGGTTTTACTTGCACCATTCATCTCTTCTCTTTTAATCTGATGAAACTATTTGAGTGCCTCAATGGGGGTTTCACGATATTTCTAATAAGACGTTGGAAACAACGCTGATAAGTTTTATCCTCATGAAACTTTTCCCTTCTCTCTCCTCTAAATTTCATACAAAGATTCCTTTTTTTACTGATGTGGTAATATATTTAATGTGCATGAAATCTCTCATGAAACTCCATTGAAACTGGCCTAACAGGTCGGCGCAGTTCCTCTAGTGCAGTTAACAGTACTAAGAACTTAACTGTATGTATATAAAAACCTCCGTTGGGACCAATTATTGGGGGAACGAAGTGCTCATATTAAATCTAAAACTTGCATGCTCTGAGAATTCCACTTTGCTGGAAGAAATTCCAGATTCTAGTTGTGACACCCCTGTCACGTACCCGCCACAGCATCAAGTGCCCAATTGTCGTTCCACCTTCACCGTCCGTTAATCCGATCCCAATTGAAGGTTCTTGCCTACCGTCCATTCGGTGGTGGCCTTGCCCACCATCCTCGGCTGTCAATCCACCCCCGCCCTCTGCTATTCTGAATCAAATGAGGAATCAAAAGCCCTCATCCCCTCTGCTATTCTTGCATCTTCCTTCTTAATTTCAATTTGCCTCAATTTTATCTTTCCTTTTTTGGATCTGAATAAGTCACGCAGGGAGTTTATTTTACATATTTTGGATGCTCTCTACTTAAGCATAAATGACTTATTTAGATTTTACCTCTCCAACAACTCCTTAAAACAACTTGTTATCCTTATAAATTTGGCAAAATCATAAAATTCACTCTCCAACAACTACTCAAACCAATTTATTATTTATCCCAACTTGCTATTCACAGCCTCCGCATGCGTATATTACCGCGCGCGTAGCGGACTTACTATCGTGATTTGTTCTTCCCGTCTTCGCCAACCGAGCGCAGGGGAGCGCAGGGCAGAAAATCGGCCTCGCCGAGCGCACGCACTGAGCGCAGGGGAGCTCTTCCCGCCGTTGCGAGGCCGTCCCGACCGCCTGCGGCCTCGCCGAGCGCACGCGTCCGCGGCGACCGCCTCCGACCCGCACCGAGGGCAGGGGAGCCTCCACGGCGAGCTCTCGCGGGCGCCAGGGCGCGACATCAGGGGCTCGGGTGAGCTGCTGCTCGGCCTGGCCAGGGCGCGCTCAGGGGCGCAGCTCGCTACAAGCGCGCGGGCGAGCGAGCCGCCCGGCCCGGGGCATGTGCGCGGGCAGAGCCGTCGGTCGGCGCTGGGGCTGGGCGAGCAGGGGTAGCGGCTCCGGCTCGACGGGGGCGACGACGGGTAGAGCAAGGACACCGCCTCCCGCTCGGCTTCCTGCTTGGGCGAGCGCAGGGGGAGAAGAAAGCCTGAGGGAGAGGGAAGGAAGAGAATGGACCCGGGTGGGAGGAGAGGTTAGGCGGTGGGCGGCCTTTTTCTTTTCTCGGGCAGAGGTAGAAGAAGGGTTCATTCGGGGCTTTTTTATTTTAACAAGTTGGAATAGCAATCTGTTGGAGAGAGGTATTTTTTTCACTTGTCAAACAAATTAGTAACTTGCTAAAACTCAAGATTTAGCAAGTCAATTATACCAAATTCTTGGAGATGCTCAGTGACGGCTGACCCAACCGCGCCGTAATCTTGAAAAAAAAAATCGTCGAGCGCTGGTGCTGCCACTTGACAAAGAGGGTCCTTTGCCGAGTGCCTAATTTCATTACATGGTTCCAAAGAAAGGTATTGCTGGTATAAATTATTCACACTCAAGTTATCCGCAAACGCACAGATAAGATACGACTGATGTAGCACTTCACCGAGATAACCCATTTTTAATATTGAACTCAAAGGAACGGTTGGAGTACTTACGTCTGAAGCTAATCCCTGAGTCGCTAATAAGGCCTATGAAGTTAAAAGGAAGAAGGGATCGTTTCTGGCTCTCTGGTCCCGTTTTATCTATATTGATCTGTATATTAATGTTCAACTCAACGAAAATTACTTGATTTTTTGCAACGATAATGATGAAGAAATATATCAAAGCTAATTAGGAAAGCATATCTACAAATAACTCACAAAAATATGAAATGAAAAAAAAACTCTATCAAAAGCTTGTTACCATTGCCCTTGCATATAGTAACCACAAATTGCCCTACTGACTACTGTTGCCAATGAAAATGACTCCTACAAGAAGGACCTTGTTATATCTATCGTCAAAGTCATCGTGGTAACAAGCATCCACACATTGGTGATGATTTAATGGATAGATTTATTTGCACTCTAAATCTAAAGAACTGCTTAGCTATAAATGAGAGATGTGACCTCTTCTTCTTACCACCGCCGATGTTGGTATAGGATAATAGGAAGAGGAGGGGCCCCTAGGCGGCGGCTTCCATTTTCTTAACTATCTTGACTGGCATAGTATCGGCCTATCTTGACTGACTTGATTACTGCAATGAAAATTACACTCATGTACATCTGTTTATTTATTAAAGACAATCCATGCTAATTAATAAATAAACTGCTAATTAAAAGGAATACATGGAGGCATGCATGCCACAGTCTCAAGCTAATATTATCCTAACATAGTGTCCAAGAGCTATCAAGTTTTCTGAAACAATTTTTAAATCCTAAAACATCGAGTTTTCTTTTCTGGAGGGGAAGTAGTACGAAATGTCTATCTTTAAGTTGACACATTCTACCCTACGATCACACAAACATGTCATTAACAACTACAAACATCAATAACATGATATTATTTAGTTTATAAACATGTAAGTCATGCACATTTTTATTTGAAAATATTTACAAAATCTCATAAATTTGAAAGAAAAGAACATGTTTTATAAAGGAAATTAGTAGTCAAACATACAAATCAGAGACTATGCAAAGTCAAATGTGACAAGTAAGTACCGCTAGAAGATGTTGATTACAACTTTAACTTCCAAGTTTTAATATAGAAGAATTTATTACAAAATTAAACATATATTACCATTCCTCAGGATGTGTTTGCACCAATATGACATTCGCGTGAAATTTTGTAAATCAACGTTGAAATCTTGCATTTTGTGTTTTATAGTGGTGATAAAATCCCTCCAAGAAGGTGTAATTTGGTGATGTCACAAACTGTCAGGAAACACATATGAAAATATTCGAGTTCCTAAGTGCATGTATCTTATGAGCCTATTCCATAGATCGGTTATCAACCATCTTGTTTTTTTTTTTTGGGAAAGGTTATCAACCATCTTATAGTGCTTATAAGGGTGAAAGAAAAATCATGCTAAACAAATAGTGCCTAAAATCGGGTTTTAGATTGTTAGATATTTAAGGAAATTTAGTCATGATTTAATCTAGAAAATGTTTAAAAAGATTTATGGCATCATTTATATGCACGTGTGATCTAACTATTGTAGTAGCAACATTGGTAAACATACTAACAAAAATTATACTGAATTTCACAAACTCAACAAGAACAGATGTACACAGCACGCGCAACAGCTAGGCACAGCGCACACGCCATTCGTCTCTCTCAACTTCATAATAGATGCACATTCAAGCCGCCTATTGAAGTTGACGCAATATTTAGTCAAAATCTCATACAGAACTAAGCTTTAGTGCATCTAGCATTTAATACGGGTCCTAAGATTTATTTAATTGAACTGAATTTAAAATAGGTCAAGCCTAAATTAAAACTAACAGGAAGAAGTCCCTTTTCTATTCTTCATATATGAATTGGAAGTCAGTGAGAAGCTAAAAAATAGGCTTCACTAGCTCTAACTCCGGTAGATAGATCCAGAGCTCGGAAAAGCCCTCTCTCAAGGAGAGGAGAGGGGAGGGTTGGTGTCGTTTCCTGATATCAGCAGGCCAATTGCTTTTGCGTAGACTGAAAAGGTTACACAAGACATGCAACAGTGCCATATTAACATTTTCAGTTCTGTACAGAAAATTATTGTTCTTAAAAAATGATCAAGAAATTAGAACAGAAGTTTCTCATCCTGAATTCAAATGCTAATATATTCTGGGTTTTGTTGGTCTCGATTACAAGTTGAAAGTCCCCTCAAATCCGATTCTGAAATCGAGAAACCTGAACTCAAAGTTAAAGGCCGACGTCGGAAAACCAACATGTCCTGATTGAAACTGTTTGATTATACCAACCTAAAAGCTGGAAGCTCCACAAACCATGATTAAATGGCGCGCCAAATCACAGAGAAAACCAGCCAATATTACCTGATAAAGGTGGCCAATGCAACTATATATATCTAAGTAAAGAACATTACAAAACTTTTCTGTTTATTCCAATAAAATCCAACCACTTGCCGGCAGGTGAGACGAATCCTCCTCGCTTTTCTAAAGCATACATATATAGAACCAGTACATTCTTAGTTCTGTTTGCCATTGAGTGGTTAGGTACGTCGTTGTACGTACGTAGGCACAGCGCCGCACACAGGTGTCTCTGGCCTACACTGCCGACTTGCCCCTACTCCAAACTCACGCTTTTGGAGAGCCTGACCTGTGACTAGACTATAGTAGGCTGGATGAGCCGATGAAGCCAGTGCTGACCAGACCAGCGTACCCCTCCTCACATCTAACGGCTAATGATTGGCTTGGTGGGTTTTCGTGGCCGCTGGTTGGGCTGGCGCTATCAACCTCCACCCGTTGCCATGTGAGCTGTTGTTGTGAATAATCAAGCTTGCCATTAGGAGCGCAGCGTTAATAATCATGAAGCGCATCTCCAGCTTTACCACCTTCTTACATCTTTCCTTTTGCGATTGCACTTGCACCCAACCATACATACATATCCAGGGAGGCACGCGAAAGAGGATAGCCATAATTGGTCGACGGTTAAGCGTGCTAATCCTTTTCCGGTGTCAAATGGTCTATCCACATGAGCATTATAGAGGGGTCTATTCGGTTGCTGCTAGGCTTCCAGCTACTTGAAATTGAGGACCTGGACTGCTGCTTGGCACAAAGTTGCATGAGCGACAAGCCAAATAGGCCTTGTAGAGCCTAAGAGTTTCCAAAACCTCACTCCCAATCTTGAACTTTTAGCAAGATCGAAAAAAACATCTCTTCAACAATTCTTATGTCAATTGACTCACTACAAAAATCTAAAAGTTCTCCTAGTATTTTGGTATTCAAAATTTAGTACAAACTTTTCCTACTATCCGATGAGAATTCTCATGTGCTATGACTGGTGGTACTGTTTTACTACTACTTAAAAACACTAGAAGAAATCCACCATTTTAGTAGTGTCTCATTCTTTATGCACTAGGAAAAAACATACAGACACGTATCCAATCGGCTGAACTGGAGGTGGAAAGACATAAGAAGTACAAGGAAAAAGGATAGAGTTTCTCATGAGGATATGACCTCCATGCACATAACCATGCTGGGAGAATCATATAGAGGCCGAGGAGATCAACAGTGGTGTCCACACTGAGAAGGAGACCCAAAGCTTATCAGGTTCGAGTCATCAAGGTGAAGTCCCAAATTAAGTTTGAGACCATCTCGAATTTCAGACTTTGTTTTTTACTATCCACGTATGCATGGAAATATAGTTTGATAAGTCAACTAACGGCTTTGGTTTCACGTCAAAATTTGTCCAGCGTTTAGAATCTGCAAGATTAATTGCTACGATACCTTCTTTTGGTTCATTGGGTCGTGTATCGTGTTAGAGCCCATTAGGGGACACGTCCAAGGAGGGTGACACCCAAGACTCTTTCATCAACCGTTGTCACTCTTGTTACAGTTTGGGTTTTGTTGCTTCTTCTTTTTCTTGTGAAACAAACATTGTTCGGTGCACTTTTATCACCAAGTCGACTATTTTGAAACACACATTGTTTGGTGCTCTTGTTTTTCTTGATCTTGCTGGCTTGTGGCGACTAGTTCTTTCGAATAAAAATTTAAATCTCTTATCAACTTCATATATCTCATTCATACTTGTAATTTCAGATTGTGTTCAACCTGTTCTTACTTGTGTTCTCTATTAGCTGGCAAGAAAGCGTTTTAGAGGAGGTCAATCGTGTTGTGTGTGGTTGATAACCAATGAAGCAGTGGTGTATTAATGATTGTGGGGTCCGAATCAAACATGACTTCAAGTGGTGTATTAATGATTGTGGGGTCCGAATCAAACATGACTTCAAGCCTAGATCGTGAACGTCCAGTTCTTCACCAATCGAAGTTATCATACCTATTAGAAGATCGGGCCACGTGTACATCACTTTCAGATGCAAATGTGCAAGAGAGAAAGTATAAAAGTGTCTGAGATAATTTAGAAATAGTTTGGTATTCCAGATGCAACACTATCTTAGGCCTTGTTCGTTTCCATCGGATTGACCATAATCTGGGTGCATTGTTGCGGCCCGTTTTTAATCTGGATGGGAACTAAAGTGTGCATTTGTTTTCACCGGACCCGGAATAAAAACCGACCGGAACAAAGACTTGCTTCTCTTTTTCTTGTCTACATGACCCGGAATGAAACCGACTTTCTACCCTCTGGAATTAATCCTGGGCTGGAATGAGTGACAGGGACGGATTCACTCGTTGCTGACCCGGAATGAATTAGCTTCTGGATTGAATCCTGCGCAAACGAACAAGGCCTTATAATGTTTAGGAGCCATATGTTGGAAATGGTTGGAGAAAGGCAACACATATGTGTTATAGAGTGTGACGGAATTCGGTCCAACTCTCTATAGAGCCTGCGCCCACCGGGCCCAGGTCCACCAAAGCCCACAACATATCTAGGTCTTAGGCCTAACTCAACCCAAAAAAGTAGTCTGATATGTGCACTCCAACAATATGCTCCCTATTTTTTAGTGAGTTGAAAACTCCTTGATTTACCAATTATTTTATTTTGGAACTCATGAAGATGCTCTTATGTTTAATGAGGCTTTTACATGTACATTATTAAAAAAGTTGCCAATTACACATAAGCCATTAAAAAAATAAACTTCCACAATTGCCACTACTATGAACTCTTTTGTCATCCAAGCCATTTTGTCAGATTTACCTCTGACGGTGTTAAACTATACGTGTGAAAAGTTTAAAATACCCCTTGGGTCTGAATATACAATTAATTATTTTAGCATATTAACGACCTTAAATGAAAAAAACTCAAAACTGGAAAGTTGTAGATCTCGTCGAGATCTATCATAATTATATAAAAATGCACATATATGTATATTAACGACCTTAATAATTTTATAACATAATGCACATATATTTATCCTATAATAAGTATACGATAAATTTATCAATAATGCTATATGATTTTCATATCCATAACTTTTCTCCCCTATGCATGGCACCTTTGTATGTTTTCAATTTATTTAGTTGAAACTATATTTGAGTTATGATATATCTTGTTCCCAGCCCATTATATTTGATGTCATGAATCTATATTTTAAATTTCAAATTTTGGTCTTTTTAATTGCTATAAATATAAATTTTCATATTAATATTAACTTGAAACTCTTGTGCGTATAGTCTCTTTTATTTAGAACTCTTTTTATTTAGAAATAAGAACTTTAGATCATATATTGCCCTATTAGTTACTATTATAACACAAGCGATTGTTTAAACTTGCACCGTACCACTCAGGAATGATAGTGAATCTTGAAGTGAGATTTAGGTGCGGGCTAACAATGCAAATACAAGACAAATCTCAAATATTGGGAAGGTCATAGGCACCCATTGATTTGTACTAACCTTCCCCACTGTTTAAGATGTTAAAAAAATTTATTGAAGTATTATTTGTGTGGTATTATTTTTTATTTTTTTATAATTATACTATAAATCTCTACTATAATTTAAATCTTTTAAAAGGGTGGAAAGCCTAGATCTCACCCATCACCCACACGCAGGCTTCCGACCCTACACGTCACTCATCAATCCACCTCCGCGTCACATCTCCTGCCTGTCTTTTCCTCTCAACTCGGCAATCGCAGATCGTAAATAAAAAAATGAATTGAAAAAATCGAAAAAAAAACAGCAAGCCGCCGCCGCCTGCGCGCGCTGCGCCCCACCCGCGCGTCCGCAGCCGCCAGCACGCGTCGCCGCCTGCGCTGCAGCACGCGCCCAAGCCCCACCCCCGCGCCCGCAGCCGCCGGCACGCGCCGCCGCCTACGCGCGCTGCCTGCCGCAGCCAGCCAGACGCCGCCGCGCCCGTGCCCGCCGTCGCCTGCGCGCGCTGCGGCCAGCACACGCCCGTGCCCAAACCACGCGCCTGCAGCCGCCAGCACGCGCCCACGCCCCACCCACCATGCTTGTCGTCGCCTGCGCGCGCTATGGGCCAGCACGCGCCAGCGCCCCACACGCCGCGACCGCGTCCCGCACACCGCCTAGGAAGGTCGTTGGGTAAGTATACATGCTTTGCTTTCTCGTTTGCAGATGAACTGGATCTTTTTCTCCGCTACATACAGATTGTTCTCTGTCTCCTCCGTGAGCCCCTTCTGATTCGTAATACAATAAGTTTTGTGTTCTCCTGCCATGAATTTGTACTTCTTGAAGATGTTGAAAAGTATCCCTTTTATGCCCTAAAGGTGTTTGACAAAATGACAGAGTTGAATGACATACTCATGGTCAAGCAATGCATCTGCACTAAGGTACCTGAAACAATAGAATTCTTTGATTCTTATCAATTTAAGTTCCAAAAATAAATTATGTTGCATTTGTGGGTGGATCCGAGTGACACTTTGACCACACACTCTTTGTATCTGTAACCAGATTGTCAAATTTCGTTCCATGATTGTACAATGTTTGGTCCTCTCTTTTTAAAGTTAGGTCAAACTCGATTGTCTGCGGTCTATAATATGCATTGATGAAGTATTAATGTTCTAACTAATGATGCCCTTTCAAATGCAGGGCATAGGAGTTTTGTAGTGTGAGGGATGATACTTGTCTAATTTTTTGGATGCTCAAATTGGCACTGGCCCAGCTGTTAAGGTGATGTTCTTCTGTTCCGCTTCCGCGTCTCATTAAATCAAGTATGTTTTTGGCCGAAGTTGAGTGCATGAATGTCAGATTGTCGCAATGTTCCACATCTAACTCTGTTCGAATGTGGGATTGTCTCAATCTGGGCTTGGGAGGAGTTGGTTCTCCAATTCACAAATTTGAGGGTCATAAAGTTGTTGTTCTTTGTGTTCAGGCATGTAAATATAATATTTTTGCTATTATGTGCTCTTTATGGAGATATGGTTGGTGATTGGCTTTGATTATCTTGAGGAGAAGACCGAGCTTTTGCATACTCTCATCAATGATAGGAAGCTACCAGATCTTCCAAAGTTAAAGCAGGTAGCTTAAATTTCTCTATCTAATTGCATGCAACTCTGAAAACCTTTGATTATTGATGGTGTTTTTTGATCTTGGCCCAACTATGCATTAGACTATTTTGAAAATAATTCTTGTGATGGACATGTAGATATGTTTTTAGTTTGGAAATGATGTAGATTTTTAGTTTGAAAATGATGCAGGTTTTGTCGATTACCGATGGGCAACAAGCCATTAGCGATTTGTGTTTTCTATTATATTGACTTGATGCTTATACCAAATTTATATGACGAACTACTCTTTTGTGGAGCACTGGCAACGGTGCCATTAGCAATTCTGCTATCATTACTTGGATCTGAAGCCAATTGACATATGTTAATTGGGATTTGGTGAAATGCTCTTTGGTGTTGTCAGATGGTTTTGAGGAACTTCTTCCTTTATAATGAAAATTATGTGTATGGCCATGTGTTCTATGGTTGAGTTCTGTGGTTACTGAATTCTTTTGGCACAAATTGTAGAAACACAAAGATCTGCCAATATAGTTGCAAAAAGAGTTGTTATTGACTACATTACTCAGAACTTAGATACTGCATTTTTATCCATAAAGGAGGATGTTAAAAAGGTGAGGTTATTTTGAAACCCACCAGTTCTTCCCCAAATAATTGGTTGTGTATTCATATTCAAAATAGTAGCTCCTGGTTAACCGTAAAAAAAAGTTGGGTTTACTTTAGTTTTTTTTGTTGTTTCTGTTTTTCTTTTCTTGTATTGAACATGGTGCTTTTCATAAAAGTTGGGTTTACCTATGTAAAAATCTAAGTTTTGGACGTTGTTTAGAAGTCAACTTTCAGTAACTTATAAGGGGCATTACTTTTTTGTTTTTTGGATTGATTTTATCTAAATAAACTTTGAAATTATAATACATATTCCATCTATGAATATTTAAGACATGTTTATATGGGGCTTGTTTACCATAAACTCAAAGGGAAATTAAGTTCCATAGAAAATGTTACTTGGATGTTTGTTGAGCCCTCAAAGTGGCTGCTCCCCTCCCTATGACCGTCACTTGCTAGGTCGTGCACGTGCTGCCTTAGGGTTCTTCGCACCGGTTGTGTGCATCGTCATCTGTAGCATCAGGAGGGCCCGTCAAAGGTCTACGACAACCAAAGGGGCACGGTCATCGTCCGACGAGACAGAGCTTACACCTGAGGGGTCGGGCGAGACAGAGACCATGCCCTCGGGTCGGGCGAGACACGTCCAAGGGGTTAGGTGAGATAGAGCCCACACCCTTAAATTGGGCCAGACGGAGCTTACGCCCAAGGGGTTGGGCGAGATAGAACCCTCGCCCTCGGGTCGGGTGAGACAGAGCTCGCGCCCTCGAGTCGGGCAAGACAGAGGATGCCGATCAACACTATAAGGATAAATAGTCTCCAACTATATTTCGTACACTACACACATAAATAATAACGTAATGAGGATAAAATTGTTGGCTGACGTTTTGGTGAGTCGTACAACAACCCTGAAGATCTCCAATATATGATTAAGAAGTTAGGGAGAATATAACTATATCTTCTTATTAAAAGTAAAAATGTTACATATATTGTGTGTATGCTCAAATACAATTGTGTAAAAGTTAAATTTCGCAAAACTAAATTGATTATTTTTAACAGTATTCTCTGTATAAAACCGTAGCGTTAGCACGGGTAAATATATTAGTATGGATAGGACATAATATTTAGTTAAAATATATAAATTTGTCGGAAGTAATAACTAGCTTAAATTATTATCATAGGTCTCAATATAATTTTGTTTATTAGTGCCATTGATATTGAATCGTTCCGAGAAGTTTTCATGATCGTTAAAACATAAAATTTCAAGTAATTTATACTGAAGGTTACTAAACTATTACACTATTCTCGTCCAAATTTCTAAAGGGCTGTTTGGATCCTTTTATTTTGGAGGAATTAGAATCCACTTAATAGACTAGGCTATTTGGTTTGAAATTTGATATTTCACAACTTTCTAAAATTTATATATAAGTCTATCTCAAATTTATAGGGTGGGAGATAAAAATTGATTCTATATATCACCATGTTATGTTTCTACTCTGCAACTTATAACACGCTTTTCAACTTACTCTCGTACGGTAAAAATGCAACATAAAAATATCTCTCTAGCCAACAATAATATACAAATATATTCCATATGTAATCATATTAGTTAGTTAATTTGTGTCTAAATTATGCTTATTAAAATGAATATAATTCCACGATCAAGCAGGGCCTAAATTAAAAAATATATATAAATTTAGATACCTAAACTATATAAGTACCGCAATCCCAGTCCTTAGCAGCAATTCGACAACCCATTAAGCTAATGTTCGCGCTCTCTAACACGTGGGTCTGTAGCTCATATTTTACATCGACGGTCCCTAAAGTATTATCTGATTATCAACCATGTTTGAAACTATGAAAATTGTTTATCCGAGTCCCATGACGGTAAAAATATTATGTGTTGTCTCTTTAGAGACATCCGATAAAAATTATTATGTGTTCCAATTTACTCCATCAATCTCAAATTACAAGACATCTTAAATATCTTTAATTTAACTAAACTTATATAATAATATAATAACATTTATGATACCAACTAAATATCTTTAGATTATTTATCAATTATATTTTCATAGTACAACTATTTTTATAACTAGTTTTGATTAAATTTAAGATGTTTTGACTTTTCAAGATTCTTAGACTTATAATTTATAATTTGAGATAGAGGGAGTACATGGTTATGCAGAGCCCCACCATGATGGTTGCATATCCAGCAGGCGACAAGCTGTAACCTAGTGACCTAATCGACTCTACGCTGAACAGAGATTGGGACTGATATGTATATGAGTATATCACCACATATTATTCTTCCATTTCGAAAAATTAAATTGACAACAAGAAAAACAGTTGGCAGTACGGTACTACAGTGGTCTAGCTTAGCCTAGGACTAATCAAGCACAACATATGGTCGATGATGGATCTTGACTCATGAGTGACCTGTAACCGGTCGCCTGCTCCATGCAACTATAGTACTGTATGTTGGTAGAGAAGTGGCCAAAGCAGAGTGCGCTGGCTCGACCATGCCGCTGGCAGACAGAGACCTCAACCTGGTACGTTCATGTATGCTAATGCAAAGCTAGCTGGTAGCCTGGTTCATGCCCATTTGAAGTTTCCTGGACTCTTCTGCATACCGCCGCAGTATACCTTGCAATAGTTCATTCTCCATGCATGGATCAGTGATGCATGCAAGCTACCTTGGAAATTGCTCAAGCTATGCTGACGCCGCCCGGGATAAGCACGTACACATATGTCGTATGTAGCCAATGGTGGTCGTCATTGGCGATCGTCGATCGATATGGTAACACATAGAGAATAAGTTTTTTTAAAGGGCAGCAAAAACTTTACCGCTATTTTTATTAGATAAATAAAAGCAAAAAAAAAAAACAGGAGAGTTTAAAAAACGACTTTACAACCTCAGTCTGAGTCAAAAGAGATCCCAAAATAAGAAAAGAGACCTCTAAACACCTCCTAGAACTAGAAGGAGACCAAAACGACATGAAGAAATCCCCTTAGCCGGCGTGCAGCAGCAACGACACATGTACACATAGGAAAAAAAGGAACTGGGCAGCTACTGCGTTGGAGAAGCTCGTGTTTGGATTGCCATGTTATTATATTGTAAAATGTCATCCTTGCACAATGTAGCAACTTCCACTGGACACTTGGATTTTTGTTGGAAGGTCCTTCTATGCTTTGCCTCGTAGAGAATAAGTTTTGGGTTTAGATGGTACTAGTACTTACTAGTAGTGTCAGGGAGCAGTGGAGTGGATGAACGACGACCCGGCCTGCAGCAGCAGCACACCAGCGCCGGCACCGGCACATGCGTGATTTTGGAGCCTTGCGTGGCCCAGCCCGACACGGCCGTGTGAAGACGACGAAACGGCCCATGCATCTCTGACCGATCCATCCATGTACTGCGGCGCTGTAAGTACAATACTCACAGAGAACATTTGAATAAGCTTCTTCAGTACGGCTACATGACAATGCGGCAACTTACTACTAATACCAAGTTGAGGATGGAGAGGACATGCATGGCAAACCGAGGTCTGTTTGTATGCAGGGGAGAAGGACTTGTTAATTACTGAATCTGAATGCCCAATTGCCAATTGCAGTCGAAATATAAGGTGGCCACTAGCTACTGACCGTGTTAGTTGCAGGTCCCTCCCTGTCGTCGTCTGATCTGATTTGTGGTAGCTTGGGGACGTTGTTGTGGTTGGTTAGTTGTGGGGGCATCTTTACCTTACCATGCATGCATATGCATGTGCCGAAAGGAGACCTTTGTCGCATATAGTTGAAGTTATCTTCCTTCTTGTTCTCAAGAAAGTACCCGGCGCAAGTGCAATTTAGTTACTACAGTAGTTGCATATGCGTTATCTATACATGTCGCTGTCCAAAAAATATATATGAAATCAGATTGATCCTGATCGAGTTCCTTGACAGTATTGCAGCATGTCAAGGTAAAACCTAAAGCGTCCTGACCCTTCATTTGTTTTATGCTTCACAACGTATCCTTGGCATTGTGTCCTTAAGCTGATATGATGAACCCTTACATTGGTTATCGACTATGGCGTCTTGATACCTAGGGCCGGTTTGGATGCACCAACTAAATTTTAGATGACCAAATTTAGCTGCTAGGCATCCAAACGGCACCTAGCTACAATGTAAGATGATCTTTTTTACTAGTTTGCAAATACTTTAATGATGATAATTGGTCCTGTTTGGATCCAGGTACTAGAGCTAGTTTGAACTAGTTTGAGCTTAACTAGCACAAAAGTATCCAAACAGGAGGGCTAGATTGAGCTAGTTGCAACTAGCCTACCCAAAAAACCTATCCTCACCAAGAGGTGATTATTTGGGCTAGTTCTGCTGGCAACCACTGGAATTTTCTTTTTTGGGGCTAGTTTTGGTGGGGTTTGATGAGTCTTATGGATCTACTAATAGTAGATTAGTCGGACAAAAGCTTAAGATAAAAGGGGTTCCTAAGATCTATGAAGAACACAGGGATATAGAGGAGGTTAGGGTATAGGTTACAACCATCAGCAGTTCCACCCGTAGCAGATCCACCCGCCTTGTTCTGGTCCTTCATGTCCCTTGTGCTGGCCTCGGTGAGTCGGTGACGGCGCCGGTGGTGAGGACGGCGCCGGAGTCGTCGTGGCCGTCGCGGTGGCGGCGGCGGAGGCAGAGGTGTTTCCCGTCACTTCTGTGTATCCCTAGATCGGATTAGGGTTAGGACTGTGGGTGAGGTTACTGTAGCTCAGCGAACCTCGTAGGTCGAGCCCCGGCCCCTCACCCTCCTTTTATGTACCGCAGGTGACAGGGGCCCTCAGCCATTAGTTGGGCTGGGCTCCCCGATCAGGAGCGGATCAAGGTTCTAATTGGTTCGTTGGGCCCAATGAGGAGAGATAAAATACTAACAGGGTTCACTAGAATCTCAACCAAGAAAAGTGTCTTTATTGTCATTTTAACCCTTTCATCCAAACATGTTTTCAGTTAGAGCTAGTTCAGGGCTAGTCTTGAGTTAGAAACTAACTCTACCCTCTAGCCGAGCTAGAATATCCAAACAAGGCCAATGATGTTGCTAATGCTTTTTTTTAACAAAATGTACCTTTGCCAAATTGGTAGACTGAATCGTGGATGGAGAAGAACAGGTTCTGATGTGCAAGAAATGTCATGTTCCTCTGATATACTCCTTCGGTTCCAAGATAACATCAACAAAAGAAATCAAGTTAACATGTATCATCAATTCATGTTCTGGGGGCACATTGGAAGAGAAGAGACGAGGGCAAATAATGAAACAAGTCCTCGTACATCGTTGCATTTGCACATCTGGCTTGTATATATAGCATACCTTGTATAGGTGCCAAGATAGGGAAAAAAAAAAGGGTTTCCCTGCAGGCTGAACCAAAGGATCAAGTGGCCGTGCTCACGGAGAGTCAGCTTGTGGCAGCTAGAGTACTTACCAAGTTGAGGATGGCGAGATTAACGAGGAAGACATGGCAGAGGTCAGCTTGCTGGCGTGAGGAAGGACTTGTTAATTAGCAAAAATGCTCAATTGCCAATTGCAGTGCAAATATATAAAAGGTACTCCTTACCGAGTTAGTTGCAGGTCCCTGTCTGATTCTGATCTGATCTGATTGTGGTAGCTTGGGGATGGGGCGTGTGGTTGGTTAGTTGTAGGGAATCTTTACCTTACCATGCATATGCATGTGCTGAAAGGGGACCTTTGTCGCATATAGTTGAAGTAAGTATCTTCATTCTTTGTTCTCAAGGAAGTACCGCAAGTGCAAGTTAGTAATTACTAACTTTGTATTGCATGTGCAATATACATGTCGCAGTCATCCTGATCGAGGTCCTTCACAGTACCACAGCACCTCAAGGTAAAGGCTATAAAGCGTGTTCTTGACCCTTCATTTGTTCTAAGATCCACCAAAGTATTCTTGCAGGGGCGGGGCCAAGAAGTTGTTTTTTTAATATTAAGGGAGGGGGAGAGTGTTAAATTTTCAAATTTTATTTGAATTTCAATAAGTTCAGTGCAAATTTCACATGCAAAAAGGGGGGGGGGGGGGGGGGGGGGGGGAAGAAGACAGCTTCTGATGTGCAAGAAATGTTCTGAGCCTCTGATATAATACTCCCTCCGTTACAAGATACTGTATAACATCAGCAAAAGAAATCAATGCGAACATGTATCATCAATCAATGTTTTTGGGGGGACATTGGAAGAGAAGAGACGAGGGCTAATAATGAAACAAGTCCTCGTTGCATTTCAGCATCCGGCTTGTATGTAGAGGAAAGCTTTACTTTCCCTGCATGCAGAGGATGAAGTGGCAGTGATCACGGAGAGTCAGAGATATGACAATCGACAACAAGACGAGAGGAGCACATCTACATGTGTGTGAAGGCAATTGTCAAAGAAGGCAGCTGCAAATCAACGCATGCAGAGCCGCAGCAGATTGAGGGCTCTGCTCCGCTCATCTTGCTCCAGCTCAGGGAACTCTTTTTGTCTTGTTGTCTTCCTTCCTGCGAGGCTGCTGCAACCAGCACAAATCATTGGGTTCATCTCATCTCGTCTGGTCCCGTCAAGACTTTTGCCTCCAGGAAGGACAAGCTATCCACGGACACATGCGCTTGCCCATACATGTCGTGTACAGCCGGAATCCTTCTGTTTCCATTATCCAAGGGCTGGGCCGGCGTCTCAATCTCAATTAATATGGCGTCTCAAGAAAAGGGATTCTGTACTCTGAACCTGGCATCAGCATTTGGTTCGATTGAGATCGTTTAATCGAAGCAGATGAAGCGAGCACCCACAATTCATGGTGTTACTGGTATATTGTTCTTGTTAACGCTACTGCAACATTTCAGGTCCTTTTAATTTCAGTTTTTTTCCCTCATCATTACCTTATATATTAATTGTCGAAGATAATAAGAACATGCACGTTCAGCTGCAGCAATGTCGTGATCGGTAAAGCAAATCTCACTCAAGGTTCAATGATAAAAGGAGCTCATAATGTAGCACACAAAGTGCACTTCTATTCTACAAACTTAAGGTCGTCTGAGAGTTCAAAATCTGTCCTACTGTAGAAAGGAAAAGTCGTTGTCGCCTAGCTAGTGCCCCACTCACTGCCAGCAAGAGTCAGGCGTACCACCTACCTTTGCCCCTCCACATCCGTTCGTCTGTGTGTAGTCATTTGTCTGTGCAGTTTACTGCAGCAATTAATACAATTCTTTTAGTTTGCACGTAACAGAGACTATTTTTTATTTCTTGGTACTAGTCCTAAGTCGTAGAATGACTTAATTTAATTTTTGGGACGGAGGGTGTCGGTGTCTAAAATGGCGGGTCTAGACAGTCAACTAGTAAATTTCTAAGCGTGTTGGAGATCGGATGGTTGCGCGAGGAGGACACGGAGATGTATACTGGTTCAGGCACGAACGCCCTACGTCTAGTTTGTTTCGGGATCGTGTTACCAAGCGCGGGGTGCTCGTAGAGGGGAGCTACAAGCAATGGACTCATGCGTATGGAGTTTTTTTGTTCTGGTGAGAGTTCGCGTGAATGCGAATGTGTGTGAATCAGAGTGTCCAGAGAACCTGTGAGAGGGGGTCTGTTCTCTCCCTTTATACGTAGGGAGAGAAGGCAGGGTACAGTACAAAGAGAGGAGAAAATGTGCGCCTAGTACATGCTGTTGACTTGGGGTGTCCTCGTCCGCTTCCTTCCCGGGGAAGATTGCGTCTGTAGATATGTCGTCGGGACTGTGGAGGAGTTGTGGTCATGCGCCTCGTATTCGAGAGACCTCCTGTTCCCTGATTAGGGCATGGGGCGGGGGTTGGCAACACAGGGCCAAGCACCCTCCGCGTTCCGTCGAACAGTGCGGCACATAGGATAATCCTTGTACGCACGACCCGCGCATGCTGGGAAGGTATGGCGAGTGTCATTCGGGGATTAGGCAACATGGTCACTGTCCTTTTAGGGCTTTGAAAGTGCAATCAAGCCCTAAGTGGGTTTTGGTGTTGATGACTTCTTAATTCAAGGACTAATGAGATCTATTGAGATGACAAGCAGGTAATGACAAAAAGAGGAAGATATAGAGAAGGTGGAGGTACCTCAATTCTTATGGTGGCTTCTCTACTCATCAAAGGTTTAAATTCATCTATTGGTTTGAATTTGAGTATAGGAATGTCGTACTATTAAGGGGGATTCTAGTGTTGTTTGGTCAAATGTGAATCACATGCTCAAATCTATATCACAGACATACACTTAGCTAGCTCAGAGTCCAGTTCAAATCTCAGTTTCAGCAGGCTCTCTAAGCTAGGGCGGCAGTGCCGCCCTTAAAGGGTGACAGTGTGCCCTCCCTTTCCAGCGTATTTTCCTGACTATAAATACCCGTTGGAACGGTCATCTCCACACCAGTGCAGTACCCCTTCGTCTTCCTCTGAATCTGACCATTGTAAATAGAGCTCTATCTCCCTCTCTCTCACTCCATTATTGACCTTCACCCTCCAAGAAATCTCACACTTCTAACCATAGATTCTTAAGGGAAAAGGCAGCAAAACGCTCCTAGAGAGCGGATCTACTACTTCCCAAAGTCTAAGAGCTTGTGGTTCTCGTTTGGGCGGCGGTGCTAGGGTTTGTTACCCTTGGAGCTTTCTCCTAGCCGGCTAGGCGTCGCCCTAGAGCTTGCCCCTCTCTTGTGGCAGCCTAGGGAGGTTTGTAATTGATGTGTGAAGCTAAGAGGGTTTGTGTTGTTGATTCAAGGAAAAGAATCATTTTTGTGGTAACCAGTCTTCGAACTGGTTCTGGTGTTGAAATTGCAGGGAAGGACTCATCTCGGCTAGACGTATCTCCCTGCCAAATCTCTCTGTGTTCTACTTAATATTTATAGGCCGGCAGTGCCGCCCTCCGTTCTAACATTTGTTGGAGCTGAATTTTTACAGGCCTATTCACCCCCCCCCTCTAGGCTATTTACCCTTCCAGAGATCCTACAAGTGGTATCAGAGCTTGGATACTTAGTATACGCTTCACCGCGTGAAGTATGGAAGTTGGTCAAGGTTTCGGGGGGGGAGGGGACTCAAGTTGGTGAGGCAGCGGACAAGGTGTTAGTGGAGGATGCGAGTAGCAGCGACCTATTCGGGTCTAGCTACTCCTCACTTCCCGCTACCAAGCCCATCGACGAGGACAAGTTACAAACAAAGAAAGAAAGAAGAGCACTTAGAGAAAAGAAAAGAGAAGAGAAAAGAAAGCAAGAGAAGAAAGAAAGAAAAGAAGAGAGAAGACTCAAGAGAGAAGAAAGAATCAAGAGAAGGACAACAAGAGCAAAGAAGGAAGAAAAGAAGGCCAAGGATGCTTCATCTAGTGAGCTATCAAGTAGCTCAGATGATGGTGATGATGATGCATCCTACTACGACTCCAAGAGTGGAAATAAGAAGAAGGAGAAGGATGATGGCAGCAGCAACAACAAGAAAAAGTACTCCGCCGTCTCTTTCAACTATTCTTATTTGACTAACTGTGACCGTAAGTCTTTTGTCAATGTTCCCACTGGCAAGTTACCTCATTTTGATGGGACTAACTTTGCTAAGTGGAAGCATTTGATGAAGGCTTACCTTATTGGTCTTCACCCCGGCCTTTGGGAGATTGTTGTGAAGGGTGTGCAGGTACCAGAGGATCCCGAAGAGCAAACAAATGAAGAGATGATTGATGTCCATCTCAATGCTCAAGCCACAAGCATCCTCCTTAGTACTTTGGATGGAAATGAGTAAGATAGAGTGATGAATGTGGATGTGGCCAAGCAAATTTGGGACACCCTACACCTAGCTCATGAAGGTGTAGATAAGGTGAGAAAGGCAAAGATTGATCTCTTGATGGCCAAGCTCAATAGGTTTGTGATTGTGGAAGGTGAAGGGCCATAAGAGATGTTTGACCGGTTGATGACCATGGTCGGCAAGATTAGAGGATATGGTTGTGAGGAGCTTGATGATCACAAGGTGGTGAAAATCATGTTGGAAGCTTACTCTCCAAGGAATGAGACCGTGGTCACCTTGATTAGAGATAAGAAGAAGTTTGAGCACTTCACTCCCAATGATGTGCTTGAAAGATTGTTGACCTTTGACATGCAAAGAGAGGAAGCAAATGAAAGGAGAAAGCTTGGAGAGCTGCAATCAAAGCTTAATGACATGAAGATGAAGGATGTCGCTCTCAAGTCAAGCAAGGCAACCAAGAAAAGCTTCCCAAGCAATAAAGAGGGCAGCAAGCAAGCATTCACAAGCAAGCCCAAGAAAATGAAGCAAGTGCAACAAAAAGATGACACCACTTCCTCCTCAAGTGATGATGAAGATGGTGGGGCTTATTTTGAAGAGATCAAGGATGTTGCCTTCTTCATCAAGAGTTCAACAAAGGCCTGAAGAAAAATGGTTACAAATTTGTGAAAACAAGATTCCCCAACAAGAATAAAAGAACTTGCTACAATTGTGGTAGCACTGAGCACTTTATTGCTAAGTGTCCGAATGAGAATAAAGATGGCTTCCACAAGAAAGAAAGACAAGAAGGCAAGTTTGAGCCTAAAAGAAGATTCAAACAAGTTGGTGAAGCACACATCGGTCATGAGTGGGACTCATCATTAGAGAGCCAAAGTGATGAGGATGAGAAGCTTGCAACCATAGCTATTCAAGAGTCATCCTCTATACTGAAGCTCTTCAACAACATGAGTGATGATGATAACTACTACTCCCCTCACATTTGCCTCATGGAAAAGGGTGAGAAGGTTAAATCAAAAGCCAAATCTCATCCTCCTACTCATGATGCTTCTAGTAGTGATCTTAGTGACACCTCTAGTGATGAAGGATCTAGTGATGAAGAAATGGATGAAATCATAAAGAACCTAAATCCTAAAATAACATTAGTGATCACTAAGCTAAAGGAGGAATTAGAGGGCATCCAAGTAAAGTTGGACAATAGAGAGAATGACCTTGATGATCTCAAAAAAAATGTATATTGCCAACAAGGAAGCTCTTAAGTAAGAGAGAAGTGAGGTGAAATCCTTGTAAAAGGCCTTGGCCAAAGAGTAAGGAGATCATGCTCTCACTAAGAAGGCTAATATTTCACTCTGTGAGAAGTATTGTGTCTTGGATGAAAATCACAAAGAAATGGAGTTGCAATATAACCTTCTTTAGGAGAGCAACCCACAACCCTCTACCTTAAAGAATACCTCTATTCCCTCCACTAGCCAAGGTTGTGGAAGATGTTTTGAAATTGATATAAATGTTTATTCCACTAAACTTGCCAACATGGAAGCTATGAAAAAGGAGATTGCAAGGCTCAATGCTTTGTTAAATGAGAAGTGCTATGATGAAAAGAAACCAGCAAGTGGCAAAGTTGATCAACCAAAGAAGATACAATTCAAAGATGGAAGACATCCTTTCATCAAAGATGGACTTGGCCTCACTCGCAGAGACAAAGAGAATGGAAGAAAGGTTGTCAAAGGAATTGAGTGTGTTAAGTCTGTGAGTAGTGGGAGAATAGGTACAGAGAGGCCTACACAGCTAGTGGCACAAGCCTCACCCTGAGTAGCACAGCCACCAAGGGCGGCAGTGTCGCTCCCTGCAGAAAAGGGAAGGCCACCTGTGATTCCACTGCCCATAGAAAGCACACAAAAGAGGTTTATAAGGTGAAGAATGAGGTGCAGAAGCCAAAGGAAACTATCTGGGCTACCCCAAATAGATATTCATATCAATCAAGGGCTCATGCATCTCGCTCAAGTTTGAAATCTTGATTTGAGTTGAAGAACAGCAACAAGGGTGAAGTGATTGCCAAGTATATTGGCAATGGAAAGAATATTTACATTAATGCTTTCATTTGGGTTCCTAAGACTCTTGTTACTAACATGCAAGGCCCCAAGAATCTTTGGGGACCTAAATCAAGGAACTAAACTTGTTTTGTAGACATCCTCCTCCGGTGGATCAAGTTGGGTGCTTGATAGTGGATGCACAATCATATGACCAGAGAAAGGAGTATGTTCAGTTCATATACCCCCTCAACCGATGCTAGTGAGAACATTGTCTTTGGAGACAAATCAAAGGGGGATGTGATCGGTCTTGGTAAAGTTGCTATAACTCTAGATCATTTTATCTCAAATGTATTGCATGTTGATTCGTTGAGTTACAACTTGTTGTCCGTTTCACAACTTTGTGAGATTGGCTACAATTGTCTCTTTACGGATAAGGGTGTGGAAGTTCTTAAGAGGGAGGATTCCTCTATTGTCTTTACGGGTCGTTTGAAGGGCAAGCTTTACCTAGTTGATTTCAACAAAAGTAAAGCTAAGCTTGAGACTTGTTTAGTTGTAAAATCTAGTGTGGGTTGGCTTTGGCATCGCCGACTAGCCCATGTTGAGATGAGGAACTTGTCCAAACTCCTAAAGAATGAACACATTCTTGGACTAACAAATGTTCACTTTGAGAAAGATAGGATATGTGGAGCATGCCAAGCCAGGAAGCAAGTAGGTGTACCTCACCCACCAAAGAGCATCATGACCACCACTCAACCTTTAGAGTTGATTCATATGGATCTCTTTGGACTGGTTGCCTACATAAGCATCGGGGGTAACAAATATGGTTTAGTAATTGTTGATGATTATTCCCGTTTCACTTGGATGTTCTTTGTTTATGATAAGTCTCAGGTACAAGACAAGGTGAAAACCTTTGTGAGAAGGGTTCAAACGGTGAAGGACCGAGAACGGCGACCAGAGGGGGGTGAATGGGAGCCTCAAATTTCTCTCAAAATATTCGGGCCACTCTTCCCAAAAACCAAACCCAGTTGCTGGGTGCTCAATCTCCCCCAAGCAACGCAAGCGGGGATTCAGACGAAATCGGAGAAATGAAAGCTCACCGGCAGTGGAGGAAAACTCACCGGAAACCCCAAAAACCAAGTTCTCAACCCCTATGGAAAAGAGGCAAGAACCTAGGAAAAACAGGCGAAAACAGCAACCGTCGGACCACTTGGTCAGAACCTCCGAACCAATGGAAGTGGTCCGGTGCTTAGTCCGGTGGCTGGTCCGACGAATACCCTCTGCCTTACCAAAGAACGCAGTGAGTGCCTCACCTCCGGACTAGATGCTTCGGACTAGTCCGACGCTGCTCTGGACCAAGGAGCAAAGGTCCGACGCTCTTCCCTGACCAAGCCAAAAACATGCAGTAAGTACCCGACCTCCGGACCAGACCGTCGGACGGCACCGTCGGACTAAGCGCACTGGTCCGACGCGTGTCTGACTCCCTCAGCAGGACCTCCGGACCAATGAGGTATAGTCCGAAGCTCAAAAGCTGAGTGGTCTGACGCCCTTTGCTGCTTGCCACGGTTTTGGAAGACCACCAGACCAGTTGCTATGGTCCGGAGCTCAGGGAAAGTCGTCCGGAGATTGGTCCGATGCTCTTACGCAGGAACTCTGCACCCAAGAAAAACAGCGTCTACTCCGCAAAATCTTCCCAAATCTCGACCAAATGTTCTCCACTAGCAATTCAACTTGGTAGGCATGATTCTAGTGCTTGGGAGGAGCTATCCCGAAGAAATCATCGCTCAATTTTGTGAGGATTAGAGGGAAACGAGGATTTGGGGAGAAGAGGGCAAGAACAAAGAACACCACAAAGAAATCGCTTGATCTGTGTGCTCGTGAGGTTTTAGGAAAATTCCTTCAGTGCAAAGTTGCTCCTCACGAGTACCAAGAACTTGATTCAAACGGATTTGCAAGAGCTACTCCCTACAAAGAGAAATCATCTTGGGAACAAAGAGGGAGCAAAAGCAAAATGCGAAGAACACAAGCAAAACTGGGACACGATCAAGAAATCGAAGCCACCATGGCTTACAGAGGTTACAGCCTCCGATTCCTCGTAACAAACTCAAGTTCTTACAGAGGTTGGTGAAATCAACCTAGGGATCTCATGAACTAGAGAGAGGATAGAGAGAGAGAGTTGGGGCAAATGATTAGGGTTCAAGAGATAGGATGGATACCCCTTCGTCCCCTATTTAACAGGGCTTTGGCTATTTCCCAAAGACCCCCTAGATACATGACCGAATTACCTAGCCCTAAGACATTGTAATCCAAGTCGATAACTCTCAGCCACTCGTTTGAATGGACGTCCCCGCTTCCTGTCGGGAGTTGTCGTCGCCTCGACGCAACATTCAGGATTCCGCCACGTGCCATCCCCGCTTCCTCGGAAGCTCCACCCAGGTTTGGAGGCCCAAACCCATGAAACCCGCCACCGGTAGCTTTGGGCTCAACTACCGAACCCCGAGTTTTGAGGCCCAAACTCGGAAACCGTCCTCGGATGGTTTTGAGGCCCAAACCACCAAACCACTCGACTCGAGCCACCTTGTCCTCGCCCAGTCGGACTCCGAGTCCCATGAGCCTCCGCTCGACCCGCTCGTCCGTCGTCTTGACTTGGTCAACTCAGTCTACCTCCATGTCTTCTCGCGCTCACCGGTGCCAAGTACTAGCCACCACAGCTAGTCCGCCAGCACCCATGGTCCCTTAGTCCGAGCCCCGCTTCCGCCCTTCACTGCTCTCAGTCCATCGGCACGGCAAGCCTCTACTCGACCTTCTCCACGCCATTGACCGATGTCACTAGGCATAGCACCTGCACACCACAAGCCGATAGACAGGCACACATTTGCTTTCGCAAGAGGTTAGAAGTAAGCCACTCAAACTGAAATGCTCAAGTGTTAGACGATCACTCATCACAAAACTAAACTACATGGGTACTTATCCACCATATGTTCGCAAAAGGAATTTGGTCTCCCAATCAAGAAAGTGAGAAGTGACAATGGGACAGAGTTCAAGAACACCATGGTGGAAGAGTTTCTTGATGATGAGGGCATCAAACATTAGTTTTCAGCTTCTTACACCCCTCAACAAAATGGTGTAGTAGAGAGGAAGAATAGGACTCTCATTGACATGGCAAGGACAATGCTTGATGAATACAAGACTTTGGACATCTTTTGGTGTGAAGCAATCAACACCGCTTGTCATACCATAAACCGTCTCTACCTACACAAGAAGCTTCAAAAGACATCATATGAACTCCTAACCTGTAACAAACCAAAGGTGTCTTACTTTAGAGTTTTTGGGTGCAAAATGTTCATTCTCAACAAACGACCCAAAACCTCTACATTTGCACCTAAAGTTGATATTGGCATATTACTTGGTTATGGATCAAATGAGCATGCCTAACGTGTTTTCAACCAAACCGTTGGTAGAGTTGAGATCACTATAGATGTGACATTTGATGAATCTAATGGCTCTCAAGTAGAGCAAGTTGATGCAAGTGTTGTAGGAAAGGAGGATCCACCATGTGAAGCAATCAAGGACTTGACCATAGGAGAAATTAGGCCATTGGAAGAAGAAGATGTTGATCATGAGGAGAATCAAGGTGTTGCTGCACAAGATTCCGTTGTGATACTCAACAACCAACAACAGCACACACCTGCTGCAGTTCAGCAAGGCGGCAGTGCCGCCCCCAGTGAACCAGCAGCAGGCAATCCAGCAAGCACTTCATCACCTCAAGGGCTAAACTTAGAGCCTATATTTGAACAAGAACAAGATGCTAGTACAACAGAAGATCAAGGAGGTGTTGAACACCCAAGACTACGCCAAACTATCCAACGGGTTCACCCCGTTGATAATATTCTTGGAAGCATATGCAAGGGTGTAACAACTCGTTCTCATATTGCAAATTTTTGTTGATATTACTCGTTTGTTTCCTCCTTGGAACCCTTGAAGGTAGATCAAGCACTTGATGACCCGGATTGGATTATGGCTATGCAAGAAGAGTTAAACAACTTTGAGAGAAATCAAGTGTGGACTTTGGTGGAAAGACCCAAGACAAATGTGATAGGCATCAAATGGGTATTCCGCAACAAGCAAGATGAGAATGGTGTGGTGACAAGGAAGAAGGCAAGATTGGTGGCTCTAGGGTTTACTCAAGTAGAGGGATTGGATTTTGAAGAAACCTATGCACCGGTGGCAAGACTTGAAGCAATTAGAATGCTTCTAGTCTTTGATGCCCATCATGACTTCAAGCTATATCAAATGGATGTCAAGAGTGCATTTCTCAATGGCCCAATACAAGAGTTGGTCTATGTTGAGCAGCCACCCGGTTTTGAAGACCCCAAGTTTCCCAACCATGTCTACCAACTCCAAAAGGCGCTCTATGGGCTTAAGCAAGCACCAAGAGCATGGTATGAATGCCTTAAGGAATTCTTGCTCAAGCAAGGCTTTAAAATAGGCAAAGCCAATCCTACCCTATTCACTCATAAGCTCAATAAAGATATCTTTGTGTGCCAAATATATGTCGATGACATGATATTTGGTAGTACTAATGTTTCATTTTGTGAAGAATTTAGTAGGACTATGACTAAGAGGTTTGAGATATCCATGATGGGTGAGCTCAAGTTATTCCTTGGTTTTCAAATCAAGCAATTGAAGGAAGGGACTTTTCTATGTCAAGCCAAGTACACCCAAGATATGCTAAAGAAGTTTGACTTGGTCAATGCAAAGCCCATCAAAACTCCCATGCCATCCAATGGACATCTTGATCTTGATGTTGAAGGGAAAGCCATGGACCTAAAGGTATATCACTCCATGATTGGCTCTCTCCTTTACCTTTGTGCATCTAGGCCAAACATAATGCTTAGTGTGTGCATGTGTGCTAGATTTCAAGCTAACCCGAAAGAGTGCCACTTGGTAGCGGTTAAGAGAATCTTGAGATATTTAGTACACACTCCTAACCTTGGCTTGTGGTATCCTAAGGGCTCCAAGTTCGATCTACTTGGCTATTCGGATTCCGATTATGCCGGTTGCAAGGTAGACCGAAAAGGCACTTCGAGTACTTGTCAATTCCTTGGACGGTCCCTAGTGTCTTGGGGTTCTAAAAAGAAAAATTGTGTAGCCCTTTCCATCGTCGAGGCCGAGTATGTTGCAGCCGGCGCATGTTGTGCTCAACTACTTTGGATGAGGCAAACCTTAAAAGATTTCGGATGTCAATTCACCAAGATATCTCTCTTGTGTGATAATGAGAGTGCCATTAAACTTACAAATAACCCAATTAGTCACTCTAGGACAAAACACATAGACATCCGTCATCACTTCTTGAGAGATCACGAATTAAAAGGAGATATCGCAATTCTCCATATGAGCACCGAAAAGCAACTAGCCGATATCTTCAAAGCCTCTAGATGAGACAAATTTTTTTGCTTTGCGTAGTGAGCTAAATATACTTGACTCTCGTAACTGGTTTGAACTATAGCACACTTTTGTTTGTCAACCTAGCGACATAGGAAAAGCTTTATGAAAATCTTCAATAATGTGTTTCAAAACTTTTTCAAAAGACCAACTAAGGGTCATAGCCATTGTCTGTAATGTTAAATGCTTACTGGTCATGATACTTAGACATATATGTCCATATCTAATATAAAGACTAGTCCAACTGGATTTAGCCCTGTAGGGGTTTTTCACCGAGGCTGGCAGTGCCGCCCTTTAAGGTCGGCAGTGCCGCCCTCTGTCCTTTGGGCAGATTCGGGTGAATCTTTCGTGGACTCGTGGGCCTTTATAAATCTTATCCATTGCTTTATGCTCATGACCACGCCGCCGCCTCTTCGTCCAGAACCTCCCTCACCTCTCCTCTCTTCCGTAGAGGTGACCTAGGAGCTTCATTGTAGCCCCCTTGGCCAGCATTGCCGCTCCTCAACCCTCCACCATTGACTTTCTGTGAGATTGGTAGACGTGCTGCTTGTGGAAGGCAGTCCTCTCCTCTTTCCTCTTCAATCCCACGATTTGCAAGCAAGGTGAAAGCCTAACCTAACCTATTTTTTTGTTCGATCTATGCAATGTGATGGTTCTAGTTGGGGATTCATGTTTCTGGGAGGTGTATGAAGGGATTGGAACTAGCATTAGGGATTGGACTTGGTGGATTTGGATTCATCCATCTCAGATGAATAGGGGCAGGGCGGCAGTGCCACCCCTAGTAGAATCCATCTGCTAAGCCTCTGTTTTCTAGGATGGGTAGGCCCAGATGTGCTAAATCTATACCCTAGTTCAAAGTTCTGGTTTCTGAATATATAATACCTTTCATATCCTTGGCTAGGGCATCATATTCTATTTCAATAGACTGTGATTCTGAAATTTTGACAAGGTGTAGAAGTTGTTGAAACCAGGATTTAGGTAGAGAAAGAAATCTGGAGAAAATCCAGTGGAGCTTCAGAGGGCGGCAGTGCCGCCCTACACCTGCTGATTCAAACAACAAGCTTCCACTTGGTGTTTTCTCTGAATTTCTTCCTCTGTTTAACCCATGTTTTTAATGTCATCTACACACTGTCATATACAGTTTCTTATCTAGTATCCATATGTGTTGCATAGATGAATCCCGGTGGTGAAGGAAGTGCAACCGGTGGTAGGAGGAAGCGGTTTGGCAAGGTGCCAAGTCGCAAGGCCAGTGGGAAGGTTCAGATATTGTTTGACAGAGATGCAGCCTTTGAGCAAGAAGAGAGAGATCAGATGGAAGGCTATACCATTCCTTAGTGGCCGGAGACACCTCTGCATATCACTGAGTACCACCATGGATACATGCAGGATGCAGAGGGTGAGTACTTTCTTACAGCACCTCAGGATACCTTGCAGCATGTTGTCACTGACTACTTCAGAGCTTGGAGGGCTACAGAGGAGGCAAGAGCTGCCAATCCATATACAGTGCCAAAGATGAGAGGTATTGATTATCACTTTTGGAATGTTTTTCATTCCAACTTCTATGCTACCGCCATCTTTATCAGGCCAGCAAGCAAGATCTGCAAGATGCAGTACATTGATTTCCTAGAGCTTGAGAGTTGGCAGGACATGCAGTTGACTGGTGCCATCACGGTGTGTGATAGCTTTCAGATGACTAACATCATGAGCTTCAGGTATGATTGGAACACAGAGATTCTTGCTCAGTTCCATGTCACTTACTTTTGGGATCAGGAGGCTGATGAGATTCACTGTATGACTGATGGTCGCCACTACCATTGTGAGTATGTTACATTTTGTCGCATACTTGGCTTTGGGAGTGATCACAGAGCTCTACCTAGTATCCACCAGGGTGCTAGAGCTGATCCACAGTCTGTGAGCTTTTTATGGGAGGATCAGGTTGAGGGGGAGCCCAACTGGTTCATGACCAACCTCGGGAGCCTTTACTACATTTTGAACAACTTCATCAGGGTGACTCTCAACACCAAGGAAAATGCCACTGATCTTAATGGATATATCACAAATTTCCTTGCTCAGTTTCCCAATGGTGAGAGGTTCAGTATTCCAAGGTTTGTTTGGGTTGAGTTGGCTACTGCTTTGGATGATGCCAGGAGGAGGCTTGCATATGCTCCTTATCTCCAGTTTGTGATTGAGAGGGTCACTGGGAGGATTTTTCCCAAGGATTGTGAGTACACCATGTGTGTGATCAAGAAGACCAGAGGAGGTGCACCACCAGCTGCTGCTCCACCAGTTCCACCTTCTACAGGTGACGGTACCTTTCAGAGATAGAGGGACATCCTAGAGGGTTCTCGTTCTCGCTCTCGCTCTCATGTCAGATCTAGGAGCGGAAGGAGAATGAAGAAGTTTGGGGAGTGGATCAAGGTCATCTTCACTACATGCACATATCAGGCCAAGATCACATATGAAGAGCAGGTGGCGAACAAAGAGGCTATCAGGGGAGCTAGGAAGTTGGCCGATCTTCCACCGCTGGCACCAGTGGAGACCCCTCCTGTATTTCCCAACCTACCTCATCTGTCAGTTTCTAGTAATGATGATCAGGAGATAAGAGAGCAGGGTCAATGGGACAGTTCTCAGTGGGCTTCATGTGACCGCGTCTATGGCAGGAGGCCTCGTCGTCAGCAGTAACAGGATTGGGAGGAGGTTGCAGGGACTTCTACCGCTGCACCACCACCTCGCCGCTCAGCCCGTCAGCGCTTCACTCAGACCACACACCGGGCTGGTCGCGCCGTTCACGTCTTCAGCAGCGATGATGAGGAGTGATTGGTTCTCCTTCTCTTTTCTTCATTTTTTTGGCGCTTGATGCCAAAGGGGGAGAAGTTTAGGGGGGTCAAATATTTTTCGCTGCAGCGTACTTCATGTCCTATCCGTTGAGAGTTAGTTTATTATCTTGTGAGGATGAGTGCCGCCACAAAACTCTATTTTATGTAATAAGACACTAGTTTGACTCTATTTATGTTGGATATGGACATGTATTTATGAATTTCGATTTAGCTTGTCATAATCTATGCTTGAGCTGTTTAAGACATGTTTTATCTTGTGTAGAAACATGTCTGTGTTCTGACTGTCGTAGCCAAGGCGACAGTGCCGCCCCCTGCTGCAACAACCAGACTTGGGTTATTTTATTCGGTATAAAATGTCATACGCATCACGTATTATCCTGTGACACATTTTTTAGCACCCCACAGCAAGCATGGATGTAGGGAGAGACTCCAAAATCACTTTGAATATGTGAAACTTGGTTTCTAATACCAATTTGAGAATTCAAATATCAATTCACATGTTTAGGGGGAGTTCTCTACACCTATGACTTGTAAATCTCAGATTATTGATTATCTTTTGTAAGCTTGAATTGAGTTGTCATCAATCACCAAAAAGGGGGAGATTGAAAGTGCAATCAAGCCCTAAGTGGGTTTTGGTGTTGATGACCCCTTAATTCAAGGACTAATGAGATTTATTGAGATGACAAGCAGGTAATGACAAAAAGAGGAATATATAGAGAAGGTGGAGGTACCTCAATTCTTATGGTGACTTCTCTACTCATCAAAGGTTTAAATTCATTTATGGTTTGAATTTGAGTATAGGAATGTTGTATTATTAAGGGGGATTCTAGTGTGTTGGTGTGGGGGTTTAACTAGGATCCAGGACTAAAGTTTTTTTTTGTCCTAGATCTAGGACTAATGTTCAGATATTAAATATGAGGATTAAACATAAGTTAATTATAAAACTAATCGCAGAAGTCGCGGCTAATTCATAAGACAATTAATTCATTATTAACACTTATTTACTAGCATCATATCATAAATTATGAACTAATTATGCTTAATAGATCCGTCTAGTAAATTGGTCTTAATATGTGCAATTAGTTTTGAAAATAGTCCATATTTAGTATTTTAAATTAGTGTCGATACATTCGGATGCAATATAGACAATACTTTAGTCCATATGAACAAATGGCTACTACGTATGGGCCGTTGGAGACATGATAGGAACACGTGCAGGCGGTGATCGGCTATGAGCACAAGGCAGCTGTGGTCCAAGATGTTTGGCTGATGATTTCCGCGATTGATCAATCGGCTGATACTATTTTGTTATGAGAAAAAAAATTATATCATGATTGGTAAGTTCAAACGAAGAGGTCATTGATGTGACTCGTACTCATGGTGTTCATTTCATAGAACTAGATCAGTCTGGACGCAATTGTCTGCTCGTAGATTTATTTAGTGTTTATCTTCTTAAATCCAAATAAATCTATAACTAAGTTATATATGAATCAATTAGTATAAATTTTTTACTATGGTTCACGCATATAATATTTAGACTACTATAGAAATTTCACCATAATTGGATCATAAAACAGAAAAGACTAGATCTAAATCTATAAAAAAAACTTTATATTAAAGCATACCGTATTATATGGTCATTGTGTAGATATGTGGAGTCTAGCAACATTTGATTTTGTATTTTATGATTTTTTTCATGATTTACTAAATTTTTTTAAAGATTTAACTGAAATAAATAGGAAAAAAAATAAATGATCTTCAAAACAACTTATAATCAGACAGGGAGGCAAAATGTATAGTTTCAAATAAGAAGAAGATGATTTACCCGATTTTAAAGTTTAGAAAGCGAACTTTCCAGAGAGTAAAAGCGAAGTTTTTCCTAACAAAAAATCCGGATGTGAATGGTGCCCGAACGCATGCAGGCCCAGTTCTAGTGAGGGGAGGGAGGAGCTAGATGGCCACACTAGGCTCTCGAGGCCAAGAGGCCCAACTTCATGTATACTTTTTATAGGTAGGCCTAACAAGGATTCAAGAAAGATGGCCCCTATTGGAAGAAATAAAAAGAAGAATTAGGCATAATTGCATAAACGTGCGTGAGAAGCCGACACTTTCCTTCCACGGTTCCGCTCGACGCTGCCGCTCGCCTCTATACATTGTAACTTTGACTAGTTGAATGGTCGTGGGTTGCTACGTGATAATAAAATTTTATAAAAAATTAATAAATCACACGATAATATAACAATGTTTTTCATGAGAGTAGGCATTATTGATTCATGTAAATGTAAACGTGTTATATATCAATTGTTGACATTAGAATCAAACATGTATAAATGGTTTTTTAGTAGGCATGTAGTGTGTATACATCATCTCCATGCAGAGCCCGATAAAATACATTAAAATACCTAGAACTGGTAACAAGTATAGCATTACACAAATAATATTTATAGTATCATATCCGCGCGTTGCTACGAGGTAACAAAACTTTATGTTAAAAACACATATATCGTTTGATAATATAATAATATTATAAAATTAAATACATGAGTTAAAAGTGACAAATCCAAAACACAAATTAAAGATCGTAAAATTAACATAGTCACGAATAGCACGTGTAGCGGGCTCCCAAACTCTAACGTATAGATATTTTTTATGCAGTTAATAAGATAATAATAATGTAATAAACAAACACACCTCGCAACATTTATAAGTCATAATATCGTGCATGTGCGCGTTGCTACGGGATAATAAAACTTTTACACTAAAACACATGGATTGCACGATAATATAACAATATTATAAAATTAAATACATATGTTAAAGTGACAAATCCAAAAGACAAATTAGTTTGTGAAACTAACAGTCAAATATAAACATGGTACATGATAATATTTTTGGCATGAAAATCATACATGTACAGATGATTTTTCATTAGGCAGTAGTATGTATACAACAGCCTTATACGTTTAACTGGAATTTAGCTTATGCTGATTTGTTATAAGAGAAAACACTGTAGTATGTAGTCATGTATGTTGCTACGGGACAACTAAACTTTGTATTAAAAGTATACAAATCGCACGATAACAATATTTTTAAATTAAATATCAACATTGAAGTGATAATTCGATATAGTTTTCCTCAAGTCAAAAATATACATTATGGATGCTTGAATTTTTCATCCATTATCTATCGGCATGACTATAAAAGAGACTAAATAAAGAATTAAACATAGGTAATAAAATAATTAATGAATGAATCATTGCAATCCATCAATCATCTGATTGCTTCGATCAATACCCAAAGCCACTCAAGAACTGTAACACAATGCCCTCACCTCATATATTGTTCATATAAATGGACTATAACGAAAATAAATTCAGATGTTAATACACATGAAAATAAACTCACAAGTAAATTAAATAATGTCATTTCAGGGGAATTTTTCCAGGCAAACTTCAAACCATATCACAAGAAAAACTATCTTCTCAAGACACCACAAAATCAATTTTCTACACACCTTATAACACTGTTTTTAAATTTGCATACCAAAGAAAAGCATCAACTCTTCATTGAGGTTGATAGCTGTCAGGTTTACTACCTCCCGAACACCATCCAGTTCCAGTGAAGATACATGTCTATAGTTTTCACGGCATCTAAGCATCATCCCATGCTCAACCACACCTGGTAAACGATGCTAAAAAAGCCACACCCTGATAAACAAGTCCTGCTCCTTGATAATCTCCTCCACTGCGAACACATGGTGGATAAGTACCTATATAGTTCAGCTTTGATGATGAGTGATTGACCAACACTTGAGTGTTTCAGTTTGAGTGGCTTATCCTAACCTCTGCGAAAGCAGAAAACATGTGCTTGTCTATCGGCTTGTGGTGTGCAGGTGCTATGCTTAGTGACAGTGGTCAATGGCGTGGAGAAGATCGAGTAGAGGCTTGCCGTGCCGATGGACTGAGAGCGGTGAAGGGTGCAAGCGGGGCTCTGACTAAGGGACCATGGGCGCCGGCGGACTAGCTGTGGTGGCTAGTAATTGGCACCGGCGAGAGAAGACATGGAGGTAGACCGAGTCAAGACGGTGGACGAGCGGGTCGAGCGGAGGCTCATGGGACTCGGAGTCCGACCGGACGAAGACAAGGTGGCTCGAGTCGAGCGGTTTGGTGGTTTGGGCCTCAAAACCATCCAAGTACGGTTTTCGAGTTTGGGCCTCAAAACTCAGGGTTCGGTAGTTGAGCCCAAAGCTACCGGTGGCGGGTTTCCTGGGTTTGGGCCTCAAAACCTAGGCGGAGCTTCCGAGGAAGCGGGGATGGCACGTGGCGCAATCCTGGAGGTTGCGTCGAGGCGACGACAACTCTCGGCAGGAAGCGGGGCCGTCCATTCAAAATGCGGGAGATATTTTCCGGAGCTTGGACTGCAATGCTTAGGCTAGGTAGTTCACTCAATATATCTAGGGGGTCTTTGGAAAATAGCCAAAGCCAGATAAGTAGGGGGTGAAGGGGTATCCCTCAACCCATCTCTTGAACCCTAATCACTTGCCCCCCTCTCTCTATCTCTAGTTCATGAGATCCCTAGGTTGTTTCTACCAACCTTTGTAAGAACTTGATTTTGCTGCGAGGAATCGGAGGCCGTAACCTCCGTAAGCCATGGTGGCTTCGATTTGTTGATCGTGTCCCCGTTTTGCTTGTGTTCTTCGCGTTTTGCTTTTGCTCTCTCTTTTTTCGAGATGATTTCTCTTTGTTGGGAGTAGCGCTTGCAAATCCGTTTGAACCAAGTTGTGCGTAATCGTGAGGAGCTTCTTTGCACAGAAGGAATTCTCCTCAAATCTCACGAGTGCGTAGATCTGGTGTTTTCTTTGCGGAGTTCTTCGTTCTTGAGCTTTTCCCAAATCTCTTCTCCACCCCTTGCTTTAAGCCAAATTGAGCGATGATTTATTTGGGATAGCTCCCCAACTGCATTAGGATCATGCCTACAAAGTTTGGTTGCACTTGGTCATCATTTGGTTGAGTTTTGGGAAGATTTGGCGGAGTGGTTTTGGTTTTCGCGGGGTGCAGAGTTCCTACGTGGGAGCGTCGGACCACCCTCCGGACGACTTTTCCCTAAGCTCCGGACCATAGCAAGTGGTTCGGTGGTCTTGACTTTTCAAGTGTCAAGCAGCAAGGGGCGTCAGACTACCCTCCGGACCACCCAGCTAGTGAGCACCAGACCATAGGCGAGTAGTCCGGTGGCTCTACTGGGAGTGTCACTCACGCGTCGGACTAGGCTCATTAGTCCGACGGTGAGCGTCGGACCAGGTGTCTGGAGCAGGGGAGCTTACTGTTTTGTTTGGCTCAGTGGCTGAAGTGAGCACCGGACAACTCTCCATAGTCCGACGGTGAGCGTTGGACCAGAGTCCGGAGCTAGAGAGCTCTCTACATGTTTTCTGAGTGAGCGTCGGACTTCCGAAAGTGACCGTCGGACTAGTCCGGAGGTGCTTGGGTAAGCACCGGACCAAAGGCTCTGGACCACTTCCATTGGGCCGGAGGTCTTGTCTGATCTGGTCTGGAGCTCCCTGTTGGTTGTTGTTTTCTCCTGTTTTGCCTAGGTTCTTGCCTATTTTCCCTAGGGGTTGAGAACCTGTGTTTTGGGGTTTCCGGTGATTTTCCTCCACTGTCGGTGAGCTTTCATTTCTCCTTTTTCGTCTGAGTGGCCCGAACATTTCGAGAGAAATTTGAGGCTCCCATTCAACCCCCCTCTGGTCGCTGTTCTCGGTCCTTCAATTGGTATTAGAGCCGGTTAAGGATCATTCCACCTTACACGGTTCTTGATCCGCGAAGGCGACATGGAGCGAGGTGCTGGTAAGCCTCCCTACTTCGATGGAACCAACTTTGCCTATTGGAAGGTGCGTATGTCGGCTTACCTCCAAGGGCTTGACACAAAGTTTTGGGAGATTTGTGAGAATGAGAACTACGTGGTTCTTGAGGCTCGAATCACCGATGCTCAGATTACGCAGCATGCGTCAAACGCAAGTGCCTGTAGCATTCTCTTCTCTTGTCTGTCTCTTCCAGAGTTTGAGCGGGTTTCGAGTCTCACTACGGCACGGAAGATCTGGCAAACACTCTTGAGATATCATGAGGGCAACCCTCAGATCATGTCCAGACTCTTCGACACATACCGTACAGAGTACGAGAACTTTGCTCAGTTGGCCGGCAAATCTGTTGACAGGATGTTCACTTGCTTCCAATCTATCGTCAACAAGATGCGTGCTAATCGAGCCAACTTTCCTTATGATGATCATAAGATGACTATCAAGCTTTTGCATGCTCTTGATCGGAAGGTATGGGAGATGAAGGTGGCTGCCATTCGGGAGTCACCGGGCTATGATGCCCTCACCGTGGATGAGCTGTTCAGCAAGCTCAAGTCCTCGGAGATTGACTACTGGACCCGGGCCAAGCTTGAAAACCCGTCGAAACCCTCTATGGTGTTGGTTTCTGGCCCCGGCGGTACGTCTTCTTCCTCCTCTGACCCTTCACACTCTTTGTTCGCTTTGTCTTTGATTTCTGTGACAGAGGATCAAGTGGAGGCTCTTGGAGATGATGAGCTAGCTTTGGTCATCATCAAGTTCTCACGGTTTCACAACAACCGTTTGAACCGTCAGCGTGGTGGCTCAGCCAAGGGGTGCTACCGTTGCGGTGATGAGGATCACTTCGTCGCAAACTGCCCCAAGAAAGTTGCGGGTGACTTCACCAAGCGCAAGGACAAACGCGAGCACCACTTCGAGGACAAGCACAAGCCCAAGGGTGGCTACCACCGAAGGTCCTCCAAGAAGGTGATCGACAGGGTGAAGGCCAAGCACCGAGCCTTCCTCGCCCCCCTCAGCAACATCGATGCCTCCTCCGACGGAGGTGCTTCTTCGAGCGATGATGAGTCCAAGGGAAAGGTTGAGGACAAGCTCAACGGCCTATGCTTCTACGCCGACGCCAAGCACGGTGGCTTTTGCACCATGGCGATTGAAGAAGGCAAGGTCGACAAGTGCAAGGAAGGCCCCGACTACGACTACGACTATGACTCCGACACACCCGAGCTACCACCCACCGTTGAATCCCTCTCTCTCGAGATTGAGTCTCTGAACAATACCTTGATGAGTCAGGATGCTTTGCTCAAGCGTGTCGCGTGCGAGAGGAACAATTTCAAGGCTAAGTATCTTAGCACGATGTATGAGCTAGAGTTTGCTAAGGTGTCAGTGGTGGTTACCGAGGAGGTAGAGTGTGATGCTTGTGCCATCCATATGTCTAGTCTTGTCACTTTCCAGGACAAGTATTACATTCTACTTGAGGAGGTCAGTGAGCTGAAGGCTAGGCCTAGCTTACTTGGTGCGTGCAAGTCTTGCTTAGGCTTGCGTTCTGAGCTGGCACAAAGAGATGCTAGGATTGCTGTGCTAGAGAAGGTTAGCTTAGATAGCATCGTGCAAACACAACAAAATGCGTACCGAGGAAGAAAACACATACCTTCGGTCCATCTTCAGCTGGGTGTCTTGCCGAGAGCCGCAGTTGGGGATGATGCTTAGCCAATGCAAAAGGGCTGGCAGCACAGGAGTAGGCTTTGCTATAGGTAGGAAGGACGATAGCATGTTCGGTAAGATCGGTGAGTGCAGTGGTTTGAGCGAGAATGAGAAACCCACCACAACTCCCAAGCTTACCAAGATCACTCCACCTAAGCCTACGAACCCCTCTGAATTTCCTATGAGAGATGGTGTGTTTGAAGAGCCACCCAAAACCACTCCACAGAAGCAAGTGTGGATTGCAAAACCGAACCATCTTCGCAACCCACTTGACACACTGCCAGACATCTCTAGTGATCCCCTTCCTAACAAAGCTAGAGCCACCCAACCCAACAAGAGAGTGCCTACTAAGAGTACGGTGAGGTACCATTGTGAGTATTGTGAACGGGATGGGCATTTGGTTGAGTTTTGCTATAGGAGGAAGAGAGATGATCGGAGGCAGTTGAGTTGAACAACCGGGACATGTACCACCCACGAGTTGGGGTGCGTGAACCGGAAGTTCAGAGGCGCACTACTAGGCCTAGAGATACAATGCCTCAAGGTACTAGGCCTCAGGAGGCGAGACCACATGGTGGTTGTGCCCGGCGGGGTACCGGTCGTGACCCATACGACTACGGGCCTCGTGGCGGTGGCTTTACTCCACCCTTCTTTAGCGGACCACGTTTTCCCTATCGTGGTGATCGCTACCCCCCATGGAGCAGGAGATGTTTGGTTTTTCTCCTAACCCATTCTTTGGGCAAGTGGGACAACACTGGTATCCTTCACAGTTTACTAACCCCAGTGTTGGTCCGTTTGCTCACCCTATGTCTTTGTATTGATGTAGGAAGGAGGATTGGAGGAGACTTGGCTTGTGGATTCCGGATGTTCACCCCATATGACCGGAAGTGTCAAGTGGTTCTCCAGCCTTGACCCCGTGCACCACACCGAGTATATCACATTCGGGGACAAGAGTAAAGGTAAGGTTGTCTCCCGGGGGTCCATCCGAGTCAATTCGTCTTTTGTCCTCAATGATGTTGCTTTGGTTGCGAACTTGCATTTTAACCTTCTCTCGGTTTTGCAACTCCTTGAAGACGGTTTTGAGGTGAGCCTTAAGCCAAACTTGTCTCGGATTTTGGATTCTCGTGGTGATCTTGTTTGTCGGATTTTGCCCTTTGGGAAGGTTTTTCGTGCGGATTTTTTCTATCTCTTCCGGACCTTCTTGTTGTCTTCTAGCCGGTTCTTCTTCCGAGCTTTGGAAGTGGCATAGGAGATTGGGACATTTGAGTTTTGACTTGCGTGCAAGGCTTAGCTCAATGGACCTTATCCAAGGATTGCCAAAGCTAAAGTTTGAGAAGGATTTGGTTTGCCATCCTTGCAGGCATGGCAAGATGGTTGCTGCCTCCCATCCTCCTGTGACTGAGGTCATGACCACTCGACCCGGTGAGCTCTTACACATGGACACAGTTGGTCCAGCTCGGGTTAGGTCGGAGGGAGGGAAGTGGTATGTTGTTGTAGTCGTTGATGACTACTCGAGGTACTCTTGGGTGTTCTTTTTGGAGAGTAAGGATGAGGCTTTTCCACTTGTTCGAGATCTGATTTTGAGATTGCAAAATGAGCTACCTAAGAATGTCTGAGAGCTATCCGCAGTGACAATGGCACAGAATTAAAAAATGCTCACTTTGCAACTCTTTGCTCTTCTTTGGGTCTCGATCATCAGTTTTCCTCACCTCACACTCCTCAGCAGAACGGTGTTGTTGAGCGCAAGAATCGGACCCTTGTTTAGATGGCCAGGACGATGCTCGATGAGCATAGGACTCCTAGGCGGTATTGGGCCGAAGCACTCAGTTCTGCTTGCTATGTTTCCAATCACATTTTTCTCCGAGCTTTCAAAAAGAAGACCTCTTATGAGCTGCGATTTGGGAGACCACCCAAGGTAAGTCACCTACGGGTGTTTGGGTGCAGGTGCTTCATCCTCAAAAAGGGCGGTAAGTTGGACAAATTTGAATCACGGTCTTCTGACGGTATCTTTCTTGGTTATTCTACTCACTCTCGTGCTTCTCGTGCACTTAACCTTGAGACTAACCGAGTGATGGAGACTTATGAGATTACCTTCGATGAGACTATGCCCTGTGTTTCCACTGCTTTTGAGCGTGCAGGTGATGATGAGGTGAACACTAGCATCTTTGTGGATGAGGAGTAGGACGATACTGATTGGGGTGATCCCGAGCCAACTCCACCGGCTGCCCCGTCGACCCTGCGACGTCCACTTCGGCTCACGGTCACGACTCGATTACTTCCTCTACATGGGGGCCGTTCGAGCAGCTTCCTCAGACGGTGCACGCTGCACCTGAGGGAGCTCCAGCTGCTGTTGAGGGGGAGGCCACTTCGTCCAGGCAGGCTCCCCGTCACATCCAGCGGCAGCACCCGCCGGAGAACATCATCGGCAACATTGACCGTCGAGTCACGCGGTTCAGGTCCTATATCTCTCACTTTGCTCATTCGGCTTTTGTCGCTTCTTTTGAGCCCCGAGATGTTGGACATGCTTTGATAGATCCGGATTGGGTTAATGACATGCAGGAGGAGTTAGAAAACTTTGAGCGAAACCGCGTTTAGGTCTTAGTTCCTCCACCACCTAGTTGCCACCCTATAGGTACCAAATGGGTTTTCAAAAACAAACAAAGTGAGGATGGGGTGGTAGTGCGCAACAAGGCTAGGTTGGTAGCTCAAGGCTTTTGTCAAAAGGAGGGAATAGACTATGAGGAAACCTTTGCTCCCGTATCTCATTTAGAAGCCATTAGAATCCTTCTAGCTTTTGCGGCTTCTAAGGGTTTTAAACTTTTTCAAATGGACGTTAAAAGTGCTTTCTTAAACGGCTACATAGAGGAGGAAGTTTATGTTAAACAACCTCCCAGTTTAAAAAATCCTAAGTTTCCAAACCATTTTTTAAACTCCACAAAGCTTTGTATGGTTTGAAACAAGCACCTAGAGCATGGTATGATAGGCTAAAAACATTTTTGCTTGCTAAGGGCTTTAAAATGGGATCGGTAGATAAGACGTTGTTTCTCCTCAAGCAAGACAAAGACACTCTCCTTGTCCAAATATACGTGGATGATATCATCTTTGGTGGTTCTTCTCATGCTCTTGTTGCCAAGTTTGCAGATCTTATGAGCAGGGAATTTGAGATGAGCATGATGGGAGAGTTGACTTTCTTTCTCGGGTTGCAAATCAAGCAAACCCGGGAAGGGACGTTCGTGCACCAAGGCAAGTACACGAAGGATATCTTGAAGAAGTTTGACATGGGTGAGGCAAAGCCTCTTTCGACGCCCATGTCGACTACGACTGCCTTGGATGCGGATGAGAAAGGAGAGGCGGTGGACCAGACGGAGTACCGCAGCATGATCGGGTCGCTTCTGTACCTGACGGCGACCCGGCCGGACATGCAGTTCGTTGTCTGCCTGTGTGCTCGCTTTCAGGCGTCCCCACGGACTTTGCACAAGCAGACGGTGAAACGCATCATGAGGTACTTGCGCTTCACTCCCGAATTTGGACTTTGGTATTCCACCTCTTCCACTCTTGCGCTTTGTGGTTTTTCTGATGCGGATTTTGCCGGATGTCGTCTTGATCGGAAGTCCACCTCTGGGACTTGTCAGTTTCTCGGGTCTTCTTTGGTGTCATGGTCTTCACGCAAACAGTCTAGCATGGCACAGTCGACGTGCGAAGCTGAGTATGTTGCCGCGGCTAGCTGTTGGTCGCAGTTGATTTGGATGATTGCCACTTTGAAAGATTTTGGTCTTGAGCTTACTAAGGTGCCTCTGCTTTGCAATAGCACGAGTGCAATTAGTGTGGCCAAAAATCCTGTGCTTCACTCTAAGACCAAGCACATTGAGGTCCGCTTTCATTTCTTGCATAATCACTACGAGAAGGGAGACATTGACCTCCGGCATGTCGAGACCCAAAACCAGCTTGCGGACATTCTCACAAAGCCTTTGGATCAAGTTGCGTTTTCTCGCCTCCGGGGTGAGTTGGGTGTTTGCTTTCCTTTTTAGAGGAGGAAAGTTTTGTGTTTCATAGTTCTTTTTTGTTCTTTTTGTCTTTTCTTTTTCCTTCTTCTCAATTGGTGTCTTGTTAGTGTTAGTTGGTGTCATTGCATTGTGCATCTCATTTGCATTTGTGACATAATTCTTTTCAAGCTTCATATCTATAGCCGGTATAATGAATCTATGCTCTGTTTGAGGTGCTTTATGTGTCTATGGTGTTTCTTAACTTAGACTCTTTTTGATCTATATGATATGCAATAGAGCTAAGTTAGAAAAGCTTTAAAACTGAACTTAATTCCCCATGTCACCTCTGAAATGGCACTAGCATGTGTAGGCTTTTGAAGATCCTTCTTGGCTGCCTTGTATATAGCTTGTAACTATGGCTCTTCATTGTTTCATTCACTACCTTTGAGCACCATGATTAATATCTAAAATGAAATTGCTCTCTGTTTTGTGAATTGGAAAGATCGAGTTGGGTCTGCATTGTGAGCACTTCACCGTGTGTTCGAGACTGCTTCCCATATAGGTCGATACTTGCGGTGTCGTGTATGACCAAAACCGGTGTGTCAAGTCCTTTGACTTCGCCCGGTTGGTAAGCAGTGGCATCACTTTGCTTACAACCACTCGCATACAACTTAAATGTGCCTAAAACTAAAAATTGGCTGGAAAACTCTGAAATTTGGAAATTTCGTTTAGTTGGGTCATTGGCTTGTTGTATATGAACTTTGCTAAGGGATAGTTTTACTTTCTATACATGAGATTACTTTGAGATAGATCCTATCTTGTTTGCCATGTCTAGCTGTCTCTAGGAGGTGATACCCCTTCTCTGCTCTCACATGATATGCTCTCTAAACTAGCTTCTAAAGTGATCTTAAGTTCAACTTGAGTCTTTGTTAGGCACGTAGAGCTTTTCCTATTCTCACAGTATCACATCACTTAGAACATCTATCTATTGTCTTAGCTCTAAGTATGAAGCTTTTGCACTCATTTTGCATTTTATGGCATTTGTAGCCGGATCTTGAGTTATTGATGTTTGATGAGCTACATGTGTCAACAAGGGGGAGAGATGTGCATTTCATTCCATTTTCAGCCATCGACTTCCAAGGGGGAGAAAGAGTGCATCTCATTGGTTTCATTGGTTTAGAGCTTCTTTGGTCAAGGAGGAGTTTGTGTGCTTCTTTTGCCCTAAGAAGCTCATTTGGTATCTTAAGTGTGCTTTTGCCTAGGGGGAGCTTTTGCTAGATGTATTGAGCCTTTGCCTCTTCTAGAGGGTCTAGCTTGCTTTGTTGGCTCCGACAGGTTTCGAGTGCTTCTTGAACGTTAAGTGTTTTAATTGGTATCTTTGGAGTTCCCTTGGTGTTTTCAAATTGGTTTCTTGAGCTTTGGTAGGCTTCAATTGGTATCTTGTTTTGCTAGCGGTGTTGAGCCCGTTATCTGCCTCTTCTTGAGAGCTAGCTTTGTTTTGCTTGGTTACATCGAGCCGTTGCCCATGTCTTTGGGAACCAAGTTTTGGACTCATTTTGCTTCTCTCAAGTGACCCCATTTTGGCTTTCTCAGCTTTTTGGTCATTTGGAGAGCTTTACCTTGTTGCTCAAATCTGAAATGCACTTGTGTTGACAATGCACTCATCAAGGGGGAGATTGTGAACACATGGTGGATAAGTACCCATGTAGTTCAGCTTTGATGATGAGTGATTGACCAACACTTGAGTGTTTCAGTTTGAGTGGCTTATCCTAACCTCTGCGAAAGCAGAAAACATGTGCTTGTCTATCGGCTTGTGTGCAGGTGCTATGCCTAGTGACAGTGGTCAATGGTGTGGAGAAGGTCGAGTAGAGGCTTGCCGTGCCGATGGACTGAGAGCGGTGAAGGGTGGAAGCGAGGCTCGGACTGAGGGACCACGGGCGCCGGCGGACTAGCTGTGGTGGCTAGTAATTGGCACCGGCGAGAGAAGACATGGAGGTAGACCGAGTCGACCGAGTCAAGACGGTGGACGAGCGGGTCGAGCGGAGGCTCATGGGACTCGGAGTCCGACCGGGCGAAGACAAGGTGGCTCGAGTCGAGCGGTTTGGTGGTTTGGGCCTCAAAACCATCCAAGGACGGTTTCTGAGTCTGGGCCTCAAAACTCAGGGTTCGGTAGTTGAGCCCAAAGCTACCGGTGGCGGGTTTCCTGGGTTTAGGCCTCAAAACCTAGGCGGAGCTTCCGAGGAAGCGGGGATGGCACGTGGCGCAATCCTGGAGGTTGCGTCGAGGCGACGGCAACTCCCGGGAGGAAGCGGGGCCGTCCATTCAAAATGCGGGAGATATTTTTCGGAGCTTGGACTGCAATGCTTAGGCTACATAGTTCACTCAATGTATCTAGGGGGGTCTTTGGGAAATAGCCAAAGCCCAATAAGTAGGGGGTGAAGGGGTATCCCTCAACCCATCTCTTGAACCCTAATCACTTGCCCCTCTCTCTCTCCCTAGTTCATGAGATCCCTAGGTTGTTTCTACCAACCTTTGTAAGAACTTGGTTTTGCTGTGAGGAATCGGAGGTCGTAACCTCCGTAAGCCATGGTGGCTTCGATTTGTTGATCGTGTCCCCGTTTTGCTTTTGCTCTCTCTTTTCCTAAGATGATTTCTCTTTGTTGGGAGTAGCTCTTGCAAATCCGTTTAGACCAAGTTGTGCGTAATCGTGAGGAGCTTCTTTGCACCAAAGGAATTCTCCTCAAACCTCACGAGTGCATAGATCGGGTGTTTTCTTTGCGGAGTTCTTTGTTCTTGAGCTTTTCCCAAATCTCTTCTCCACCCCTTGCTCTAAGCCAAATTGAGCGATGATTTCTTTGGGATAGCTCCCCAACTGCACTAGGATCATGCCTACAAAGTTTGGTTGTAGTTGGTGATCATTTGGTTGAGTTTTGAGAAGATTTGGCGGAGTGGATTCGGTTTTCGCGGGGTGTAGAGTTCCTGCGTAGGAGCGTCGGACCACCCTCCGGACGACTTTTCCCTAAGCTCCGGACCATAGCAAGTGCTCCGGTGGTCTTGACTTTTCAAGTGTCAAGCAACAAGGGGCGTCGGACTACCCTCCGGATCACCCAGCTAGTGAGCACCGGACCATAGGCGAGTAGTCCGGTGGCTCTGCTGGGAGTGTCACTCACGCGTCGAACTAGGCTCATTAGTCTGACGCGTCGAACCAGGTGTCCGAAGCAGGGGAGCTTACTGTTTTGTTTGGCTCAGTGGCTGGAGTGAGCACCGGACAACTTTCCATAGTCCGACGGTGAGCGTCGGACCAGAGTCCGGAGCTAGAGAGCTCTCTGCATGTTTTCTGAGTGAGCGTCGGACTTCCGAAAGTGACCGTCGGACTAGTCCGGAGTTGCTTGGGTAAGCACCGGACCAAAGGCTTCGGACCACTTCCATTGGTCCGGAGGTCTTGTCTGATCTGGTCCGGAGCTCCCTGTTGGTTGCTGTTTCTCCCGTTTTGCCTAGGTTCTTGCCTCTTTCCCCTAAGGGTTGAGAACCTGTGTTTTGGGGTTTCCGGTGATTTTCCTCCACTGCTGGTGAGCTCTCATTTCTCCTTTTTCATGTGAATCGCTATTCGCGTTGCTCGGGGGAGGTTGAGCAAAACCAGTGTCATGACTCAGTGATCATAGCAAAACCAGGGCACTATATGCTAGCAGATGTACTGAGCAATTGGACAAAAATTAAAAAAAAGGGTGTATCCAGTGCCGTAGGTTCCCGCACTGCGGGGTCTGGGGAAGGGAAATAGCCCGCAGCCTTTCCCGCACAAATGTGCAGAGGCTGGGGCTCGAACCCTGGACCTCTTGGTCACAGGCGGTAAAGCTCTACCGCTTGCACCAGGGCCGCCCTTCTGGACAAAAATAAAAGAAAGAGAGAAAACTTGTTAGCTTTAGAGATAAATTTTACGAAATTCCATTTGCCTCATGTTCTGCAATGCAGAGGACTCGTACTTCAAAAATCTGCAAAGAATGCAAAAGTTAGGACATCTGTTATATTCCATTTATCTTTTGAAACTGCATTAGCCTTACAGTACATAGTATAAATCAACTACTTATTCTATTTGTTCCAGGTATGCTTGAGGAAAACCCCTCTGATTCTTTTTGTTCCACTAAATTCTATAAAAATGTAATGCAATAAAGGACTACCATGACAATGTCACCCAAGCCCTAACCACTTAGCCTATAAGATTCGTGAAAATCGAGCATGAAAGGGGTAGGACACCTTTTGCTGGAGCACGGAGGAGTTGCCAGTTAGTAGCTTTTCACAAAAGGGAATACTCACTGCCATGTCCATTCCTTTTCCTAGTGACCCCTTGTGCAGCCAGCCACGGCACAAAAAACGAATCATTTTAGGAAGCCTCTGTATGCTCAATTAAGACTGTACTATCCAGCAAAGTACCAATTAATTAAGAGGGAAAACACTCAAGAATGGACAAAGATGCCCTAAATATTTAGGTAAAAAAGTATTGTTAATCACTATGTATTATGTTGTTGGAATAGCTATAATCCAAAGTTAGCAACTAACCTCAGGTTTTGAAAAGCATGTCTTCTCCACCTTGAGGACCCTTGTGGAGTACATTGTCGTTGTAGAAGTGTTGTAGCTTTTCGATTGTGTCAGTCACGCGGTCCAGTGTGAAGACGGAGTTCTCATTGCCGGCCTCCTTGACAAAAGCAATTCCAGTCACTCTCCTTGTCCAGGATGTCCGTCAGCGGCGTCAGGTAGTCTTTTTCTTTCTTGCACACACACTTAGACATTCAAGGTTAGTACTTAGGTAGGTTTCATCAATTACTCAAAACCAAACACATAGGGACTCTCAATCTCCCCCTTTTTGGTAATTGATGACAACCTTTCCATAAAGATATAAAATATAATCATTTTGAACTTAAGTTGCTTGCCCAAGCATTTTAATCAAAGATTTTTAGATTTGGACAAGTCACACAAATTTGGTTTGGTAGTTATTAGCTCCCCCTACATATGTGCTACTAGAGTTTGGTTCAAGTTTTGCACATATGCATAGATAGACAATGTGGGAGAGTAAATAGCTACCAAATGATGCTAAGGTTTAAGAGTAGACCTTTGAAGCGTGATACCATCGGAGTGCGGAATTTAGAATCACCCTTAGCACCATGATTAGCTAGACACCACTTGAAAAACAAACATGAGTCTAAACTAATCAACCTATGCATGCTAGTTGATCAATCATCATTCAACTTGTTTCACTAGCAATCACCACACAAGCATAGTATATGAATTTTAAGTACTTGTGCAATCATACATATGTGGATGCAAGCATTCAAATGCAACAATGTGTTCATGAGCTTGCTCCCCCTATTTGTGTGTTCTTTTCAAATTGATTTTTCATTTTCTCCTCTTTATCTTTCAATTTCTCCCCCTTAAGCAAATCTCCCATTTTGGTCAACTTTTATATCTTTCCACAATTTCTCCCCCTTTGTCATCCAATCGACACAAAAAGGTGGGACCGATTATAGATATTCAAGTTTTACTCACCCTTAGTGTGAGATAGGGTGAAAGATTGTTTTCAACTTTGGCTTGATCTAAGCTACTTGACCAAGATATTTAATTCGGTTTAAACCATAGACAAGCTTGTTCACACATGCTAAGATGGTTATCTTGCCTATGCTGAATTAAACACTTAAGTTCATAGACATGGATCAAACAATAGGATTGCAACCACATCAACATGTCATATGCTACCACTAGATCATATCAAATCATGGAAGCAATAGTGGTACCATATAAGCATTAAGATTATTTTGGTTTTCATGAATGAGCCTAGAAACATGAGTGGTGACTAAATGCTCTACACAAGTCCTAGCAAAGTATGCATGAATGCTTTCAATCAACTTGTACCTTGCATTGTTGGAGTAGAGGCATGTCATATAAGTGGGGGGTGCATCAACTCATGTTGGAGAAATCAAGTATGTTCAATTCATTCCTTAGCTTGCAAAACCTCTTTTCATCTAGTGGCTTGGTGAAGATGTCGGCCAATTGATCTTCGGTGCCAACACTTGTAATAGAAATGTCCCCTTTCAATTGATGATCTATAATGAAATGGTGGCGGACATTGATATGCTTTGTTCTTGAGTGTTGAACCGGATTGCTGGTGAGCTTGATTGCACTTTCATTGTCACATAGCAAAGGCACTTGCTTGAATTTGAATACAAAGTCATTCAAAGTAGCTCTCATCCAAAGGATTTGTGCACAACAACTCCCCGCACTAATATATTCTGCCTCGGCGGTAGAGAGTGCCACACTATTTTGCTTCTTTGATGACCATGAGACAAGTGATCTTCCAAGCAATTGACAACTGCTTGATGTGCTTTTCCTTTCTATCTTGCAACCCGCATAGTCCGAGTCGGAGTATTCAAGTAACTCAAAGTTTGATCCTTTAGGATACCTGAAAGGTCCTAGATGGCTAGAGGGAGGGTGAATATCCTAATAAAAATTCTACAAAACACTAGAGCAAAAGTTAGATAACACTTAAGCGAAGCTTTTTGCTCTAGCTTTACTTGAGGTGCAAAGCCACCTATCCAATGCAATTCTAGTTAGCTAAGTGCTTATCAAACAATAGAAAGAACCTAAAGCACTTAGCACAAGCTAGAAAGAGCACCACTAAACAAGCTAACTAGACAAGATAAGAAAGAGTAAATACAAGAGATGAGGTGATTGATATACTGATGCCTTGTGATGTATAGATGTCAATAGGAGGAACCAATCACAATGAATACCAAAGAGTAGCCGGGAGAAGAGATGACAATCGATTTTTCTCCCGAGGTTCACTTGGTTGCCACCAAACTAGTCCCCGTTATGTCGACTACTCAAGTGGTGATTCGGTGGCTAATAGGCAATGACAAGCCTAGCCCACTAACTCGGCGCCACAAGAATCCACCCAAATGAGAGTAACTCAATGACACGAGCAATCCACTAGAGTTACCCTTTGGCTCTTCGCCGAGGTGGGTACAAGCCCTCTCACAATCACCGAAGTCGGCTGCAAACAATCACCAATTGCACCGAAGCTTCTCCTCAATCTCCAAGCCGTCTAGGTGTTGGCAAACACCAAGAATAACAAGAAACCATGCGGCAATGACGATGACCAAGTGCCACTAAGATGCAATGCAATGATCAATGCACTTGGATCACTCAAACTCTCACAAATATGCAACAAGTGTGAAGAGAGTGAGTTGGGGGCTATCTCAAGCAAGCACAAGTATGTCAAATGAATGGGAGGTGCAAGAGAGTCATTCTTGAGCTGGCCAAAACACTTATATAGCTTTCACCACCGAGCTAGCCGTTTTGCCCATCTTCCACGCTTCTCTGTGCCAGTCCGGACGCAAGTTACACAGGGGGTCCGGACCATCGCGCATGCGTCCGGACCCTCTACCATTTGAATTCGCCCGTTGGCGCCCTTGCCTGTGTCTGCGTGTCGCCTCCGGACGCAAGGCACAGTAGCGTCCAGTCCACCTGTTTCTTGCGTCCGGACCCAATCCAGAGAGGGTCTAGAGAGCTCCTCAGCTCCGGACCCACGTCCGGTCTCTTGCGTCCGGACCGCATTCAGCGTCCGGATAAATAGACCAGAGGAGTCCAGAGAGCTCCAACCTCCGGACGCTGCGTCCGGAGTCCACGTCCGGACAATTATCTACGTCTGGACCACCTGTCCAGAGAGCCCAAGGGCTAGGGTATGGCTCCGGTCGCATCTCCGATGGTCCGGTCGGCCTCTGCCCTGCGTCCGGACCTTGCATCCGGAGCCTCTCTGAGTGGCAGACCGAGCCTCTACTTCTTCTCCAAGTCTTCAAGTGCTAACACCTTATGATCCAAACCTTGTTCACCTGTGTTAGCTTTTGTAACATATATTTCTTGGATTAATTTTAGTTTGTGTCACTTAGATTCATTTTATGTGGATGCAATGCAAACCTAGCGGCACATGATAACCGCAATCGACACGAGTTTCCCTTCTTGATAGTACGGCTATCTATCCTAAATGTGATCATACTCTCTATAGTGTCTTGATCACTGAACCAAAAATGACCCTATGGATATACCTTTGCCTTGGGTCCATTTTTGTTTTTCTCTTTCTTCTTTTCCTTAGTCCATGGAGTACTTGATTCATCATGATCATCCATCTAGCTCCATGTACCAAGATGAACCACCCTATCTTGATCATACACTTAGTTCAAGGGTTAGTTCATAGGTTTCATCAATTAACCAAAACCAAACAAGGTATTTCAATCTCCCCCTTTTTGGTAATTGATGACAACCTTTCTAAAATGAATATATATGATGAAAATTTTCACTTTGGTAGTATTAGCTCCCCCCTACATATGTGATATATGAGTTTGGTTCATTTTGATCACATATGCATGAATAAGAATTGTGGGAGAGTAAATGCTACTAAATGATGCTAAGGTGTGTAGGATGGACCTTTGAAGCGTGATACCAATCGGAGTGCAATATAAACCATCCTTAGCACCATGAATGTCTAGAAACCACTTGAAAGGCAACTTGAAAACACTTTGAGAGAACTAGATACCACTTAAAGATGTAACAACCTAAGCATACTAGTTCTTCAAACACCATATCAATTTTAGGTTCTAGCATTCACCACACAAGCATATCATGAATGTAAGTACATATGCAAGCAAGCACTTATGAATGTACAAAGATATGCAACAACTTTATTTATAGGCTTGCTCCCCCTACTTGTGTGCTTTTATTTTTAAAAAATATTTTTCTTTGTTGTACTACTTACTTCTCCCCTTTGTCATCTGTCATCATAAAAGATGTGCTAAAAGGTTTGATTATTAGAGAAAAGCTTAGTTGTGGTTCAATCTGGATTACTTGCCCCAAGCTATTTAACTCGGTGTAAACCATGGACAAGCTTGGTCACACATCCTAGAATGGTTATCTTGCCCATGTTGAGCTAAACATTTGAAGTTCATGATCTAGATCAAACTCTAGGATTACAAGCCCACAAATATGTCATATGCTACCACTAGAACAAGTCAAGCATAGAAGCAATAGTGGTACCATATAAGCATCAAATCATTTTGAATTTTCATGAATGAGCCTAATGAATTGATGTCTAGATGCACTAACAAGTCCTAATAAGGATGAATGATATGTCAACCAACTTGTACCTTGTATAGCTTGAAGGAGAGACATGTCATACATAACACATATTTGAGAAGTCAAGAATGTTCAATTAATTCCTTAGCTTGCAAAACCTCTTCTCATCTAATGGCTTGGTGAATATGTCGAAAAGTTGATCATCAGTGCCAACACTTGTTATTTTGATATCACCCTTGAGTTGATGGTCTCTTATGAAGTGGTGTCTCACATCAATGTGCTTGGTTCTTGAATGTTGAACCGGATTGTTGGTTAGCTTCACCGCACTTTCATTGTCACATAACAATGGCATTTGCTTGAAATTGACCCCATATTCATTCAAAGTGGCTTTCATCCAAAGCAATTGAGCACAACAACTACCCGCACTTATGTATTTGGCTTCGGTGGTAGAGAGTGCAACACTATTTTGCTTCTTTGATGGCCAAGATACAAGTGACATGCCTAGCATTTGACATGTGCCCGATGTGCTCTTTCTATCAATTTTGCATCCCGCATAGTCGGAGTCCGAATATCCAATTAGCTCAAAGTTATACCCCTTGGGATACCACAATCCAACATCTTGTGTATGCTTCAAGTACCTCAATATCCTCTTTGTAGCCTTCAAGTGACTTTCTCTTGGAGAGGCTTGAAATCTTGCACACATGCATACACTAAACATCACATCCGGCCTAGAAGCGGTCACATAGAGTAGGCTTCCAATCATAGACCGATACAACTTTTGATCCACCATATTGCCACTAGCATCACTATCCAAGTGTCCATTAGTGCCCATTGGAGTGCTAATGCCTTTAGAATATTCTAAGCCAAACTTCTTCATCATATCCTTGATGTACTTGCCTTGACTCACAAAGGTGCCATTCTTCAATTGCTTGATTTGAAGACCACGGAAGTAGCTAAGTTCACCAATCATTGACATTTCAAACTCATTTGCCATCATCTTACCAAATTCTTCACAAAAATCTTGATTGGTTGAACCGAATATGATATCATCCACATAGATTTGGAGCACAAATAGATCTTTGCCAAGCTTCTTGGTGAAGAGAGTAGTATCAACCTTCCCCATAATGAACCCTTTAGATAGAAGGAAATCCCTCAATCTTTCATACCATGCTCTAGGTGCTTGCTTCAAGCCATATAAAGCCTTTCTCAACTTGTACACATGGTTGGGCTTCTTGTCATCTTCAAATCCGGGAGGTTGCTCAACATATACTAGCTCATTGATGTATCCATTCAAGAAAGCACTCTTCACATCCATTTGGTATAACTTGATGTTGTGTGCACATGCATAGGCCAATAGAATTCTAATTGCCTCTAATCTTGCAACCGGTGCATAAGTTTCTCCAAAGTCAAGACCCTCAACTTGAGTGTATCCTTGAGCTACCAATCTTGCTTTGTTCCTCACAACTATACCATCTTGGTCTTGCTTGTTTCTAAATACCCATCTTGTGCCAATCACATTATAGTTCTTGGGTCTTTCAACTAGTTCCCAAACTTGGTTCCTAGTGAAATTGTTGAGCTCTCCATGCATAGCATTAACCCAATCAACATCTTATAGGGCTTCATCAATCTTTGTTCGCTCTATGGATGATACAAAGGAGTAGTGCTCACAAAAGGATGCCAATCTTGATCTTGTTTGAACACCACTTGTAATGTCACCAACTATTTGATCAATGGGGTGATCTCTTGCAATGTTGGTCGGTTGGAGGATAGGGACTTGATTGCTTGAGCTTGGCTGAGATGAACTAGCAACTTGTTGATCTTGTGCTTGAGAGCTACTAGCTTGCTTGATAGGTGAGTTGAGCACTTGATCTTTATCATCTTCAATATCAATCACTTGTCTTGGCCTAATATCACCAATATCCATGCTCTTCATAGCATTTGCCAATTGAGGACCACTCACATCTTCTAGGTTCTCATTTTCAACTTGAGAGCCATTGGTTTCATCAAACTAAACATCATGAACCTCCTCAAGTATACCACTAGCCGAATTCCACACTCTATAGGATTTGCTTGTGGTTGAGTAACCAAGTAGGAACCCTTCATCACACTTCTTGTCAAACTTTCCAAGTCTTGTGCCTTTCTTCAAGATGTAGCATTTGCACCCAAAGACTCTAAAGTATGCAATGTTGGGCTTTCTTCCATTTAAAAGCTCATATGGAGTCTTTTCCATCAATGGATGACAATACAACCGATTGCTAGAGTAGCAAGCGGTGTTGATAGCTTTGGCCCAAAAGGATTGACTCATATTGTACTCACTAAGCATAGATGAAGAATCATGGCCCTAGTTGGTTTCGGTGATTAACGACAATTAAAGATTATTATGGCTAACGTGTGTTTTACAGAGGCTATGCGTAGCCTAGCCATGGTGATCAAGGAAAATGGGCTCTAAAGGTCATCACTTAGCTCCCAAGATGGATATCGTTTCGGTTGTTAAGGAGACATGATGAAGACCCTAGAATGATAGGCTAAGTGCCATAAGGAGATGAAGGGCACTTAGAATTAGATAGGGCTTCTCGTTTTACCTTTGACCGTACTATTAAGAGGGGTTGAGACTAGTAGCTTGACTTAGGAAAGCTTCTTGTTTAGATGTGGTGCACACTTGACTTCCTTAGCTCTAAGCAAGCCTATGGTGACCGTAAGATAGCCTAGAACAACTTCCATTTTCATCGCGACGAAAAACGGAGTTGTCAAAATTATTTTCTGGGCGACGGACGCTCCTGGCAGGGGCGCCGGACGCTGTTCGACGTGTCGGACAAAGGCGCCGGATGCTGGGTGGTTGAGTCCACAGCGTCCGTCGGCCTTCCAGAGAGGTTGTTTTCTGGCTAAGTTTTTCAGGGTGCGTCGGACGCTGTCCGTCGGCCACGCGTCGGACGCTGCGAAGAGCGTCCGTCGGCCTTCCAGAGAGGGTGTTTTCAAACCCTAGCCAGTTTTCAGCGTCGGACGCTGTGGCTGAGCGTCCGTCGCTCAGTGACGTAGCGTCCGTCGCTGGGAACAGTGTGTCAGAAACTAGCCGTTGGGCATGCGACGGACCGTCCGTCGCCTAGTCGACGGAGAGTCCGTCGCCAACTTAAAATGTCAGCCCGAGGCAGCTTTCAGAGGGTCTATTTATAGCCCCTCTCACTTCTCTCCCAATGTGCCTTTGCTCATTTGAGTTGCTGAGTTCGTTGAGAAGGTTGTGAAGAGAGCAAGAGCCCTAGAGAGAGAGAGTGATTCGCAAATCCATCCATCCTCTCTCTAGTTCATCCAAGAGTTCAAGTGTGCATCCTCTAGTTGTGAAGCTTGAGTGAGTCAAGCGAAGATCAAGGCTTGTTACTCTTGGTGATCGACATCACCTAGATGGTCCGGTGGTGTTCGGAGGAAGGTGATCGCCGGAAGGTTGTCGGCGGCCCTTCTCCATCGACGTGTGTGATCGGTTGTGGGCGATTCACCGAGCCGGAGTGGCGAAGAATCAGCCCGTAGAGAGCACTCATCCCTTGCGCGGGATTGAGGGGGAGCTATACCTTGCGAGGTGCTCCAACGAGGACTAGGGAGGAGTGTCGACTCCTCGATACCTCGGCAAAATATCGCCGTGTCAAGCATCTCTTTCCCTAGCTCTTTATTACCGCATTACTTTCCGCACTTGTCTTTCAATTCATACTAGAATTGTGTAGGAAGTTTTCGCTTTCCTTTGCTTTGTTACTGCTTTCTAGCTAGGACATACAAGCGGTAGGCACTAGGGGGTTAATTGGCTCTTTATAGGTTTAATTCTTGTTTAGAAATTAAAAGAGCCCAATTCACCCCCCCTCTTGGGCATCTTGATCCTTTCAATTGGTATCAGAGCAAGGCTGCTCCAAATTAGGCTTCACCGCCTGGAGCAAGATGTCCCATGGGGATCGACCACCTCCCATGTTCGATGGAGACGACTTTCCTTATTGGAAAGTTCGTATGGAGGCCTATCTAGAGGTCGTTGACGTGGGCGTGCTCAAAGCCGCCACAAAGGGAGGTACTCTCTTCGCGGAGGACCTCAACTTTGAAAAGCACAATGCCAAGGCAAAGAACATACTCTTTCGAGGCATTAGCAAGGATGTCTTCAACCGAGTGCGTAATGCCAAAGACGCATTTGAATTGTGGACCACTATTTGTGCACTTCACGAAGGCACAAAGAGTGAGCGTGAAGAACGCTATCACTTGGTTATGGCTAAGCTAAATTCTTTCTCTATGCATGCAAATGAAAATGCAAATGAAATGTACTCACGACTCAATATTATTGTAGAGGAATTGAATGGGCTAGGTCTCAACCAAATGGAACCGGCCGATGTGGTACGCAAGATTCTTTGTGTGTTGCCCATTGAGAAGTATGGCCACATCGTCACGGTGCTTCACCAAGGAGATCTCTCCGCCGCTACACCAACACAAATTTTGGGCAAGATCAATGCCCATGAGATGTACATGAAGATTGGTGATGGTGGCTCATCTTCCTCCTCCAAGAAGAAAGAAAAAGAGAAGGAGGAAAAGAAGGACTTGGCTCTCAAGGCATCCTCGTCGGAGAAGCACAAGATGCAAGCCATATATGAGAGCACAAGCGATGATGATGATGATGATGATGATCTCGCTCTCATGGTGAAGAAAACAACCAAGATGTTGAAGAAGCTAAGCAAGAATGGAGTCAAGTTTGACTCAAAGAAGAAGAAATTCTTCACAAGCTCTTCAAAAAAGCCCCTCTCCAAGATGGATTGCTACAATTGTGGCAAACTTGGACACTTGGCTCATGCTTGTCCCGAAGAAAAGAAAGACAAGTACAAGAACAAGAAAACTAACAACAAGTTCAAGTACAACAAAGGCAACAAGGTTGAGTCAAGTGATGAGGAGAAAAAGGATGACAAGCCATTCAAGAAGAAAAAGAACTTCAACTTCCACAAGAAGAAGAAGAATGGCAAAGCCTACATTGTTGGTGATTGGCTCACCGACATTGAAGACTCAAGTGACTCATCCGGAGATGAAAGTGAAGAAGAAAAGGTGGCCGCTTTGGTGATTGGTTCATCTACTCCACCGCCACCCCCTCCGTCATCTCCGGGCTCATCCTCTACACACCTATGCCTCATGGCTAAAGGTGACAAAAAGGTACAAAAAGAGGATAGTGATGATGAGGCTAGCTCTAGTGATGATAGTGATGATGAGTTTGAGGCACCTTCCTATGATGAGCTAATTGAAATTTGCAATAAATACACTAAGCTTATTAGGAAGTATAAAGGCAAAAGTGAATCACTAGAGAAAGCAAATGGTAACTTGCATGCTAAGCTTGATGACTTGACTAGTGCTAATGATGAATTGAAGCTTGAGAATAAATCTCTCTCATCTAGCACTAGGGAGCTCAAAGCCTCACTCAAGCAAGTAAATGAGAAACATGATAAGCTTGAGAGGTCAACACAAGAGCTCCATTCAAGGTACAACTTGCTAAAAGATGACTACAACCAAGTTAAAAATGAACATGGCACACTTGTGATAGCTAATAAATTGCTTTCAAATGATCTTGCTACACATGTTGCTATTAACCCGGTTGTTAAGTGTGATATAGCTACTTCTTGTGAGGACTTGCTTGATGAAGTTGCTAGTGAGCAAAATGCAAAGTGCAAGGGCAAGAAGGTAGTTGAGGCCGACAAGCATGATGACTATGTGAAGATGAGGCAAGAAAACTCCAAGCTCAAGGAAGAGCTAATCAACCTCAAGGCAAGCAAGCCACTCACTATCAAGTCAGCCAAACAAGATGACAAAGATGCAATGACCTTAATAAAGTCTCTCAAAGAGGAAAATGCAAAGCTCAAGGTTGAGAAGATCAAGCTTACAAGTGGACTGGAGAAGTTCACCAAGGGCCACAACCTTCAAAGCGAGCTCTTGATGAACACTATCATGAAGACCGACAAGACCGGCATTGGGTTCAAGGAGAACCAAATCATGAAGGCCAAGGTCAAGATAGAAGCCAAGAACTATTACAAGAACAAGGCTATGAGAAGCAACTATGACACACCAAAGCCCAAACCCAAGAAGTGCTTTGGATGTGGTCAAGAGGGTCATCTTCAATCCCAATGCAAGACTCCACCTCCCAAGACCTTGCCCAAGCACATAAGGCCTTTCGCTCATGATGCACACTTCATCATTAACAAGGACTCCAAGGGTAGACCTCAAGTTGTTTTTCTCGGTCCAAAGATGAAGAACAAGCCTAAAGTGCTATGGGTTGCTAAGGAGTTGGTTGACAAGGCTATGGGACCTCGCCAAGTGTGGGTTCCCAAACAACAAGCTTAACGCCAAGTTGCTTGTGTGTAGGTGAACTACAAGACCGGTGGAAGTCATTGGGTGATTGATAGTGGATGCACTCAACATATGACCGGTGACTCCCGGATGTTCACCACACTTGAGAAAGATTGTGAAGGGCAAGACAAGATTACCTTTGGGGACAATTCAAAAGGCAAAGTGCAAGGTCTAGGCAAAGTGGCAATCTCAAATGATCAATCTATATCAAATGTCTTGCTAGTACAATCTTTGAGCTTCAACTTGCTATCCGTGGGACAATTATGTGATCTTGGTTTCCAATGTCTCTTCACTCCAAATGAGGTAGTTGTGTCCAAGATTGAAGATTCATCATTGATATTCAAAGGGTTTCGACACAACAATCTCTACCTAGTGGACTTCACCTCAAATGAAGCTAGTTTGCAAACATGTCTTTTCTCCAAGAGTTCTTTGGGTTGGCTATGGCATAGAAGATTAGCACATGTGGGAATGTCACCTTTGAAGAAGCTTGTCAAGAAGGAATTGATTAGAGGTGTGAAGGATGTGGTGTTTGAGAAAGATAAACTTTGTAGTGCGTGTCAAGCCGGCAAGCAAGTAGCAAACACTCATCCAACCAAAGCTTTCATGTCAACCTCAAGAGTTCTAGAGCTACTCCACATGGATCTTTTTGGACCTACTACCTATGCTAGCCTTGGAGGCAATCTCTTTTGCTTAGTGGTAGTTGATGACTACTCTAGATACACTTGGGTGTTCTTTCTTCAAGACAAGGGAGAAACTCAATCAATATTCAAGAAGTTTGCAACTAGAGCCCAAAATGAATTTGATGTGAAGATCAAGAAGATAAGAAGTGACAATGGGACCGAGTTTGTAAACACCAAGATTGAAGACTATTGTGATGAAGTTGGAATCAAGCATGAAGTATCCGCCACGTATACTCCTCAACAAAATGGTGTAGTAGAGAGGAAGAACCGGACACTTATCACACTTGCAAGATCAATGCTTGATGAATACAACACCCCCGAGAAGTTTTGGGCCGAAGCAATCAACACCGCATGCTATGCGGCCAATCGGCTATTTGTCCAAAGGCTTCTCAAGAAGACCCCCTATGAGCTTGTGAATGGAAAGAAACCAGATATATCCTTTTTCCGAGTGTTTGGTTGCAAAGTGTACATCTACAAGAAGCGCCAACACTTGGGCAAGTTCCAAAGAAGATGTGACATTGGTTTCTTAGTTGGGTATTCACTTAAATCCAAGGCATACCGTGTATTTAACAAAGCCACCGGCTTAGTTGAAGAAACGTATGACTTGGAGTTTGATGAAACTATGGCTCTCAAGAAGAGCATGAAAATCTTGATGATGTAGGTGATGAACCCTTGAGGGAGGCCATGAAGAACATGACAATTGGTGCTATCAACCCGCAAGAGGTGGAAGAAGTTGAAGATGAAGCGAATCAAGATCCTTCTCCACCTCACATGCCTCAAGTTGATGAAGAAGATCAAGTGAGGGAAGCTCAAGAAGACACTCACATCCCTCAAGATCAAGCCGAGGCGGAAGCAAGCAATGTTGAAGCACCGCAACCTCCTCCCCAAGTGATCAATAGAAGATCAACACCTATGCTTCAAGCACATCCTCAAGATCTCATCATAGGGAGTCCATCAAGGGGGCTAACAACATGATCTAAACTTGCTTCTTATGTTGAACATCACTCCTTTGTTTCCTTTGTTGAGCCTTCTAGTGTGGAGGATGCACTTGCGGATCCGGATTGGGTGAACGTCATGCACGAAGAGTTGAACAACTTCACCCGGAACGAAGTGTGGACACTAGTAGAAAAGCCCAAAGGAGCAAGAATCATTGGCACCAAGTGGGTGTTTAGGAACAAGCAAGATGATCAAGGCGTGGTTGTGAAAAACAAGGCAAGATTGGTGGCAAAGGGGTTCTCCCAAGTTGAAGGCTTGGATTTTGGGGAGACTTTTGCACCGGTTGCAAGACTAGAAGCCATTCGTATCCTTTTAGCATATGCTTCACACCATAAAATGAAACTCTTTCAAATGGATGTGAAGAGTGCCTTTCTTAATGGTTTCATTAAGGAACTTGTTTTTGTCTCACAACCTCCCGGGTTTGAAGACCCAATTTGTCCTAATCATGTGTATAGGTTGTCCAAGGCACTCTATGGATTGAAGCAAGCTCCAAGAGCTTGGTATGAGAGACTAAGGGACTTCCTACTCAAGAAGGGCTTCAAGATCAGGAAAGTGGACACCACACTCTTCGCCAAGGTGCTAGATGGAGAGATCTTTGTTTGCCAAGTATATGTCGATGACATTATATTCGGGTCAACAAACCAAGGTCATAGCAAGGAATTTGGTGCATTGATGTCCAAGGAGTTCGAGATGTCGATGATTGGTGAGCTAACCTTTTTCCTAGGCTTCCAAGTGAAGCAATTGAGGGAGGGCACTTTCATATCCCAAGAGAAGTACACTTATGATGTGATCAAGAAATTCAAGATGGAGGATTGCAATACAATCAAGACCCCAATGCCTACAAATGGGCATCTCGATCTCGATGAGGGAGGTAAACCGATCGACCAAACTCTATATCGTTCTATGATCGGTAGCTTACTTTACCTCACCGCTTCTAGGCCGGATATCATGTTTAGTGTGTGTATGTGTGCTAGATTTCAAGCAAACCCTAAGGAGTCGCACCTTTGTGCGGTTAAAAGAATCCTTAGGTACTTAAGGCACACCCCTAGCATGGGTCTTTGGTATCCCAAAGGAGCTCCCTTCCATCTAGTTGGCTATTCCGATTCGGATTACGCCGGGTGTAAGGTTGATAGGAAGAGTACCTCCGGCGGGTGCCACATGCTAGGAAGATCACTTGTTTCTTGGTCCTCAAAGAAGCAAAATAGTGTGGCATTGTCAACCGCCGAAGCGGACTACATTGCCATGGGAGCAAGTTGTGCACAAATCTTATATATGACTCAAACACTCTTTGATTACGGCGTGTTTTTAAAAGAAGTTCCACTTTTGTGTGATAATGAAAGCGCCGTAAAGCTTGCAAACAACCCGGTTCAATACTCTCGCACCAAGCACATAGATATTCGCCATCACTTTCTTAGAGATCATGTGGCTAGGAAAGATATAACACTAGTTGGAGTTAAGAGCGAAGAGCAATTGGCGGATATCTTCACTAAACCACTCGATGAAACAACCTTTTGTAGGTTGAGAAGCGAGTTAAATGTGCTTGATCACTCTAATTTCACTAAAAGATGATCGTGTGTGAACCTTGCATTCATATGTAATATAACATGTTTAATTTGGTAATGCACCTAGGCTTGGCTAACGCGGTTAAGATAACCGCCCTCAAAGCGTGTGACAAAGCTTAACCGCGGTTTAAACTTGCAAGCAACCTAGATTCACTTTTCGTTTTGCATAAGCATATGCATGTGTGTTGTTTGCCCTTTCCTTTTCGGTTAAGTTTCTTGAGCATCCTCTATGATTGTCCACCTAGGGGGAGCATTCCAAGCTCAAGTTCCTCATTTACCCCCTCTTGTGGTCATATGATGACTCCTTGGTGCTTCCATTTGAATATTTTTGAGCTAAAAACTAAATTTAAGCCTATGGCAAAATAATTGTAAATGAGTGTTTGAGAGATGGTTCTCATATCAAGTCCAATCAAGTGTTATTTGGATCTTATTGGGATTGGAACTTGGTTGGGAGAAAGACGTAAAAAGAAAATTTAAAAAATTCCACTTTTTAGGCGTCGGACGCTGCCGACGAACGCTCGGTGTCAATTGCATCAGCGTCCGTCGCGATCGTCCGGAGATTAACCTTGCCCGCAAAAAGGGCGACGGACGCTCTCCCAAGCGACCGTCGCGGAGCGTCCGTCGCGGTCAATGCGGCTGAGCGTTCCAAATCGGCTCAGGAAGCCCGACGGACGATGCCGTCGGACGCTCCCCGAGCGTCCGTCGCATGCCGACGAAGCGTTCGTCGCCTATGCGTCGGACCGTCCGTCGCGAACTAATCGGCGAAATTTTTTTGAAAACCCCCGATCCTTTCTCTGTTTCGCTCGTTCGTTTCAGTCCGCCGCTGCGTTGTTCCCAAACCCTAGCCGTCGTCCATCCTCCGCCGTTGAGCTCCGGGGCTCTCCCTCGCCGGCGAGCTCCTCCGTCCCTCCAGCGCCGCCACCAGTCCAGCGCCGACACCAGCCTGCGCCGCCATCTCCGCACCTGCTCCACCGCCCTCTCCTCCTGCTCCACCCCGCACCACTGCCACCCCTGCCGCCTTGCCTAGTGACAGAGCTCCTCTCCACCGTCTTCCCTCTTCGATTCCCTGCAAGATTCGAGGTGTGGAGGACTCGGTGTGCCGGGCAAACCCTCTTCCGAGGCTCTGTTGGTCGGTTGATCACCTTTGGGTGATTAGGTGAAGTTTCTTGCCAACTCCATTTTATCCCATCACTTTGTCACTTCACTTCTCCACCCTAAAAACCTACCAACCCTAATTCATCACCTCTCCATCTTGTTTTCAGTGCGGATTGGAGTTGCGAGTTGCAGTTGATAGGTCGGGGATTCTCTTCTCTTCTTCCTTCTTGGTCAGAGGCTCAAGGTATGACAGTGGATATCACGATTCTATTCTTTCCTATTTTCATGCTTCTATAGTTTCGTACCTCTAGTTATATGCTTATGGTATATGTCTCTATCTATCTCTGACGAGCAGGGTCAGTTTGTCAGTTGATCAGAGACTCAGACAGTGGGCAGTGACAGATAACTCGGGGCAAAGCCCGCGAGTACGGATCGAGGCAAAGCCTCGCGAGGACAGTCCAGGGCCGGCGTGCCACTCTTTGATCTGCTTAGTTCCAAAGGATCAGGGACAGTGTCTGGTTGGCAGTGGAGCTGTGCTTTGATTGTTGAGTTTTCCTGTCAGTGGTTTGCTTGAGTTTGGAAAATGGCCAGGACGAAGAATGCAGGTCCCGTCCCCGGTAGTGGTGGTGACCCTCCACCTCTACCGCGTCCACCCACTGACCGCGGGAAGGGCAAACCGAAGGTTATCTCGAGGAAGCGCAAGAGGCCGGCCATGGATCCGGATTCAGTAGCCGCTCTTGCAGTAGCAGAGGCAGCCGAGAGAGCTGAGCGAGGAGGACGTCGTGCCGGCTTGAGGCTCTCACCTCGCCGTGGAGCGCGTAGTGAGTCCCCTCCACCTCCAGTGTTAGAGCCCGTCGAGGCTACAGAGGCACCAGCTACAGAGCCAGTCCCAGTGACTGAGCCGACAGAGGCCGCGGGCCACTCTACCATTGGAGAGCTGATGAGCTGTCGTGTTACTCGTTCCCGAGGCTCAGGTGCACCACCCAGCCCTCCAGGACCCCGGCTCCCAGACCCAGTGAGGCACCAGGTCAGGACACCTACAGCGAAGCAAGTTCAGATGCTTCGGTTCGTCGACTTCCAGTCCTGGTTCCCACCTCAGAGGGACCCCCGTGCCGGACCAGAGTTCTATACCACAGTGCACGAGGACTTCTACCGAGCGTATGTTGACACCGATGCTCCCCTCAGGGCCCACAGAGTGTGCCCAGCTACTCAGATTGAGGGGATCGGCGGTCCAGAGATCCTGCAGCATCTCCAGTACATCTAGGGATTGACAGATCTGATGGGTCGCTCAGGGGCATATCAGAAGGAGTGGGTCTATCAGTTCTACGCCTCTCTGTGGATCTCACCTAATCACGAGTTCCTTCACTTCGCATATCGGGGACGTGACTTCAGGGTTACAGCTGCCAGGTTCCGAGAGCTCTTTCACCTTGGATCTTCACCTACCAGGATCCACAGTCTTTGCTATGGGGATCAGGAGGCTCCTCGCAGACCTCACGATGGCATAGTGCCATCCACAGACTTTGTCAGTCCGTGCTTTCAGCAGCCGTTCACTGAGGGTTCGAGCCGGACGCCACGTGACCTCACTCCTTTGGCTCGGATCCTCCACGAGGTTCTCAGACGGACCATTCTACCCAGGATTGGAGCTAGGGATACTATCACTCGACTTCAGCTTTGGCTCCTAGCTCACATTGTCCGGAAAGAGCAGTTCGATCTATGGGATCTGATAGTGAGCGAGCTCGAGGACATCATAGCTGCTGGATTTAGAGGTCATTGGCAGCTACAGTTCGCACATTGGATCTCTTACTTGGTAGTTGCCAAGACTGGGTCAGGGGTTATGAGAGTCACCCTCACGAGGTCAGCTACAGAGTTTCCTGTCTATTCGATGAGCCAGCTTGTGGCTCATGGGCAGCTACCTCGCCCCAGCAGAGCTTACAAACCAGGCATGAGACAGGCCGGAGTGCCACCACAGTCAGCCGAGGTCGTTGATGCCACAGTTGAGCAGATAGCTCAGGCAGAGCTAGCTGGTTTGGACGCCGAGATCGATACAGCTGCAGAGACAGTGTTTAGAGAGGATCTCGACTCTGACAGCTCGGACGAGGACTACCAGCCCGTGCACGAGTATACACCTATGACACATGACCACGAGGCTGGTGGGTCAGGCACAGCTGCAGCAGCTCCAGCTCCAGGCTCCAGCTCCTCAGAGGCTACCTTGCTTTCTATACTCTCGAGGATGCAGGAGGAGCAATCTCGTCAGGAAGAGGAGCAGAGACGACAGGCTGCAGACCTACGGAGGCTCACTGAGCAGCAGCTGGCCGCTCAGGCACAGACACAGGCTAGGCAGGATGAGTTCCAGCGCCAGTTCCTAGCCTACCAGCTCCAGCAGGCAGAGATCCAGAAGACTCAGACTCTTCTACTTGAGCGTCTTCTGGCCTCTAGCTCCGGGCAGACCTCGACGCCACACTTTCAGTTGCCCGCAGTCTCTCAGCAGCAGCAGTTCACCTCTCCGCCACCGCAGCCTCCAGTAGTAGTGGTGCCCACTCCAGCGTTACCGTCCAGAGGACAGCAGAGTCAGGCACCAGCTTCACCTCCCTTCCAGCCAGTAGCTTCTCCAGAGTACCAGACTCCTAGGACCCAGGTGTCCTCTTGGATAGGTTCACCCGGAGAGTTCCAGACGGGATTCACTCCTACCCGGGGAACTACACTAGCAGAGGCCTCGCGAGATCTGTCTGCTTCGTACCTGGAGATCACGGGAGAAGACTCCCCAGGAGCACCTCAGCAAGTCACACCAGCTCCAGAGACCGCAGTGGATCTTCCGGCGACAGGCACTCACCAGTCCTCAGTTGCGTCGTCGGAGATCGCACCTGAGCAGTCGGCACAGACAGTCACCACACCTCCAGCTGCCATTCAGACAGATGCCATATCATTAGCAGATGAGGTTACAGTGGCAGTGTCCTCTCCTGGTCAGACTCAGCCTGCAGAGGTTGCAGCGGCAGTGTCCCTAGTGGCACTAGCAGTGACCACGTCCCCCTCGCCTCGAGTTTTCACTCGTCGGGCCCCCAGGCCCACTACTACTGAGGCAGGACCGTCCGAGGCACCAGCAGAGTCTCCACGACAGTCAGTTGAGACCGCAGCTCCAGAGGTGCTAGTGACAGCTTCAGAGGCCACCCCAGTTGCACCTACACCAGCAGAGACCGTGTCAGATGAGTCAGACGAGTCCGACCTTCAGGACTTCATTATGCTGGATCGCCGAGCTGCCGCTACTTCGCCTTCTTCTCCAGCCCCAGACTCGTAGTTTTTGGTGCTAGACGCCAAAGGGGGAGAGAGGGTCGAGTATAGAGATAGGGGGAGGGATTTGGATCTTTGTATGCTTTATTTCCCCATACTCTTTCATCATGTCTCTTTTGTGCATTTGTCTATATGTGTGATGTGATGATTGTTGATGTATATATGGTTGCATGTGACAAACTCTTGTGTTTCTCTAATATATCTTGTGAGTTGTTTCATGTTCATGATATATCTCTTTGCCTAACGATATTTGAGCTTCCGCGTTTTACTCCGATACATCCTTTGAGAATATCATCAGGTATCGCTTCTTCATTCATATCCATAAGTACCTTGTTTTGTGATTTGGCTTGGGTGAGCAGGTGTACTTCATTACCTTCTTACTAACCCTTGCTCAACCATTCCAAGTCACCCTCGATTCTTAAACAAAACTCTTATCCATACTCGAGGTTCTATTGTTGTCAATCACCAAAAAGGGGGAGATTGAAGAATCATGGCCCTAGTTGGTTTCGGTGATTAACGACAATTAAAGATTATTATGGCTAACGTGTGTTTTACAGAGGCTATGCGTAGCCTAGCCATGGTGATCAAGGAAAATGGGCTCTAAAGGTCATCACTTAGCTCCCAAGATGGATATCGTTTCGGTTGTTAAGGAGACATGATGAAGACCCTAGAATGATAGGCTAAGTGCCATAAGGAGATGAAGGGCACTTAGAATTAGATAGGGCTTCTCGTTTTACCTTTGACCGTACTATTAAGAGGGGTTGAGACTAGTAGCTTGACTTAGGAAAGCTTCTTGTTTAGATGTGGTGCACACTTGACTTCCTTAGCTCTAAGCAAGCCTATGGTGACCGTAAGATAGCCTAGAACAACTTCCATTTTCATCGCGACGAAAAACGGAGTTGTCAAAATTATTTTCTGGGCGACGGACGCTCCTGGCAGGGGCGCCGGACGCTGTTCGACGCGTCGGACAAAGGCGCCGGATGCTGGGTGGTTGAGTCCACAGCGTCCGTCGGCCTTCCAGAGAGGTTGTTTTCTGGCTAAGTTTTTCAGGGTGCTTCGGACGCTGTCCGTCGGCCTTCCAGAGAGGGTGTTTTCAAACCCTAGCCAGTTTTCAGCGTCGGACGCTGTGGCTGAGCGTCCGTCGCTCAGTGACGTAGCGTCCGTCGCTGGGAACAGTGTGTCAGAAACTAGCCGTTGGGCATGCGACGGACCGTCCGTCGCCTAGTCGACGGAGAGTCCGTCGCCAACTTAAAATGTCAGCCCGAGGCAGCTTTCAGAGGGTCTATTTATAGCCCCTCTCACTTCTCTCCCAATGTGCCTTTGCTCATTTGAGTTGCTGAGTTCGTTGAGAAGGTTGTGAAGAGAGCAAGAGCCCTAGAGAGAGAGAGTGATTCGCAAATCCATCCATCCTCTCTCTAGTTCATCCAAGAGTTCAAGTGTGCATCCTCTAGTTGTGAAGCTTGAGTGAGTCAAGCGAAGATCGAGGCTTGTTACTCTTGGTGATCGACATCACCTAGACGGTCCGGTGGTGTTCGGAGGAAGGTGATCGCCGGAAGGTTGTCGGCGGCCCTTCTCCATCGACGTGTGTGATCGGTTGTGGGCGATTCACCGAGCCGGAGTGGCGAAGAATCAGCCCGTAGAGAGCACTCATCCCTTGCGCGGGATTGAGGGGGAGCTATACCTTGCGAGGTGCTCCAACGAGGACTAGGGAGGAGTGTCGACTCCTCGATACCTCGGCAAAATATCGCCGTGTCAAGCATCTCTTTCCCTAGCTCTTTATTACCGCATTACTTTCCGCACTTGTCTTTCAATTCATACTAGAATTGTGTAGGAAGTTTTCGCTTTTCTTTGCTTTGTTACTGCTTTCTAGCTAGGACACACAAGCGGTAGGCACTAGGGGGTTAATTGGCTCTTTATAGGTTTAATTCTTGTTTAGAAATTAAAAGAGCCCAATTCACCCCCCCTCTTGGGCATCTTGATCCTTTCAATAGATCTTGCCATATCAATCAATGTTCTATTATTCCTCTCAACAAGACCATTTGATTGTGGAGTGTACTTGGACGAGAGTTGATGCTTGATTCCCAGCTCATCACATAGCTCTTCAACTCTTGTATTCTTGAATTCACTTCCATTTTCACTTCTCACTTTCTTGATGGTTGTTTCAAACTCATTGTGACATCTCTTGACAAAAGATTTGAAGGTTGCAAATGTATCACTCTTGTCATTGAGAAAGAATACCCAAGTGTATCTTGTAAGATCATCCACTATGACAAAACCATACTTGTTGCCTCCAATACTTGTGTAAGTTGTTGGTCCAAAGAGATCCATGTGCAACAACTCAAATTCTCTACTAGTGCTCATCATGCCCTTCTTTGGATGGGTGTTACCAACTTGTTTGCCGGCTTGAAAAGAGCTACAAAGTTTGTCCTTCTCAAACACAACATCTTTCAAGCCTCTTACTAAGTCATGTTTGATCAATCTATTCAATTGCTTCATCCCAACATGACCAAGCCTTCTATGCCATAACCAACCCATACTTGACTTAGTGAGCAAGCAAGTTGACAATTGAGCTTCACTAGCATTAAAATCAACTAGGTAGAGGTTCTCATATCTAAAGCCTTTGAAGATCAAGTTTGAACCATCTACACTAATGATCTCAACATCATCTATTCCAAATATGCATTTGAATCCAAGATCACACAATTGAGCTACCGATAGCAAATTGAAGTTCAAGCTCTCAACTAGCAAGACATTGGATATGCTCAAGTCATTGGATATTGCAATCTTACCAAGACCCTTGACCTTGCCCTTGCCATTATCACCAAATGTAATACTATCAATGTCATCATTGGTGTTGGAGTTGATTGATTTGAACATTCTAGAATCCCCGATCATGTGTTGAGTGCACCCACTATCAAGCACTCAATGCCTTCCTCCGGTTTTGTAATTGACCTACAAAACAAATTAGTTTCTTTTAGGTACCCATACTTGTTTGGGTCCTCCAAAGTTAGTGACCAAGGATTTTGGTACCCAAATAGCTTTCTTCTTTGGGCCAACTATGGATGTGCCAACATACTTAGCCATGATACCTTTAGCACTTTTGGTAAGCATATAACAAGAATCAAAGTGCATAGAGATAGCTTTAGCAAACTTGGTTTGGCTCATGTTAAGTTTGAAATATTGGTCAACATGCCCTACTTGCTTGCATTTTGTGCAAAACCGACCATTGCTCCTCACAAAGCTAGGCTTAGGAGTTACAAAGGCCGACTAGCCCTTCTTGGGGGTATAGCCCAAACCCTCTTTGTAATGAAAGAATATTTGGCTACCCAAGCACTTTAGCAAGCGGGCATATCCACCATATGCCTTACCCAAAGCATGAGTTAGTTCATTAACATCATTTTTCAATTTTTCATTTTCAATCACTAGTGTAGCATCATCCTTTGAGCTATCACTAGTAGATGTGCAAGTGGAGGTGCTAGTGTTGGTTGGTGCAACAATGATAGGAGTGAAAAATGATTCATCTAAAATATCACAAGTTATTCCAACATTGCATGATGCAACAACCTTATCCTTGCTTTGATCAAGGATAGAGGAGTGATCCTTTTCAAGATTGTAGTGAGTCCTCTCAAGCTTCTCATGGGCTTCTATTAGCCTCTCATGAGAGCCATTGATCTCATCAAAGGATTGTTCAAGAGCCTTAAGATTTTTGTTCAATTCTTTGCACTCCTTTCTCTTCTTCTCAAAGCACTCATAAGTTTGCTTCATCATATCAACTAGTTCTTTCTTGGAGTACTCCTCCTCATTATCACTACTATCATCATCACTATAACTATCATCAAGAGATTGTACCTTGGTTGGCTTAGCCATGAAGCATGATGGAGTGTCGAAGATAGATGGCTTGTTGTTGATAGCAATGCTTGTCATAACCTTCTTCTTGGACTTCTTCCTTTCATCATCACTAGAGTCATCATTGGAAGAGTCACTATCATCCCAAGTCACCACATAGGATTCACCCTTCTTCTTCTTGGTGAAGGATAGCTTCTTCTCCTTCTTGTCATGCTTGCTATTCTTCTTCTCATCATCATCACTATGATTGGGACAATCCGCAATCATATGACCGGTGCTCTTGCACTTATAGCATCTCTTCTCATATTCTTTTCCCTTGAAGTTATCTCTTCTCTTTCTAGCACCATAGCCCTTCTTCTTCATGAACTTGCCAAACTTGCGCACGAAGAGGGCCATCATCTCATCATCATCATCATCATCATCATCATCATCATCACTATCTTCTTCATCATCACTTGACTCTTGCTTCTTTGCTTTGCCCTTGCTCTTGGATGAAGAAGCTTTGAATGCTAAGCTCTTCTTTTCTTCTTTTCTTCCTTGGCCTCTTCTTCTTCACTTTCCTCATTGTATTGCTCTTCGATCATGATCTCACCAAGTACTTCATTGGGAGTGATCTTATCCAAACCATCTCTCCTAATTATTTGCCTCAAGGTTTTGTATTTCTTGGGCAAACAACCAAGAAAGCGGTTTGAGAAGTCTTCATCTTTGACCTTCTCACCCAAGCTCTTGAGATCATTGATGATCACTTGGAGCCTATGAAACATCTCCGGGATGGACTCATCATCCTTCATCTTGAAGTGAGATAGCTTGTCCTTGAGCATATATAGCTTGACATTCTTTACCGTTGAAGTGCCCTCATATGTATCTTCTAATCTCTTCCACACTTCACTTGCTTTCTCTAGATCTTTGATTTGTTCAAACACTTTGGAGTCAATGCCATTGTAGATGACATTGAGTGCCACGGTGTTGCATTGTCGGGTCTCTTGCTCTTTAGGTGTGGGAGCGGCTTCATCAAGAATGACAAAGTCATGTTCGGTCACACTCCACACCTTCTCATGTATTGATCCTAGATGCATCTTCATTTTCCTCTTCCAATAATCAAATGAGGTGTCATCAAACATTGGCGGTTTGGTCCCCACATGGTTGAATTATATTTGAGCCATCACTAACACCGAAGGTTGTTAAGCCTTGATAATATCGGTGACCACAGCTTTGATACCACTTGAAAGGTCCTAGATGGCTAGAGGGGGGGCGAATAGCCTAATAAAAATTCTACAAAACACTAGAGCAAAAGTTAGATAACACTTAAGCGAAGCTTTTTGCTCTAGCTTTACTTGGGGTGCAAAGCCACCTATCCAATGCAATTCTAGTTAGCTAAGTGCTTATCAAACAATAGCAAGAACCTAAAGCACTTAGCACAAGCTAGCAAGAACACCACTAAACAAGCTAACTAGGAAGCTAACTAGACAAGATAAGAAAGAGTAAATACAAGAGAGGAGGTGATTGCTATACCGATGCCTTGTGATGTATGGATATCAATAAGAGGAACCAATCACAATGAATACCAAAGAGTAGCCGAGAGATAAGATGATAATCGATTTTTCTCCCAAGGTTCACTTGGTTGCCACCAAGCTAGTCCCCGTTGTGTCGACTACTCAAGTGGTGACTCGGTGGCTAATAGGCAATGACAAGCCTAGCCCACTAACTCGGGCGCTACAAGAATCCACCCAAATGAGAGTAACCCAATGACACGAGCAATCCACTAGAGTTACCCTTTGGCTCTTCACCGAGGTGGGTACAAGCCCTCTCACAATCACCGAAGTCGGCCGCAAACAATCACCAATTGCACCAAAGATTCTCCTCAATCTCCAAGCCGTCTAGGTGTTGGCAAACACCAAGAATAACAATAAACCACGCGGCGATGACGATGACCAAGTGCCACTAAGATGCAATGCAATGATCAATGCACTTGGATCACTCAAACTCTCACAAATATGCAACAAGTGTGAAGAGAGTGAGTTGGGGGTTATCTCAAGCAAGCACAAGTATGTCAAATGAATGGGAGGTGCAAGAGAGTACTTCTTGAGCCGGCCAAAACACTTATATAGCTTTCACCACCGAGCTAGCCGTTTTGCCCATCTTCCACGCTTCTCTACGCCAGTCCGGACGCAAGTTACACAGGGGGTCCGGACCATCGCGCATGCGTCCGGACCCTCTGCCATTTGAATTCGCCCGTTGGCCCCCTTGCCTGTGCCTACGTGTCGCCTCCAGACGCAAGGCACAGTAGCGTCCGGTCCACCTGTTTCTTGCGTCCGGACCCAATCCAGAGAGGGTCCAGAGAGCTCCTCAGCTCCAGACCCGCGTCCGGTCTCTTGCGTCCGGACCGCATTTAGCATCCGGTTAAATAGACCAGAGGAGTCCAGAGAGCTCCAACCTCCGGACGCTGCGTCCGGAGTCCGCGTCAGGACAATCATCTACGTCCGAACCACCTGTCTAGAGAGCCCGAGGGCTAGGGTATGCCTCCGGTCACATCTCCGATGGTCCGGTCGGCTCTGCCCTGCGTCCGGACCTTGCGTCCGGAGCCTCTCTGAGTGGCAGTCTGAGCCTCTGCTTCTTCTCCAAGTCTTCAAGAGCTAACACCTTATGATCCAAACCTTGTTAACCTGTGTTAGCTTTTGTAACATATATTTCTTGGATTTATTTTAGTTTGTGTCACTTAGATTCATTTTATGTGGATGCAATGAAAAACCTAGTGGCACATGATAACCGCAATCGACACGAGTTTTCCCTTCTTGATAGTACGGCTATCTATCCTAAATGTGATCACACTCTCTATAGTGTCTTGATCACTGAACCAAAAATGACCCTATGGATATACCTTTGCCTTGGGTCCATTTTTGTTTTTCTCTTTCTTCTTTTCCTTAGTCCATGGAGTACTTGATTCATCATGATCATCCATCTAGCTCCATGTACCAAGATGAACCACCCTATCTTGATCATACACTTAGTTCAAGGGTTAGTTCATAGGTTTCATCAATTAACCAAAACCAAACAAGGTATTTCAATACCACAACCCAACATTAGGTGTATGCTTCAAATATCTCAATATCCTCTTTGTGTCTTTCAAATGACTCTTTCTTGGAGAAGCTTGAAATCTTGCACACATTCATACACTAAACATGACATCCGGTCATCATTCGGTCACATAGATCAAGCTACCAATCATTGATCTATATAGCTTTTGATCTACCATGTTGCCACTAGCATCACCATCCAAATTTCCATTTGTTCCCATTGGTGTACTAATAGACTTTGCTTCATCTAGATTGAACTTCTTGAGCATGTCCTTGATGTACTTGTCTTGACTTACAAATGTCCCATTCTTCATTTGCTTAACATGAAGACCAAGAAAGTAACTAAGCTCTCCAAGCATAGACATCTCAAACTCATTAGCCATCATGTTGCCAAACTCTTCACAAAACTCTTGATTGGTTGATCCAAAGATAATGTCATCCACATAGATTTGCAACACAAAAAAGTCCTTCCCAATCTTCTTGGTGAATAGGGTAGTATCAACCTTGCCCATAATGAATCCCTTAGAGACGAGAAAGTCCCTCAACCTCTCCTACCATGCTCTAGGTGCTTGTTTTAAGCCATATAATGCCTTTCTTAGCTTGTACACATGGTTGGATTTCTTGTCTATCTTCAAAACCGGGTGGTTGCTCAACATATACCACTTCATTGATGTACCCATTGAGAAATGCGCTTTTCACATCCATTTGATAGAGCTTGATGTTGTGAGCACAAGCATAAGCCAATAGAATCCTTATTGCTTCAAGCCTTGCCACCGGTGCATATGTTTCTCTAAAGTCAAGACCCTCTACTTGAGTGTACCCTTGTGTAACTAGTTTTGCTTTGTTTCTCACCACTATGCCATCTTGATCTGGTTTGTTGCGAAAGACCCATCTTGTGCCAATAACATTGTGGTTCTTTGGTCTCTCAACTAGCTCCCAAACTTGATTTCTAGTGAAGTTGTTGAGCTCTTCATGCAGAGCATTCACCCAATCAATATCTTGCAAAGCTTCTTCAATCTTGGTTGGCTCAATAGATGATACAAATGAGTAGTGTTCACAAAATGAAGTCAATCTTGATCTTGTTTGTACACCTCTTGTGATATCTCCAATAATATGATCCAAAGGATGATCCCTTGCAATAGATATAGGTTGGAGTGTTGGAAGTTGATTGCTTGTATTTGGTTGGTCATTGGATTGAGATGATGAACTAGCCTCTTGTTGATCTTGAGTTGGAGAGAATGAACTAGCTTGATTGTCATTGAGTTGCTCATTTTATGGAGCTTGCACTAGAAGGTCATTGTCTTGCTCTTCATCCACTTGCCTCGGCCTAATGTCCCCAATATCCATGTACTTCATTGCATTGGCCAATAGTTCACCTCTCACATCATCATGATTGTCATTCTCATCTTGAGATCCATTTGTTTCATCAAACTCCATATCATGTACTTCCTCAACTATGTCATGAGTAAGATTCCATACTCTATATGCTTTGCTTGTAGTTGAGTAGCCAAGTAGGAAGCCTTCATCACATTTCTTCTCAAATTTGCTCAATCTTGCACCTTTCTTAAATATATAGCATTTGCAACCAAACACTCTAAAGTATGCAATATTTGGCTTTCTTCCATTCAATAGCTCATAGGGTGTCTTCTCAAGCATCTTGTAGTAATAGAGTTGGTTGCTATAGAAGCAAGCCGTGTTGATAGCTTCGGCCCAAAAAGAATTACTCACATTGTATTCACTAAGCATAGATCTTACCATATCAATGAGTGTCCTATTCTTCCTCTCAACAAGCCCATTTGATTGAGGTGTATACTTGGCCGAGAATTGATGTTTGATTCCATATACATCACAAAGCTCATCAACTCTTGTATTCTTGAACTCACTATCATTATCACTTCTCACTCTTTTGATAGTTGTTTCAAATTCATTTTGGCATCTCTTGACAAAGATCTTGAATGTGTCAAAAGTTTCACTCTTGTCACTAAAAAAGAATACCCATGTATATCTAGTGAAATTATCAACTATCACAAAACCATATTTGTTTCCACCAATGCTTATGTATGGGGTTGGTCCAAACAAGTCCATGTGCAAGAGCTCAAATGGTTTGCATGTACTCATCATACTCTTGCTAGGGTGAGTGTTTCCAACTTGTTTGCCGGCTTGACAAGAGCTACATAGTTTATTTTTCTCAAAGACCACATCTTTTAAGCCTCTAACTAGATAATGCTTGACAAGTTTGTTCAATTGCATCATCCCCACATGGCCAAGCCTTCTATGTCATAACCAACTCATGCTAGATTTGGATAGCAAGCAAGTTGATAATTGAGTTTCACTAGCATTGAAATCAACCAAGTATAGATTCTCATATCTAAAGCCATTGAATATCAAGTTAGAGTCATCTACACTTATAATCTCTACATCATCAACTCCAAAGATGCATTTGAAACCAAGATCACAAAGTTGAGCTACGGATAGCAAGTTAAAGTTCAAGCTCTCTACTAGCAACACATTGGATATGCTCATGTCATTTGATATAGCAATCTTACAAAGCCCTTTGACCTTGCATTTGCCATTGTCACCAAATATGATAGAATCAACTCCATTGCAATCATTTGGCTTGATAGAGTTGAACATTCTTGAATCTCCGGTCATATGTTGAGTGCACCCACTATTAAGCACCCAATGCCTCCCTCCTGCTTTATAATTGACCTACAAAACAATTCAATTCTTCTTAGGTACACATACTTGCTTGGGTCCTCCAAAGTTAGTGACTAAGAACTTAGGTACCCAAATAGCTTTCTTATTTGAGCTCTCATTGGGTGTACCCATGTACTTAGCAATCACACCTTTCTTGCCCTTAGTAAGCATATAACTAGAATCAAAGCGAAGAGATGCATGTGTAAATTTTATCTTGCTTAGATTTAGTTTGCAATGTTGCTCATCATGCCCTACTTGCTTGCAACTAGTGCAAAACCGACCATTGTTCTTCACAAAGCGAGGCTTTGGAGTTGCAAAGGTCGCCTTGCCTTTCTTGAGGGTATAGCCAAGTCCCTCTTTGCAAAGGAAGAACCTTTGGCTACCCAAGCACTTAAGCAAGTGAGCGTCTCCACCATAGGTATTGCCTAAGGTAGAGTGAGCTTACCAACCTCCTTCTTAAGGGTCTCATTCTCAACCATTAGTGAGGCATCACAAGTGAAGTCATCACTAGTAGAAAAGGTAGAGTTAGAAGTTCTACAAGAAGGGTTAGTTGGAGTGATGATGATGGGTTCATAGAATGATTCATTGATTATGTCACAAGTTCTTCCCATGTTACTTGTTTGAACATGCTCTTTCTCATTTTGTTCAACAAGAGATGAGTGAGCTTTTTCAAGCTTAGAGTGAGCTTTGCCAAGCTTCTCATGGGCATCCTCTAGCCTCTCATGGGAGTGGTTTAGCTCATCAAAGGATTGCTTGAGAGCTTGAGAGCTTGAAGCTCTTTTTGCAATGCTTTGCACTCCTTTCTCTTGATGTCAAAGTGAGTCTTAGAATCTTCCAACATTTCAATTAGTTAATCTTTAGTGGGTTCATCATCATCATCATCATCACTAGAGTCACACTCATCATCGGATTGTACCTTAGTGGACTGAGCCATGAAGCATGTCGATGGAGTGTCAAAGAGAGAGATCTTGTTCTTCATAGCAATGCTTGCAAGAGCCTTCTTCTTGTTTGATCTCTTCTCATCATCACTTGAGGAATTACTATCCCAAGTGACAACATATGAGCATCCCTTCTTGTTCTTATTGAGAGTCATCTTGCTCTCTTTCTTTTCTTTCTTCTTACCCTTCTTCTCATATTCATTGTCACTATGATGAGGGCAATCCGCAATGAGATGATCCTTGCTACTGCACTTGAAGAATCTTCTATCCTTCTCATTGAACTTTGAAGAATCTTCTATCCTTCTCATTGAACTTGTGTGAGCTCTTCTTCTTTCTTTCTTTATAGCCCTTCTTCTTCATGAACTTGCCAAATTTCTTGACAAATAGAGCCATATTTTCTTCATCATCATCACTATCACTTGCGCACTCATCATAGCTTGATTCATCACACTTTGCTTTGCCCTTTGATGATGATGTGGCTTTGAAGGTCACACTCTTCTTCTTCTCATCCTTCTTTTCATCCTTCTTTTCTTTGTTCTCTCTTATCTTGTCCTTGTCCTCTCTAAAGGTGTCATCGGTAATCACCTCACCAAGAACCTGGTTTGGTGTCATTGTGTCCAATCCACTTCTCACCAATAGAGTGACTAGCATCTCAAATCTTGAGGGGAGACTTCTCAAGAACTTGAATGAGAAGTCCTTGTTCTCCACCTTCTCTCCAAGTGACTTGAGGTCATTGACAAGCACCTCAAGCCTATTGAACATTTCCGACACATTTTCATCTTCCTTCATTTTGAAGCTTGTAAATTTCTCCTTCAAGATGTATGCCTTGGCCCCCTTCATAGATTGAGTCCCCTCATAAGACTCTTCTAGCTTCTTCCATGCATCATGAGCAATCTCTATGTTCTTGATTTGTTCAAAGACTTCCTTAGAGATTGCATCATGGATGGCACTCAATGCAATGTCATTGTTTTGGAGCTTCTCCTCCTCGGTTGGGGTGGGTGCCTCCTCATTTACCACCTCAAACTTCTTGTCGACCACTGTCACACCCGGTTCAGAAAAGAGACCAAATGCACAATACATGTGTGCCAGGATCAAGAATTACACACATATATCAACGTCATCAATGGTACATTGAACAGTGTTCGAAACATAAACATAAACGAATATAAGAGTACTTTATTACAAACCTTCAAAACAAAGTCTAGCGGAAACTAAACGAGGCGAATCTGGAGCCATCACACCACAGGAAGGTCGACGGCAGCGACACACGAGCCTAACACCCATCGATGTCTTCGGGGAACTCCTCATCCCAGTCTTGATCTTCTGACCAGCCTTTATGTGACTATAGCAAGGGTGAGCTCATGTCGAACTCAGCAAGTACAAACGGAAAGTAATGACATGCAAGGCTTAAACAAGGTAAAGCTGACTCGGTTGACTGCATTTAGCATTTTAGTTGACAACTTTTATTAATACAACCTATTTACTATAAGTGGTTAAAAGAACTCATCCCTTAGTGATTAAAAGGTAAGATCATCATTAAAGAGCACCATGCCGGAAGTAGCAACTTCGGCGTCACCACGGAGTAGCAACTCCGCATCTCATCAGCAACAGGGATAGCAATCCCAACACTCGAGGTAGCAACCTCGAGCTCTCAACAGTAACCGGGATAGCAATCCCAACACTCAAGTAGCAACCTTGAGCTCACATTTGTAACCAACCACGAACTCTTCACCGCCAACCAACCATGATCTCTCTCAAGCCAGAAATAAGTTGAGCAAAGATGACTCTGTCCATGTGAGGATTCGGGCCGTTCTTGACCGTGAGCGCGGCTGATATATCAGATTTACTCTGCATAGGTGTGCACTTTCACTTCAAGTCGTGATTCCCAATCGCCCGGGGTCGCGACTCCCCAAGAACACTGCCGAGGTGAACAGGCAGGGTTTCACTATGAGACCTTTCGCAGGGTCCAACTAATAGGATGCAACCCGTAGGGTTTTGCCCACGCACCGGAAGCCGTCCCCATAGCCATGGAACCCGGTCGACCGCAACTTAATATTCATTACATGGGCTACTCCCCTACGCCTACCCGGTAAGCCACACCCTACTAGTGGTTGCCCTGTTATTTAGTCAAGCCAGAGCCATATAGCTTAAAGCTGCACGGATGTCCCAGGTGGCCGCTCCACAAACCGGCTCTCAGGGAGAGAAGATACGAGTACCCCCTTTGAACCAACTAAATCTAAATGTACGAGAGATCACATCATCATCATGTTTCATAAACCATTGATTCACTTTTAGTAGAAGTTAAAATGTTTAAATTTGTCATCATATGCTAAAGTGGGTAAAGCGACTAAACATAGCTACTTTATGTTGATAAAAGGTAAACCCCCAGGTGAACAAGGAAGGTACAACAAGCCTATTCATGTCTAGGGTTTCACAAGTTTAGACACATGCATGAATAGTAAAGTGAATTTAATGTAAGTAGGTACAAGATGATCAAATGGTGCTTGCACTTGCCTTGATCAAACTCGGGCTGCTCAAAGTTCTCGGGATCTTGGTCCTCTTCCTTAACCGAATTGGTCACGTTCTATACGCATCAATCATCACAAGGAGCGAAACACGCAAGCAAACAAGCTCTAATTAGAAGCAGTACATCACAACAAGAAAAAGAAGTAAACAACACCACACGAGACAAAACAACATATTAAAAAGAGAGCTCACTGCTACGGTCGAGAGAACGCAAGAGACGCCGATAACGGAACTATCGTTAAAAGAAACATCTATCAGGAGATTTACTATATTATAACGGAAGAACATGTATGCTTGATTGTATTTTTAATTGATTAAAACTATGTGAAACATGTTAATATTAATTAAGGTTACATAAAATCATATTTGAATTCTAAAAGGCAAGTTAAACTAATCATATTTTATTTATAAGCATTATCATATAACTTATTCTTAAACAGGTTGAACTTTATCTTTGCAAAAAAGAATAAATATGTGAGAGCATCTAATCAAAATATAGAATGCATGTTTAAACTAATCAAACTATATGTTTAGAAACATATTAACATTAGCAATTAGTCATATTAATATGAATATAACGCAATTCAAATTGTATAAAATAGAATTAAAACCTAACATGCCTTTAATTAATTATAAAGCTATTAATTAAACATTAATTAATATTTAAATGAACGAAAAAAATATAATTAGATTACATGAAAAAGAGTAACACTAAGACATAGAGCGCAACGACACGATTCTAACGCAACTAGAACCGAACTAAAACGAAGCTAAAAGGACTAAACTATGGAGATTACCGTGCTGTGGCAATTTTGTAATTACTTCATCATCATCCTTGAACTCGTCTCGTTTCTGGCGAACCTGACGTGAGGCCGCTGTTGCACTTGTTCGTTCCCAGGGGAGAAAGGCACTCGGCCTGGCTTGGCGAGCTGCGGCCTGCGGGTGCTCGGTCGTGCAGCTGGTGGCAGCACTGGACCTCACGTGCGGCAAAGTTGGGCCCGCACTGCTGGAGCTGCCAGGGGGCCTGCCCTGCACGCGCGCACGCACGCAGGCAAGGGGTGCATGCGTGCAGCTGACACAGGTGCTACACAGGGACGGCATGAGAGGGGCCGGGACACGGGTCGTCGGGCCGACGAAGTGCCGAGGCTGCTGCGGGGCGCGCTGGTGCGGGAGGCCAGCAGGCGGCGCTCGGCGCCAGGGTAGCAGGCACGGCCAGGGGCTGGAGCGCATGGGGCGACCGAAGAAAAGGAAGCTCGCCGGCCATGGAACTCCTCACCGGAAAAACTGTACCGCAGAACAAAAACGAACGGAAGAAGGTTAAACGGTGATGGATCAGATAAAAGGGATACATCACAGCGACCGACGAGACGAACCCATGGCGGTCTAGGAATCGGCGGGGAACGTATGAGATGGCAGGAAAAGCTCGCCGAAACTTCGTCGGAATTTAGTAGATGCAAAACTTCGGTTTTAGGGAGCTACGGGTGGCGGCTGCGAAAAGCGACCGTACTTTTAGAACCCTGGTGTCGAGGAGAACGCCGGCATATATATATATTGCTAGGGTTCGTAAAAGTTAGAAAAACAAGATATTTTATTTATTTCGGAATTAAATAAATTTCGGGATTAAAATAATTTCAGAAAAGTCTAGAATTGATATTTAAGTCACGAAAAATATTCCGAAAGCTCCAAAAAAATCGGGGAAAATTCTCGGAGACACATTGGAACATGATAAACCTAAATAAAGTATTTGGAGGTCACGAAAAGTTATTTTGGAGCATCTAAAACAAGATTACGCTCATAAATAAATAGAAAAAGATCTGGGAAAAGCCAGAAAAATTCCAAGAAAGAATTTAGAGACATGTTGATGAATGATAAACTCCAGGGGATGATTTGGATCAAGAGACAAAAGGATCTTGGGAAAGTCCAAAAGAAAGATTAAGATCGAGAGAGCCGCCAGAGATTGAAAAATGACTTACTACACACGTTTTGTAAACTTTATACACTCACATGACTCAAAACAAACAACAAACAACCACCACAACAATCAAGCATGTCAAATTAATTTAGAAAAGTTTATAAAGTCACTTTTTCTATACTATATTTGTGCAAACTCAAACTAATCTTGGAAAATTTTATATCAACATTGGAAATATTTATTTTAATGAGTATTTTCTAAGAACAACCCAAAATAGGAAATTTTGGGGTGTGACAAACACCAACCATACCTTCCGGTTGATTGATTTGATATGGGTGGTCATCAATACCTTTCAATAGCTATAATCAGTGTCATCAAACTTGGGTGGCCTCTTACTGTTGTTGATAAGAGTCATTTTAACACCGTGGGATGTTAAGCCTTTGTAAGATGGTGTACTAGCTCCGATACCACTTGAAAGGTCTCGAAATGGCTAGAGGGAGGTCAATAGCCTATTAAATATTCTACAACACCATTAAGCAAACTTGTTAGAATAAAACACGTGAAAGGATCAAGATACCGTGAATTAGGCTTATTTCAAATTTCTAAAGCAAATATGAAATCGTAAACAAATGTCAATCACCCCGTGCCTAGCGCTTGTGTGCCTTAGACTATGAAAGTGGTAGCAAACCAAGTAAAACGAAAACACCCTACACAATTCTAGTATGAAAAGAAGAACAAGTGCGGAATTAATGTAATGCGGTATGAAAGAGCTAAGGAAAGAGATTCTTGACACGACGATGTTTTGCCGAGGTATCGAGGAGTCGACACTCCCCCTAGTCCTCGTTGGAGCACCTCACAAGGTATTGCTCCCCCTCAATCCCGCGCAAGGTATGATTTCTCTCTACGGGCTGGTTCTTCGCCATTCCGGCTCGGTGAACCGCCCACAACCGATCACAAGTCGATGAAGAAGGGCCATCGACAATCCTTCCAGTGATCACCTTCCTCCAAGCACCACCGGACCGTCTAGGTGATGTCGATCACCAAGAGTAACAAGCCTTGATCTTCACTTGACTCAATCAAGCCTCAGAACTAGAGTGGATGCACACTTGAACTCTTGGATGAACTAGAGGAGAGGATGTATGGATGGATTCGCAAATCACTCTCTCTCTATCTAGGGCTCTTGCTCTCTTCCCAACCTTCTCAAGCAACTCAGCAACTCAAATGAGCAAAGGCAAGGTGGGAAGGCAAGGGGTGGACTATTTATAGCCCCCACACACTCAGCCCTCGGTTGAGAGAAACATGCATTTTAAGTTGGCGACGGACGCTTCGTCGCTAGCCCCAACGGCTAGTTCCTATTCATGTCAGTAGGCGACGGACACTCTGTCGCTTGGCGACGGATGTTGTGCCTCAGCGTCCGGCGCCAACTGGCTGTTCTCGGGTTTCTGGGAAAATATTCTCGGACGCTCGCTAGCGTCCGACGCCCTTGCGACAGACGCATCCATCGCAAATCTGCCCTCTTTGGAACTCTCTGTTAGCGTGTCGGACGCTCATGGTGCATACCCTAGCGTCCGATGCTAGTGTCTGGCGCGATGGACAGCGTCCGACGCCCAGAGAAGGGCTCTCTCAACTTTGGTTTTTGTCGCGATGAATATGGAAGTTGTTCTAGGCTATCTTACGATCACCATAGGCTTGCTTAGAGCTAAGGAAGTCAAGTGTGCACCATACCTAAGTCATGAAGCTCTCCTAAGTCAAGCTACTAGTCTCAACCCATCTTAATAGTACAGTCAAAGATCAAATAAAGCCCTATATATACTAAGTGCCCTTCATCTCATTATGACACTTAGACCTATCACTCTAGGGTCTTCATCATGTCTCTTTGAAATCCGAAACGATATCCATCTTGGGGGCTAAGTGATAACCAATGATGCTCATTCACATTGATCACTATGGCTAAGCTACGCATAGCCTCTGCAAAACACACATTAGCCATAATAATCTTTTAGTTATCGTTAATCACCGAAACCAATAGGGCCATGATTCTTCAACACGACGTAAAGGAAGATTGCACTAGCACTACAAGGGTCGGCAAGCCACCTAATACAATTCTAGTTACTAGCAAGAGATATACTATATCACACAACCAAGCTAGCTAACTAGAAAGCTCTAACAAACTACACAAGCCTAGAGAGCTAAGATACTCTACTTTGCAAGAATGTAATAAGGTAATGCAAAGCTAGAGATGGGAAGGTGATGCCAGCGAGCATGTCAGAGGACGGTGTGCTCCGCCTGATCTGCGCACAGCACATCTCACGCGCCTCCCAATACTCGAGGGACGGTGATGCCAGGAGACGCGTGCAGCGATGTCAACAAGCAGCGAGGGGCAGCAATGTAGAGAATGGAACAAAAGCATAGCTCTATTGCTGCTGCCGCGAAGGCCAGCAAGCTCTGCTCTGCCTCCATGCCGCGGAGCCTCGAGAGATCCGCCCGATTTACACACTGGTGATCTCGGTGGATCCGTGTGCTCAAGTGACAGCGGCACTGGGAGACGCATGAGAGGATAGCGGCATGGAGAATAGAACAAAAGTGAAGTTGGATCCATCGCCGTCGACGCTGGAGCCGGCCAGATCCACTTGCTGGACGAGTGGGCGTGCAGGAGGTGGAGCGAGGAGGAGAAAGAGAGAGAAAGGAGAGAGAGAGGAATGAGGGCGGGGTTGGGGTTTCAGCCATCCAGGTCGGGTGGGGGTGAAAGATCTCTATTGTTTTGGGTAATTGATGAAACCTACGTACTAACCTAACTCTAAGTGGTTGAGTAGGTTAAGTACACAAGAGAAGGTGAGATTGACAAGTGGTGGAGCATAGGAGGCTAAGGGAGAAAAGCTATCATGAAGTTCCACACTTGGAGAAGAAGGAAGAAGGAGAAGACCCTAAGTTATTCAAGGCAAAGGTATTGCTAGGGCTTTTCCATTTTGGTGATCAAGACACCTAGAGGGTGTGATCACATTTAGAATAGGTAACCGTACTATGAAGAGGGGAAAATAGTTAGTGGTTACACCTATCAAGTGTCATTAGGAGTTCATTACATGCATTGCATCTAATCCTAATGAGCAACCTTGTAAAACATGTTAAAATATGCCACACACATGCACAAGTCAGTGAAACACTTGGTGGTGGCACATGAGATCAAGGAAAGAAAAGAGAAGGAAATTTAGAGCAAGATAGAAGCACCGGACCAGTTTGCATGGAAGCACCAGACCAAGGCAAGTGGTCCGGTGGCTGCTCCCAGCACTGAAGTCCAAGCAGTGAAGTGTCAGACCAGTGGCAAAGAGGAGCTCCAGACCATAGACGAGTGGTCCGGAGGCTCAGTCATAAGCTTAGTAGAAGATCAAGGAGGCGTCGAACCAGTCTGCATGGTCCGGTGCTCACATCCGACGGGGTAGTTCGGAGCTTGGGTGCTCCCTGCATGATTTGTCCAAGACTCGGAGGAGGCTCCGGACCACTCGGTATAGTCTGGTGGACTAGTCCGGAGGTGTGGTCCGGTGGTCGGGTGCTTACTGGACTCTGGGCTCCGCTGAAGTAAAGGCGTCAGACCAAGGCGTCGGACCAAGGCAAGTGGTCTGACGGTGCCTGATCAGCGCGCCAACGGTCGAATTACAAAGCGTCGGACCACTCGCTATGGTCCGACGCTGGTCACAGGAAGTGGTCCGGTGGTCACGGTTTGCAGCTCCAAAAAGGAAAAACGGCTAGTTTCTTTGAGGAGGCTATATAAGGGTATGTGACTGGTTCTAGGAACCTCTCTTGAACATTTGGCTGATTGCATACTCTTGTGAGCAAACCACACACACTCCCACCCATCTCTTAGTTGATTTTGATCATCCATTTGAGTGAGTTGAGTGATCAAGTGCATTGCATGAAGTGATTAATCTTAGTGGCACTTGGGAGTTGATACCGCTGCTAGTTTCTTGTTACTCTTGGTGATTGCCTTCACCAAGACGGTTTGGAGCAAGCGGTGTGGATTCGAGAAGCTTGGTGATTGTGCTTCGTCGACCACAAGTGAATATTGTGAGGAGTTCTTGTGCCTTCCCCGCGGGAGATCGCAAAGGTAACTCTAGTGGATTGCACGTGTCATTGAGTGCCCTTATCTTGTGTTGGTTGTGAGGCACCCGGTGACGGGTTTGGCGTGCGATGCCAATTAGCTCTTGAACCTCCAAGTAAGTGAGCCAACACAACAAGGACGTAGCTAGTGGGAAAACTAGTGAACCTTGGTGAAAAATCAAGTGTCATCTTTGTGTGATTGATTGGTGTTCTTAAAGCTCTTAACTTGATTGGATCAATCCTCTACTCGGCGGTATAATCACCCAACCTGTCTCTTTCATACTTGCAAGTAGTATATTAGGTTGTGCCTAGAAGGCTCCTAGAATTGTGTAGGCATTGAGTGTGCTTAGAACTATATTAGGATAGCAATTGTGTTTAGGAGGCTTCGCATTTCTTAGTTTGCTATTGCTAGTTGGGCTTCGCCATATTGTTTTCTAACTTGTTGTTGAGAATTGTTTTAGATTTTGATTTAGGCTATTCACCCCCCCTCTAGCCTTGGGATAGGACCTTACAGGGGGGCTCCCCGAAAAGTCTCAAGAGAGGAGTTTTATGAAAAAAGGAGACAAACTTCAAATTTTCTCTTCTTTGTATAAGAATAAAATTTATATGAGGGTCTTATACGAAACATATGCAAACGTGGATTCTATTCTATGCCTATGAATTGGATTGCGGGTTTATTTCAGATAACATTGAGGGCTTTTTCTGAAAAATAGTCAAAGCCACGTGTCGACGCGAGGAAGAGCCACGAAGAGCCATATTGTTTTCTAACTTGTTGTTGATAATTGTTTTAGATTTTGATTTAGGCTATTCACGCCCCCCCTCTAGCCTTGGGATAGGACCTTACACGTGGTATCAGAGCTAGTACACCATCGATTTGAGGCTTAACGACCTACGGTGTGATCATGGCTCATATCAACAACATGAAGAAACCACCAAGATTTGATGGTTCCAACTATGGCTATTGGAAGGTCAAGATGACCGCACACATCAAGTCAATTAGCCGGAAAGTGTGGCTTGTGGTGGACAAGAAGTTTGAGGTTACCAATGTGGAAGCTCCAACTACACAAGAGGAAGAGAAGCTTCAACACAATGATATTGCTCTTAGTGCCATCCATGAGGCTCTTGATGAGAAGGTCTTTGAGCAAATCAAGAATCTAGAGAGTGCTCATGAGGCTTGGAAGAAGCTTGAGGAATCATTTGAGGGCACACAAGTCGTCAAGGGAGCTAAGGCATACATTCTCAAGGAGAAATTTGCAAGCTTCAAGATGAAGGATGATGAAAATATGTCGGAGATGTTTCATCGGCTTCAAGTGCTAGTCGATGATCTCATAGCTCTTGGTGAGAAGGTTGAGGACAAGGATTTCTATCACAAGTTCTTGAGGTGTCTTCCATTCCGGTTTGACACACTTGTGACCTTGATTGTGAGGAGTGGGCTAGACACCATGACTCCAAATCAAGTCTTGGGAGATGTGATGACTCAAGATGCTTATCGGGAGAACAAGGAAGAAGATGTCAAGAAGGAAGACAAGAAGGATGAGAAGAAGAAGAGTGTAGAATTCAAAGCTACATCATCATGCAAGAGCAAAGGCAAGAGCAAGATTGAAGAATCTAGTGAAAGTGAAGACCAAAGTGCTAGTGATCTTGATGAAGAGGATATGGCTCTCTTTGTGAGGAAATTTGGAAGATTCATGAAGAAGAAGGGCTATGGTGCAAGAAGAAAGAAGACTTCTTTCAAGAATCATGATTAACCAAGGAAGTGCTTCAAGTGTGAAAGCTTTGATCATCTCATTGCTCATTGTCCCTACAATAGTGACAAGGATGATGATGATCACAAAAAGAGAGGCAACAAAGAGAAGAAGCCCCTATTTGACAACAAGAAGAAGAAGAACGGCTACTCTCATATTGTCACTTGGGATAGTGATTCTTCTTGTGATGATGATAGTGATCAAGAAAAGAAGACCACTACCAAGAAGAAGGCTTTTGCAAGTATTGCAATGAGGTACAAGATCTCTCTATTTGACACTCCATCATCATGCTTCATGGCTAAGTCCACTAAGGTACTTTCTCATGATGAGAGTGAGAGTGAGAGCGATAGTGATAGTGAGGAGCCCTCAAAGGAGGAACTCATGGACATGCTTGAGCAAGCTAAGGATTATATTGATAAGAAGAGCAAGGAGTGCAAGGAATTGCGCAAGGCCAATGTGGCTCTTGAGCAAAACCTTGATGAGGCCGTAGCATCTCATGAGAGGCTAATGGAAGCCCATGAGAAGCTAGTGAAGTCTCACACTAAGCTTGATAGAGCTCATTCCTCCCTCCTTGATCAAAGTAAGAATGAGATTGCTCAAACATGTGACATGGAAGTTACTTGTGATATTCTTGATGAATCTTTCTATACTCCTATCATTGTTGCTCCCACTAACCCCTCTTGTAGCACTACCATTTCTACTTCATCTACTAGTGATGGTTTCACTTGTGATGCCTCACTAATGGTGGAAAATGAAACCCTCAAGAAGGAGGTTACAAAGCTCAATCACTCCTTAGCTAAGGCTTATGGAGGTGAGGACCACTTGCTTATGTGCTTGGGTAGCCAAAGAGCTTCTCTCTACAAAGAGGGATTGGGCTATACCCCAAGAAAGGCAAGGCCGCCTTTGTTTCTCACAAAACTCGTTTTGTGAAGAACAGAGGTAGCTATTGCAAGAGTTGCAAGCAAGTTGGTCACAATGAGCAAGCATGCAAGAACAAGAAGGCCAAGCAAGATGTATCCTCCATAAGAGTTGATTCATTCTATGTACTTTCCAAGGGTACTAATAGTGTTCATGCCAAGTTTGTTGGTGCACCATGGATGGCTTCCAAAAAGTCCATTTGGGTACCAAAATATTTGGTAACTAACCTTGGAGGACCCAAGCAAGTTTGGGTACCTAAAAAGAATTGATCTCTCTTATAGGTCAATTACAAAGCCGAAGGGAGGCATTGGGTGCTTGATAGTGGGTGCACTCAACACATGACCGATGATGGAAGGATGTTCAACTCAATCAACCAAGATAACACTCAAGGTTTTGATAGTATCACATTTGGTGACAATGGCAAAGGCAAGGTGAAAGGACTTGGGAAGATTGCTATCTCCAATGATTTAAGCATTAGCAATGTGCTTCTAGTGGAAAGGCTTGAGTTCAATCTATTATCGGTTTCCCAATTGTGTGATCTCGGTTTCAAGTGCATCTTTGGAGTGGAGGATGTGGAAATCATTAGTGTAGATGGTTCAAACATGATCTTCAAGGGATTTCGGTATGAGAACCTCTATCTAGTGGCTTTCAATGCTAGTGAGACCCAACTCTCTACATGTCTCATCTCAAGGTCTAGCATGGGTTAGTTATGGCATAGAAGGCTTGGACATGTTGGCATGAAGCAACTCAACAAGCTAATCAAGCATGATCTAGTGAAGGGCTTGAAGGATGTCACTTTTGAGAAGGACAAGCTATGTAGTGCATGTCAAGCCGGAAAACAAGTTGGCAATACTCATCCAAATAAGAGGATCATGAGTACAAGCAAAGCTTTTGAGTTATTACACATGGATCTCTTTAGGCCAACAACTTATATGAGCATTGGTGGCAATAAGTATGGATTTGTGATAGTGGATGACTTCACAAGATACACTTGGGTATTCTTCTTGAGTGACAAGAGTGATACATTTGATATCTTCAAGACATTTGTCAAGAGGTGCCAAAATGAATTTGAAACAACTATCAAGAGAGTTAGAAGTGACAATGGAAGTGAGTTCAAGAACACAAGAATTGAAGATCTTTGTGATGACTTTGGGATCAATCATCAATTCTCTTCAAAGTACACTCCTCAATCCAATGGGATAGTTGAAATGAACAATAGAACCTTGATTGACATGTCAAGATCAATGCTAAGTGAGTACAATGTTAGTGATTCTTTTTGGGCCGAAGCTATCAACACGGATTGCTACTCTAGCAACCGTCTCTATTGTCATGGAATTCTTGAGAAGACTCCCTATGAGCTATTGAATAGAAGAAAGCCAAACATTGCCTACTTTAGGGTGTTTGGATGCAAGTGCTATATCTTCAAGAAGAGAACAAGGTTGAGCAAGTTTGAAAAAGAAATGTGATGAGGGATTTCTACTTGGTTACTCAACAACTAGCAAGGCTTATAGAGTATGGAACTTGACTAGTGGCATTCTTGAGGAAGTACATGATGTTGAATTTGATGAAACTCAAGGCTCTCAAGATGAAGAAGAAAACTTGGATGATGTGAGAGGTGACAAGTTGGTCAATGCTATGAAAGATATGGATATTGGTGACATTAAACCAAGACAAGTCCAAGATGAAGATGAAGAACAAATATCCATTCCAAGTGATCAAGCTAGTGGTTCTCCAACTCAAGATCAAGAAAATGCAAGTGAAGATCAAGTTCAAGCTAGTTCATCATCTCAACCAAACAACATCAACATACAAGTGCTCCAACCTACCAACATTGCAAGAGATCATCCTTTGGATCAAGTGATTGGAGGCATTCAAAGTGGTGTTCAAACAAGATCAATATTGGCTTCATTTTGTGAGCATTATTCTTTTTTCTCATCATTTGAGCTAACCAAGATTGATGAAGATTTGAAAAATGTTGATTGGATCAATGCTATGCATGAAGAGCTCAACAACTTCACAAGAAATCAAGTTTGGGAATTGGTAGAAAGACCAAAGAAGCACAATGTCATTGGAACCAAATGGGTTTTCAAGAACAAGCAAGATCAAGATGGAATAGTGGTGAGGAACAAAGCAAGACTAGTAGCTCAAGGTTACTCTCAAGTTGAAGGTCTTGACTTTGGGGAAACATATGCTCCGGTGGCAAGATTAGAGGCAATAAGAATCCTATTGGCATATGCTTGTGCACACAATATCAAGCTATACCAAATGGATGTCAAGAGTGCATTCCTAAATGGATATATCAATGAGGAGGTGTATGTTGAGCAACCACCCAGTTTTGAAGATGCTAAGAAGCCTGACCATGTATTCAAGCTCAAGAAGGCTCTCTATGGATTGAAGCAAGCACCTAGAGCATGGTATGAGAGGTTGAGAAGCTTTCTCCTCTCTAAGGGATTCAAGATGGGATTAGTTGATACTACCCTATTCACCAAGAAGATTGGAAACAACTTGTTCATCTTGCAAATCTATGTGGATGATATTATCTTTGGATCTTCAAATCAAGACTTTTGTGAAGAGTTTAGGGAGATGATGGCTAATGAATTTGAAATGTCAATGATTGGTGAACTTAATTACTTCCTTGGACTTCAAATCAAATAATTGAAGAATGGTACATTTGTGAGTCAAGGCAAGTACATCAAGGATATGATGAATAAATTTGGGTTAGAAGAAGCTAAAGGCATTAGTACTCCCATGGGGACTAATGGACATTTGGATAGTGACTCAAGTGGCATGATGGTAGATCAAACACTCTATCGGTCTATGATTGGAAGCTTACTATATGTGACCGCTTCAAGACCGGATGTCATGTTTATTGTATGCATGTGTGCAAGGTTTCAAGCATCTCCTAGAGAGAGTAATTTGAAAGCCACAAAGAGAATATTGAGATATCTCAAACATACACAAGAGGTTGGACTTTGTTTTCCAAAGGGGTCAAAATTTGAATTGATTGGATATTCGGACTCCGACTATGCGGGTTGCAAAGTGGATAGAAAGAGCACTAGTGGTACATGTCAAATGTTGGGAAGGTCACTAGTCTCATGGTCATCCAAGAAGCAAAATAGTGTGGCACTCTCTACCACCGAAGCCGAATACATTAGTGCGGGGAGTTGTTGTGCACAACTATTGTGGATGAAAGCCACTTTGGAGGACTATGGAATTCAATTTAAGAAAGTCCCATTGCTTTGTGACAATGAAAGTGCGGTGAAGCTCACCAACAACCCCGTCCAACACTCAAGAACAAAGCACATAGATGTGAGACATCACTTCATAAGAGATCATCAACAAAAGGGTGACATTTTCATTGACAATGTGGGCACCGATGATCAATTAGCTGACATATTCACCAAGCCACTTTATGAGAAGAGGTTTTGCAAGTTGAGGAATGAGTTGAACATCTTGGATTTCTTTAACATGAGTTGATGCACCCCACCTATGACATGCCTCTACTCCAACATAGCAAGGTACAATTGATTTACATATGCATTCATCCTTTGCTAGTCTTGTGTAGAGCATATAGACATCACTCATGATAAGCTCATTCATGAAAAACAAATGTTTTCTATGGACATATGACATCACTATAGTTTCTATGAGTTGATTGATCTAGTGATGGAATATGACATGTTGATAATCTTGCAACCTCACATGTTTAGTCTAGAATACTTATTCTTATACTTAACCAACATGGTCAAGATAACCATTGCAAGATGTGTGAAGAAGCTTGTCCATGGTTTAAACCGTGTTAAGTATCTAGGACAAGTAATCTAGGTTGAATTTAACTTGATAATTCACCCCACTCTTTTCTATATTGACTTGATAAACAAATCTCTCTAAGTATCCTCAAGCGATACATGTTACTACAAGTGGTTTCCTTTGTGGTAATGTGTGACAAAGGGGGAAAAATTGTGTTAAAATGATAGTAGTAAAATTGTGTTAAAATGATAGTAGTAAGGGGATAAATGTTTAAAGGGGGAGAAATGTTAAAATGAGAAACATGATAAGGAAAGAAACAAATGGAATCTAGAAATAGGGGGAGAAATAAGATTTTGGAAAAATGAAAAATTAAAATTTGAGCACACAAGTAGGGGGAGCAAGCCTATGAACAATTTGTTGCTTTTATTTGTGCATTCACTCATATGCTTGCTTGCATTGAAGTTTTATAATACTTTTTCAAGTGGTTTCTTGCTTGTGTGGTGCATGACTAGTTGTAATCTTGATTGATGATTTGATCACTAGCATGCATAGGAAGTTAGCTAGATATCCTATCTTGTTTATATTGTGTATTCTATGTGGTGTCAAGCTAACCATGTTGCTAAGGGTGAAATGATAGGCGCACCTCGATTGGTATCATGCTTCAAAGGTCTATTCTTAAAACCTTAGCATCATGTCATAGTTTGTTAGTTGTTCACCCCTCCAAAAGTTCTATCTAAGCATGTGTGCAAAGCTTGATTCATATTCATAGAAGTGCAACATGTAGGGGGAGTCAACACTATCAAACCAACTTGGAAATGATTGACCACTCTCTTTTATAATCATATCTTACAAGTGGTGTCAAGCATTTCAAAGTTGAAAACAAAATCATTTTTTATCATTTTATATGGGTTGTCATCAATTACCAAAAAGGGGGAGATTGAAAGATCTCTATTGTTTTGGGTAATTGATGAAACCTAAGTACTAACCTAACTCTAAGTGGTTGAGTAGGTTAAGTACACAAGAGAAGGTGAGATTGACAAGTGGTGGAGCATAGGAGGCTAAGGGAGAAAAGCTATCATGCAGTTCCACACTTAGAAAAGAAGGAAGAAGGGGAGACCCTAAGCTATTCAAGGCAAAGGTATTGCTAGGGCTTTTCCATTTTGGTGATCAAGACACCTAGAGGGTGTGATCACATTTAAGATAGGTAACCGTACTATGAAGAGGGGAAAATAGTTAGTGGTTACACCTATCAAGTGCCATTAGGAGTTCATTACATGCATTGCATCTAATCCTAATGAGCAACCTTGTAAAACCCGTTAAAATATGCCACACACATGCACAAGTCAGTGAAACACTTGGTGGTGGCACATGAGATCAAGGAAAGCAAAGAGAAGGAAATTCAGAGCAGGATAGAAGCACCGGACCAGTTTGCATGGAAGCACCGGACCAAGGCAAGTGGTCCGGTGGCTGCTCCCAACACTGAAGTCCAAGCAGTGAAGCGTCGGACCAGTGGCAAAGAGGAGCTCCGGACCATAGACGAGTGGTCCGGAGGCTCAGTCATAAGCTCAGTAGAAGATCAATGAGGCGTCGGACCAGTCTGCATGGTTCGGTGCTCACGTCCGACGGGGTAGTCCGGAGCTCGGGTGCTCCCTGCATGATTTATCCAAGACTCGGAGGAGGCTCCGGACCACTCGGTATAGTCCGGTGGACTAGTCCAGAGGTGTGGTCCGGTGGTCGAGTGCTTACTAGACTCTGGGCTCGGCTGAAGTAAAGGCGTCGGACCAGGCGTCAGACCAAGGCGTCGGACCAAGGCAAGTGGTCTGACGGTGCCTGATCAGCGCGCCAACGGTCGAATTACAAAGCGTCGGACCACTCGCTATGGTCCGACGATGGTCACAGGAAGTGGTCCGGTGGTCACGGTTTGCAGCTCCAAAAAGGAAAAACGGCTAGTTTCTTTGAGGAGGCTATATAAGGGTATGTGACTGGTTCTAGGAACCTCTCTTGCACATTTGGTTGATTGCATACTCTTGTGAGCAAACCACACACACTCTCACTCATCTCTTAGTTGATTTTGATCATCCATTTGAGTGAGTTGAGTGATCAAGTGTATTACATGAAGTGATTAATCTTAGTGACACTTGGGAGTTGATACCGCTGCTAGTTTCTTGTTACTCTTGGTGATTGCCTTCACCTAGACGGTTTGGAGCAAGCAGTGTGGATTCGAGAAGCTTGGTGATTGTGCTTCGTCGACCACAAGTGAAGATTGTGAGGGATTCTTGTGCCTTCCCCGCGGGAGATCGCAAAGGTAACTCTAGTGGATTGCGTGTGTCATTGAGTGCCCTTATCTTATGTTGGTTGTGAGGCACCCGGTGACGGGTTTGGCGTGCGATGCCAATTAGCTCTTGAACCTCCAAGTAAGTGAGCCAACACAACAAGGACGTAGCTAGTGGGAAAACTAGTGAACCTTGGTGAAAAATCAAGTGTCATCTTTGTGTGATTGATTGGTGTTCTTAAAGCTCTTAACTTGATTGGATCAATCCTCTACTCGGCGGTATAATCACCCAACCTGTCTCTTTCATACTTGCAAGTAGTATATTAGGTTGTGCCTAGAAGGCTCCTAGAATTGTGTAGGCATTGAGTGTGCTTAGAACTATATTAGGATAGCAATTGTGTTTAGGAGGCTTCGCATTTCTTAGTTTGCTATTGCTAGTTGGGCTTCGCCATATTGTTTTCTAACTTGTTGTTGAGAATTGTTTTAGATTTTGATTTAGGCTATTCACCCCCCCTCTAGCCTTGGGATAGGACCTTACAGGGGGGCTCCCCGAAAAGTCTCAAGAGAGGAGTTTTATGAAAAAAGGAGACAAACTTCAAATTTTCTCTTCTTTGTATAAGAATAAAATTTATATGAGGGTCTTATACGAAACATATGCAAACGTGGATTCTATTCTATGCCTATGAATTGGATTGCGGGTTTATTTCAGATAACATTGAGGGCTTTTTCTGAAAAATAGTCAAAGCCACGTGTCGACGCGAGGAAGAGCCACGAATGCCAGAATTCTATCGTGCGAGCAGACTCAAGTAGTTTTTAATAACCGGGATTTTACCACACCCATTGCCAAACTTTGACTAATCAGTGGTAGATAATTTGCTCGCCGCACTCTTCAAGTTTAGCAAGGAAGCTTGTTTGTGTCAGAGTTAAAGGTTGAAAAATTTCAGCACACAAAAACTATGATCCATGGCGGTAAAACATATTTCTACAAAAAATCATGTCAAAGTGTGACATCAAAATAGGCCCTTGGTAACTAGGTTGATTGATTCCTCCCCTTCTTATCCTTCATTGTTGTTAATAACTTGGACAAGAATGAAGCATACAATGGTTTATGGGAGTGTCAATTAGTTGACGAGGAGACTTTGGCACTTTTTTTATCCCTTACCCACATTTGTCATGCCTTGTCGAGCAAGAATCTATAATAAACATCATGTTTGGTTCTTTACTCGTCTGCCTTGTTACTTGTACACGCAAGGGTTTTTCTCGCTAGCTCATGTGTTAGCTGATTTTGCTCGACTCTGCCAGCAATACTCGGGAGAGGCGAGGCAAGGAAATTTGATGAACCAACCAAATAGCTTGTTTCTCTCTAGTATTTTCTTTATCCTAAATTATAAGGAGAATCTTGGAGAGTCAAAAACATATAAAGTGTAACTAAATGTATATGATAAGTTAATAACATTTCAACTAAGTATCATTAATTTTTTCATTAATTTTATTTTTATAGTATACCTATTTGACGTAAAAAATCTTGATAATCCTATCTATAATTTTGGTCAAACTTGAAGTGATTTGGCTTTCCAACAAAATTCTTTGAATGCCTCAAAATTTGAAATGGTGAGAGTATTTTATAACTGGGATTGACAATTTCTCTGAGGACCTAGCTAGATAATTATGAGCAATATGTCAATCAAAGCGATGCAAGTTTTTTCAAAAAAATATATTATAATTATTTACCAAAGAATGATGAGCATTTAGGGCTAAGTTATCAGGGAACATATGATATGAAAACCAGGTTCCCGTGGAAACTATGAAAACTCGTACGTGGATCGTTGGATCTAAATCCGATGGTGAGAGAGATTAGCAATTAACCCCTCCTACAGTGTGGGAGAGATTAGCACGTGGATCGACACACTGTGGAGGGCCCACCATCGGATTTAGATCCAACGATCCACGTGCGAGTTTTCATAGTTTTCACGGAAACCTGATTTTCATAGCATACGTTCCCAAGTTATCATGCCTCCGTCGTGGGCATTTTCATGTAGTTATCTTGTATTCTTGTCCATAGAATATGACGGCTGTAATTAAAAAAAAATAAAAAAGAATATGACGGCTGTACTTTGAATTATCCACGGCAAATTAGCTGCCACCACATCGCTCAACGTACAACAATTTTCGTTAAAAAAATACACGACGAAATAATTCCCGATTGCGTAACGTTCCATGACCATATATGTCCATATTAGTGTCTCCAAATAATAAAGAGGACCATGAATCTCCATCCTAATAATAAATAAATAAATCTTAAACAAAGCCTAACAAAACAATATTTTTTAAGACTAAGGTCAGTCTCAACGAAAAGTTTCATCTCACAGCTTCTAATAAATAAAACTTTGGTATCAAACAGGGGCTCATTCACGGTGCATAATTTCATGAAAGGTGCCACAACTTAATTTACTGTTTTATAAGATCCATGCTGTCGTAATCTTCTCTCTTTTCCCTCTTCCTTTTCTTCCCTGCATGGACTCGCGTCGCGGAGGCGGAGGACTCAGCGTCGTGGCGGAGCTCGCCCGTGCTACTGCGCTCGCCCGCAGCGAACTTCCTCGCCCGTGTGACGACGCTCGCGCACCCGACGGCGCTCGCCCGCTCGCGAACTTCCTCGCCCGCATGACGGCGCTCGCGCCCCCGGCGGCGCGCCCGTCCTCACCCGCGCGACGGAGCTCGCGCCCCCGGCGGCCGCGCCCGTCCTCGCCTGCGACGGAGTAGCCAGCTCACGCCCCCGACGGCTGCCCGCACGGCGGACGACCTCGGTCCCGCCTCCGATGGCCGCGCCCAGAGCGGACAGCCTCGCTCACGCCCTCGGCGGCCGCCCGCATGGCGGAGGCGCTCGCCCGCGGCTGGAGCCCGTGCGTCCGGTGCCGATGAAACTCTTTTGCCTTCTCAGCGGGGGTTTCAATCTCGTTTCACCGTATTGGTAACGTTGCCTAGCTCGTGTCGTGGGAATGAAACAAATTCACTCCCTCTCTCCTTTAAGTTTTATGAAAAAAGATAAAATTTACTGACATAACACCTAAATAAATGTGGATGACTTCCCATAAAACCCGTTGAGACTGACATAATAAGAGCACGTACAACGACCTAGGATGTTGATTTTGCAAAATACTCCCTCACGAGCTGCAGTTAAGGAAGAGAGAGACGGAAGCCGTCGTATGTTGAAAGGACGGCTTCGGCTCGTGCTCCAACGTCAACAGACGCCTTCACCGCTCGTTGTATCAATCATCGATTCTCATCGCTAATTTTTCAGGATTGATTGTGGTAGACCGTAGATGCCAGCGTTCCAGATGAGCGAGTCGAGTAGTACCCTTGTACGTGGAACACTGAAGCTCCACGAACTGTTGTACGTCTACACGTTGTCAAGGGACCTGCATGTTGTCGGGCGAGGCAAGGTCTAACCACTTGATGTGTAGTCATATATTTTGTTTATTTATCATTATTTTTTCTTTACTTTCCATATAATCCGTATTTTTATAATATTCTAATTTGTTTATGCTACAGTCACGATCATCTTCATACATATTTTTCTTTACCAATGAACAACATATTGGTATGCATGAATCACAGTTACACTTGATCCTAGTTATATACAAGTATTAAAGAATTAATAGACAACCAAATAGGTAACTGTTATATGCGCTATCTATTTAGATGTCTATATATAATATGACATCGTTATATAGACATCAAGCTGTGTCTCTGTACATGTCCTAATACGTCGAGGTTCCTCCACATCACAGTTCACACACACCTAAAACCGCTGAGCGCCGCGAACAGTAAAAAACCTGCAACCACGCGCCATTTTATATTCTCTGACGTTGTAGTAGGTCCCACCCGCCAAATCGAGCAAGAGGGGAAAGCCGTTTTGCAAGGGAGATTCCAAGTGCCAGCCGGACTGACACATTGACCATGTCCCCCTCCGGGCTCCTCCACTGCCAATGCCAAACCCCATTCTTCCATCACACTCCTTTAAATTACAAACACCTCCATTTAGGGACCGTTCTGTAAAACTATTACAGCTCTATGACACTGCCACATTATTCTCGAAATCCTCCGGTCCTTTCCCAAAAAAGCTCCTCATTCTCGTAGCAGCGTAGTGGGTGGCGGAGAACAGGAATATAATAAAAAACAACAAGGCGAAAAAAGAGGCTCGGGGCGGGTGTCATGGCGCTGCCTCCCTAGCCCAGCCGCCTCCCCAAACCTCCTCACCGAGAGACCCGAGACCGAGAGAGAGAGAGAGCGCAACAGGAAGGACTAACGGGAGAGAAGAGGTCCATTTCCGCGTCGTCTCCGCCCGCAGCCCCACCCACCACATGGCCGCGCTGCCGGGTGGGCCCCACGCCGCCGGCGCCGCGGACCAGATGGAGGTGGACCAGCCGCTCCCCGCCGCCGCGGCACACGGCCCCGCCGACGCCAGGGTGAGCCGGGTTTTTCCTTTTTCCTGTCCGCCGCCGGCGTGTGGTTCCGGCGGCCCGGAGCAGCGGTCGCGCAGGCCTCCCGGATCTCCCCCGCGTCGTGTTTGGTGGTTCCCTGGTTCGATCCGTCCGTAGATCTGCGCCGCGCGAGGCGAGGTAGGTCTAGCTGCGTGCCCTTCCCGCGCGATTTCTCTTAGAGGAGAGGAGGAGCGTTGCTTGCCGCGGAGGAGATGCGCTGCCTTAGGTCCTTGCGTGCGCGCTATGCAAGCTTCTCGCCCGCTGCCTTCGTCAGATAGGTTGGCTTTAGCATGCCGGCGTGGGGCGCCTTTGCATACTGATGTAGTAGGTGATCATGACTGTGTTCCAAATGGGGAATTAAACTAGGTAATTCTTTTTTAGGCGATTATTATGACAGTTAATTTCACTCTCCTGTCCAAGCCATGGTGTGATTAGCAGCTTTGCGATATATGTTTTGTCTTGTTGTGATTTCAGTTGTGTGGATAAGGATTTTCTGAATTGTTGAGTTTCCATTTCTAGCAAGCCTAGTTTGTGTGAATTTGCAGTAGTTAGGTGACTGTAATTCCCCTATTCTACTACCTTGCGCTGCAGTCCTCGTCGTTTTAAGCATGAGTATCACGTTTCGGCTATGTGCTGCCACCTTTTCTTATAGATTTTACCTTGTGACAGCATGCTGGTTCTATGATTGAAGGGAGTGATCCAGTCACGGGTCATATAATCTCGACAACCATTGGAGGGAAGAATGGAGAGCCTAAAAGGGTAAGTTTTAGGGGACCAAAAGTCACAGGACTTTAGTGAATGTCATACATACAGCTATATCTTTCCTAACTTGGGCTCTGTGCTTTTCTGCTTCTTAGACTATCAGCTACATGGCAGAGAGAGTTGTGGGAACTGGATCATTCGGAATTGTCTTCCAGGTACACTGGCGGTTGCTTTGCTATAAACCTTCCTAAGTTTTCTTTTTGGTCTTAGTTCCCATTACCCTGATTGTATTCTCTGCATGTACATTTAGGCAAAATGTCTGGAGACTGGTGAGACTGTTGCCATCAAGAAGGTTTTGCAGGACAAGCGCTACAAGAACAGGGAGCTGCAAATCATGCGATCCATGGATCACTGCAATGTTGTTTCCTTGAAGCATTGCTTCTTCTCTACTACAAGCAGAGATGAACTTTTCCTTAACTTAGTGATGGAGTTCGTTCCTGAGTCACTATATCGTGTGTTGAAGCATTACAGCAATATGAACCAGAGAATGCCGCTTATTTATGTTAAATTGTATACCTACCAGGTAAGAAGTTACTTATACTCTTTTGGAAAAATCTGCTACTCTTTATTGTTAAATCTACAGTAGATTAGATGTGGTTTTCATTTTTTTCGTGGTCCTTTTATGCAGATATTTCGAGGTTTGGCCTATATTCACACAGTACCTGGAGTTTGCCACAGGGATGTGAAACCACAGAATCTTTTGGTATGGCCTGTCCATATTTTTTAATTTTGTTTCACAATATATATCTTAATTATTAATTAACCTGAATCTGATAGCCACTTCATTCATTATAGGTTGATCCGCTGACTCACCAAGTGAAGATATGTGATTTTGGGAGTGCCAAAATGTTGGTAAGTTAATGCAGTCCTGTAGCTTTTCTAGAACTAATACCATATATTTTCTTCATTGTTCTAAGGAAGGCATAACACTGCAGTTTGATTTGCATACATCGTTTTTAGTGATGAAGTAGCTTCTTTTTGTTATTATAGAAGTTTCTACGGTGAAATTCCTTACACACCACTAAATAGATGAAGTTTCTCTCTGAGGCTTTGTGGAGTGTGGACTCAAATTTAAGTATGTGCTTCAGTGGCACAAAAGGGATGAGAGAAGAATCCAGTGTTCCACCTGGACTGCCTCCTCTTTTGCTGCTTCTTTAATGCGAGCCAATTCATTTAACGTAGTTTTGTTGCTTTTCAAGTTTCTGGATATATAGAATATATATTTTACTCATTTTAATTCTACTTTGATTCACAATTTGACCAGGTCAAAGGTGAAGCAAACATATCATATATATGCTCACGCTATTACCGTGCTCCAGAGCTCATATTTGGGGCAACTGAGTACACAACATCAATTGATATTTGGTCAGCTGGATGTGTTCTTGCGGAGCTGCTTCTTGGCCAGGTTAGTTTATCTTCTCTGTTTTTCCGACAGATTTGCTTGTGGTTATGTATTCACTGTGCAGCAAACTTATAACTAAACACATTTTTGTTAAATGATTTTATCAGCCTCTCTTCCCTGGTGAAAGTGCTGTAGATCAGCTTGTTGAGATAATTAAGGTACCTCGTTGTTCTGCAGACTGTACTATATTAGTTCTAAAGAAATGTACTAGCTAGTGTTCTCTGTATCCATGTATTGAATAGATTTGCTTTGCTGACAGGTTCTTGGTACTCCAACACGTGAGGAAATCAGATGTATGAATCCAAACTACACTGAGTTTAGATTTCCTCAGATCAAAGCTCACCCATGGCACAAGGTATGTGAAAATTAATTTATCATGTTATTTCATTGAATGATACACAACTTCAACTAACATACCTTTTGCAGATTTTCCACAAGCGGATGCCTCCAGAAGCTATAGATCTTGCTTCACGTTTGCTCCAGTATTCACCAAATCTACGATGCACTGCTGTAAGTGTTTTCTGCCTATTTGACTGACTCTAGTCAGCTAAAGAAGCCACCTACCTACAATGATTGCAAAAGCTTTAGTTATGACATTAATTGTTTCTTCCTAGTTGGTTGGTCATGTCGACCCATCGCTTTCTATTTTAGCTGTTAAATGTTTCGATCATCTCAGTTTGTGTGTATAAAGCTAGCACTGATGATTCATTCTATATTAAAAAAAAACTAGTACCAATGATTGGATATGATGGCGCCATATCCTTTTCCTTTCTATTCTCATAAATGGTGTGCAAGCCTTTACCTGATATCCTCCGTAGCTAGACCATTCTTCGCTTTAGACCATTCAAAATGGACTTCTCTGTAAGCTTTTCACCTCTTGGAGTCTGTGCCAAGTGTTAAAAAGGAACCATGGAGGTCTTTGATTGCCTTATCTGGATTACCTTTTCTCCAGACTCAAGAAGTCAGGATGGTGTTAGCCTTTACAGAGTTGGATGCTTGTAGTACTCAGCTGGATTTCTATTCTGTACTGTAATTCCTACCTTGTGAAACTTCTCCTTGGAAGTGAAATTACTGGATTTGAAAATACAACAGCATTTAGAGTGTCTTTTTTTAAGAGGACAATGTTGTAATGCATCAACCATCAAGTCTGAGATGCCTAGCCTAACCTGCTTTCCTTCATTGTGTTGATTTTATTGCTAATTTTGGTAACTCTCGCAGCTTGAAGCGTGTGCACATCCATTCTTTGATGAGTTGCGAGAACCACATGCAAGATTGCCAAATGGACGGCCATTTCCTCCACTGTTCAACTTTAAACAGGAAGTAAGTAGTTTCAAGACTGATACACATTAATGCTTTGCATGTGCTTGCTTTACTAGTATTAACTAGGCAAAGCATGTGGGGAACTGTAGTTGCGTTTGACTGAAATGGTCATTTCACATGCAACAAATGTCCATCACAAAACAGCTGAACATAAATGTCTGTCTACAAGTGAGATACCGACATATTTGCCTATTAATTTGCAGCTAGCAAATGCCTCCCCAGAGCTCATCAACAGGTTGATTCCAGATCATGCTAGGCGGCATCTTGGGCTCACTTTATTGCCCACTACCGGACCATAGGCGAAGACTCCATGGTGTTTAAACCTTGCTCTTCTGATGCTTCGTTGTGCCGAAGGCATCCTGCATGTTCCTCACATTCAAGGTGTAGAATCTGACCAATATTGGAAAGCCAAACATGAGCTGGCGCCAATGTGTTGCATAAGGAGAAGTGGTATGTTCGTGCAGCCAGCCTTGGTCACTTGTTTTAATGCAAAATCTGATTTTTCCTAAGTAGTGAGAGGGAAAGGGTTGGTGTATTGTTAAGCTATTGAAGGAATTCAATCCGTGCTATCGTATTACTTTCTCCAACTTTAAATATTGTAGTGCGCCTGTAAGTGTTCCATATCGCCTGTTGTCAGTCAGTGTAATTCTGTAAATGTTATTATTAATGGGAAGTTGTATCGTGCTATGGTAAGGATGGACTAATTTATTGTTCCCCTTGCCAATTGCCAATCCCCTGTATTGGAAACAAATTCTTGTTTTCATTCAGTTGTGCTGATCGGGGAATTGTAACAGCTGCTCCCTGCAAGAAGGTTTTGATTCAGAATGGTCTATCATTTTCCTTGCTTTGAGTTTCTGAACTTCTTTGCTATATATATATGGTTGATCTAATCCTCGATGAATTGTGATCCTAGAGCAGCATCAGATGGGCATGTGTCTAGTGCAAAGGCAGAAGAGCCAACAAAGATATAATGGGGAATAAAAGGTACAGGTGAGTGCGAATGGGTTCTGTCGGTTACGGGCAGTGGCGTGGTCCAGTGGCGATTGATTCTGTTCGTTAGTGTGTTTGAGCAGGCCGCCATTTATATTTATTCGCTTTATCTATCGCGACGCGGACACCGTGATACACCTGCTCAGTTTTCTTTCTCAACGGCATTTTACTGTTGGCAGAGTACAAGTTGCTAAAGCATAACGTTGTTTTGTTCCTTGTAAAGGTTTCTTGAGTTCACACTGGCTATTACTGCGTTGTAGTCCTGCATAATTCAGTATTCTATGGTCAATAATCACGATACTAACTGGTTCACATTGGAAATGAACGGTGCTGCAGGTTTCCAAGTGAGCAGGTGAAGCTATATAGATTCTGCTAATTGAGTCTATCGGAATATGGGACCTCAGGATTGGAACCAGGATTACAGTGTGTTTATATACCATCCACTTATTAGAAGCTGTTTGATACGGTTCTAGTATATGTCTATATATCGCCCACATATTAGAAGTTGTGTGATACAGTTCTGGCTACGGCTCCGTCACCAAAGCGGACGGAGCCACACCTAATAATATGCTTGGACGGAGGAGCGCTTTTGGCCAGGCGAAATAGGATCCAGAGCCGTTTTGTACGTTCCAAGGTGAAGATGTGACTCCAGCTCTAGTGGTGGAGCAGACTGAATAGGAGCCGCATCATAAAAGTCTAGGTTTCATTTTATGGAACTAATTGACAATTTATCATGTTGTTGAGAAGTAAGGTATCTGCCCTGAAAGTATAGGCCTGTTGCATGAATTTGATGAAGCTAACATGTTGAGAAGATTATGCTAGTTGTTTTGTCAAAAAATTGTTTTAAGGTTGTAGAAAGTGTCGTTAATGTTACCAGTTTGAAATTACAAACAAATGTTTCACTTGATAAATGAGCTAAAATAATTCACTATTGTTTGTATAAACATATGATTATATGTACAACTTGTACCTAAGGCACATTGAAAGCCACTATGCCATTTAGTGGTAGCATTCAAGCTTACTTGTATGTAGGGCGGTACTAAGGTGTCATGTTAAACATATTATAAGAGCATCTTCAATAGTTTGCTAGAAGGGAGTTTACATTAAATTATGCTTCCGTTACTAAGAGAGAACAAAATTCTAAATCCATTGTTGTGGTGTCAAAATGTGAGGCCCCGCTATGTGGACACTAGACAAAATGGAGGACATTGTGTTAGGATTTACGAGTGAGTAGCTTTGGTCGCATGGGCTTATTTATACCTCGGATTTTCAGAAGGCTAAAAATGGTGATATGCGAATGGGTCAATGAGGCAGCGGAGCGCTACTGATATTTAGTGATGGCTATGAGTGGTGGATGAAAGAGCCATTGTGGTGAATTTTGAGGAAGGTGAAGTCAAAGAGGTTGTGACATGAACCTCCAATCACCTACTCCCTCCGTATCATAATTAGATAACGTTTTGGACAAGATTTGAGTCAAACATTGGGAATATAAATCATCAATAACTTTTAAGTTGTTGAGATTTCAAATGTGAAAATTATATGAATAGATTTGTCTTGAAAAATAGTTTCATAAAAGTATACATATATCATTATTCTATAAATATTTTTATAAAAATAAGAGGTCGAAGTTGTGTTTGGAAGACTGTGTCGCTGTTCAAAACGTCATACGGAGGGAGTACTATGGAGGAAGGAGAGGTGGTGGTGCGACGAGCTGCCTATGCCCCCATAAAAAGGAGTGGTATGGTTAGGTGGGGCAATAGATAGTTGATAGATGCCGCTGCCGAGAGTTGAACGCTTGACTTGCATATGGTTTGTCATGTATGAACGTGTCCACTCATATTGTTGTTTACTACCTTCGTTCCAAAAAATATACAATTTTAAATCAAATTTGTACCGAATTACTTCAAAGTTGACTAAGTTGATATATCAATATTTATAATTTCAAATAGATATACTAGGATGATAAGTCTAAATACATATTTGATTTTTAGATAACGAAACGAGTTCCAGCCTCTACCATCCAGTGATGATACACATATGAACGATGCATATTTGATATGTATTATCAAACTGAAGATAGTTAAAATTAGTACTCTAACATTCTTTTGGGCACGGAGTAACGAAAAAAGCAGTGAGAAAATAACTTTTGTACTTTCTCAGAAAGAACAAGCAACCGTTTGAGGAGAGTGATGAGCGAGGAAAGAAAAAAAAAACAGCAAGGAGCAAGCATATACGAACAAAAAACAACAAAACCGGTCAAGGAGAGCAGTTGCTGGGGGTAATTGGCAGACCGGAAGCGCCGATTCCCTGGCCAAACCCTTCCAAGTTTCCCGTCCATCTCGAGGAATAGAATAGGATCTCTCCCTTTTTTACCACTCCTTCCCAGTCTTCTGTTCTACACCCAGCCAGGAAAAAACAAAACCGCAAAAAGGAGGGGAATCGAGGCCGGACGCCAAACACTGGGCACAATTCCCCACCCGTCCTCGGCAGCCACCCGTCTCCACTTCTTCTCAGTTCTGACTCCTCCTCCTCACCCGCCTGCCCTGCTCGCCTATACCCCCTTAATTAACGTAATCTACTCCACTCCACCCGCGCGCCTTAATTAAGGTAATAATAACCTAATCTCCTCGCCAAGTCGCTAATCTACGCAGCAGTGTCCGTCACTGCACTCGGCTCGATACGCGCTCCCAGCCGAGCCAGGTAATATACCATGGCCACCACCACCACCACCCACGCCCTCGCCGCCGCCTCCTCCGCTCGCGCTACGCTTGGCTTCCCCCAGTCTCCCCTCCCCAGCTCGCTATGGCGGCCGTACCGCGGCTCACTGCCCTCGCCGCGGCGGTCGCAGCGTGGATGCTAGCCGCTGCTGCCGCTGGCGTGGAGGCCGGGGACCCGCCGCTCTCGCCCAAGGGGCTCAACTACGAAGGTGCGCGCGCTTGCGTGTCGTGGCTGGGGTTTAGGGTTTGGTGACTTGGGCCTTCAAAGTCAGGATGGGATGGGATGGGGTTTCTGATGCTCTTTGGCGCGGTTTTGCTTGGCTTGTGCAGTGGCGGCGCTCATGGCGGTTAAGAGCCGACTGCGGGACGAGAGGGGGGTCATGGCCCCCTGGGACATCAACTCCGTCGACCCCTGCACCTGGTCCATGGTCGCCTGCTCCCCGGACAAGTTCGTCGTCTCGCTGTGAGTGCCCTCTCTCTCTCTCTCTCTCTCCCCTATCTCTGATCCCGCGGCCCTTTTTCTTCTTTTGCCCCCCAACCCCATCGTTGGCTGTTTGTTGCGGGTCACTGACAGTGTCTTTGTTTTTTTGTTTCGTTTCGTTTCGCGACGGAGCTGCAGCCAGATGGCTAACAACGGCTTGTCCGGGACGCTGTCGCCGAGCATCGGGAACCTCAGCCACCTCCAGACAATGTGAGCGTTTCAGGATGACGAGACCAACCAACCTTTCCATTTCGGTTCCTTCTTGTTTGTTTCATTCATAATGACTAAGGGGGTGTTTGGATCCCCTTGGCAAATTGGCAAATTGACAAAAGAGCAAAAGAATTGCTACTTTTTGGGAAATGGATCCAAACATGCAAGGCAAAAAATGGCAAAAGAGCAAAAATTTGCCATTTGCCAAGTGGCAAATAAAGGCAAATAGAAAATCCTTCCACTCATACCCCTCCCTCTTATGCATGACATGTGAATGAGTGTAATTATTAGGGGTACAATTGTCTTTGTATGTGTTATTTGCCATTTTCCATTTGTCATTTGCCAAGGGATCCAAACACCCTCAAGTGGCAAAAGATTTGTCAAATTCATTTGTCATTTGCCATTTGCCATTTGCCATTTGCCAAAGGATCCAAACACCCCCTAACTCTACCACTGTAACATCACTATCCCTCACGCGCTCAGTTAAACTGGTTCCAGAATGGGTTTGTCATTGACACTAGGAAAGATGAATGTGATGCTTGGTCTGTTCAATTTGCCCAGCTCCCATTTAGTTTAGTCCAACCGTGACAGATGTGTCGCTATCATGTCACTTGCAGTCTTGCAGAGCAGTCAAGGAACATTGCAATAACACTCTTGGTTTATCATTAATTTGAATGGAGGTCCTAGAGAGGGTCCGTGCGTGTACCACTTATAAGCCTGGACCATCAACCTTCCAAAGTCAGGACAACTTAGCAAAATATGGTTGTCTACAATACTCCTCCAAGAGACCATGGTCCATGGAAACCAAAACTGCAGCCTTTCCTGATGACTCTTCTTTTGTAACTTTTTATTGCTAACAATGCAGGTTTGGGTGTCCCCAGTTCTTTTTGGAATCATATGGAAGCAAATAGAACACACTTTCCTACCATTGACAATGTTAGGATGGCTAGAGTTTCCATTGGGGTGTTCTCGACCTTCTATGGCTTCTTGAACACAGATTGCCCATTTGTATACACACATTGATGCTCTGTGCCATAGCTCCTAACTATATATGTGCTGTTTTCTGAATCCAGACCTATTTGTTTGTGCAATTGTCTGGCTTGATATATCATAATATGTAGGTTTGTCTTCTTCTTTTTTTCTTTACCTAACATTCACTGGTTGGTTGAGTCAAGTTACACAAAGCTAGCTGTTTTTCCTCTTTTCATGATAATTTCAATTGTAAGGTTCCTTTCTTATAACATTATTTAACCATAAGTCGTTTCTTTATTCCTTATAGTATATATTGTGCTACACTGGCATAGTGGATCTAGAACCTTCATGGCTTCACCTCACAAATCTGTTTACCACGAAACGTTTGGCAGCACTATTTGCTTAGGTCAGTGGTTAATTGGTTATCTCCCAAATGAGAAAGCATAAGCAGAAGCCTCTTCTTGATTTCGCGTGATTGGCCATCCAACTTGAGAATAATGCTGCATCATTCACCCATCTTAAAAGTTAACAACATTGTTTTCTTGATAATTTCCTAACTGTAATCACTCTTCTCAATTCTGGACTTGTATCGGATTTCCTGTGGGATAATGAGATAATATCTGTGTTCAGTATCTGACCTTATTGTTGGTTTGATTCAGGTCACTACAGAATAACAGAATATCAGGTGAAATTCCTCCAGAGATAGGGAAGCTGATCAATCTGAATGCTCTTGACCTTTCTAGTAACGAGTTCATTGGTAATATCCCAAGTTCGTTGGGGCAATTGACTCGACTAAATTATCTGTGAGTTGATTTAAAAAATGTTTTCTAAGTTCACAACATGTATTTTGTATTAAAACAGTTGCTTTGTCAATCTCTCAGACGCCTTGATAGGAATAACTTGTCTGGGCTGATTCCAGCAGATGTTGCTAGGCTTCCAGGTCTCACATTCCTGTATGTTTCTTTCTGATTCCCTTTCTCTTTTTCACATAAGTGAGTTGTAACTATTGTCTATTTGGCTTTAAACTGACGAGGTGATATGTTTCAGTGACTTATCATTCAACAATTTAAGTGGCCCAGTTCCAAAAATATATGCACATGATTACAGGTAATTGTTGGTGGTGTGGCTCTTATTTCTCTTACTGCATTTCTTTTTAAGCATATTTTGGTCAAGCACCTAGATTAAAGAGACCAAGAACACAGAGGACACAAGGAAATGACCATGGTATCCATGATGTTAAATTGTTAAATTTCTGGGGAATAATGTATGGAGTAATTTGTGGGTTGTTTATTAGAAAATGTTGAAGACAGGGAGTGAGTAAATAAGGGAAAGGAAAGAAAGGGTAATTTGAATGTGTGCCTTATATGTCAAAGTAAGATTACAAATTCTATAGGCCATGTACTTTTGAAATGGATGGAGTACTGTTTTACTCCATTTTCTCATTCAAAATCTTTTGTTAGTTGCAATGAATGATTATTGCCTCCCCACCTTTCTGACACTAAAGTTCTCTTATTACATTGCTTAAGCTGAGACTGAGCATGCACATTCTGTTCTGATAGTTTTAACATTTCACTGAAGATAACTGTTTACTCTGTTTCTCAGTCTTGCGGGAAATCGGTTCCTTTGCAATTCCTCAATTATACATGGTTGTTCGGATCTGACAACAATGACTAATGGTAATTGCTTTCCCAGATGGCATATCTTTTACATATCTATTCTTTAAAAACTGGAACTTAACTGTACGTTAATGGCAGGGACAATGTCAAGGCAGGTCCAAAAGACCAAGAACCATCATCAATTAGCTCTGGCAATTTCTTTAAGTGTCACCTGTTCCACAATATTAGTTTTGTTGTTTGTGTATTGGCTAAGTTATTGCAGATGGCGCTTGCCTTTTGCTTCTGCTGGTAATTATCCAAGCCTATGCAGTATGTGCTCTTTACAGGTTAAATATCTATGATTTGACATTTTTGTTTATTTGTAGATCAAGATCTAGAATTTGAATTGGGTCATGTGAAGCATTTCTCATATCATGACCTGCAAAGTGCAACAGACAATTTTAACTCGAAGAATATATTAGGTCAAGGAGGTTTTGGCATTGTGTATAAAGGTTGTTTGAGAAATGGAACTTTAGTGGCAGTGAAGAGATTAAAAGATCCTGATGTTACCGGTGAAGTTCAATTTCAAACAGAAGTTGAGTTGATTGGCCTTGCTGTGCACAGGAATCTCTTGCGTTTGTATGGATTTTGCATGACCTCAAAAGAAAGGTTGCTTGTATATCCATATATGCCAAATGGCAGTGTTGCTGACCGCTTGAGAGGTAACTCAACTGTCTTATTTAAGTCTATAGTTGGCATTCTGTGCAAATCCTTTGCATTCCTTGTAGATATTTTGCTTAATATGTGTTTTGGTTGGTTCTTCTTGACGGTCATATCATGATTACATCTCCTTATCTACTTTGTAATATATGGGGTTGCAATTTTCAGATTACCGTAATGGAAAACCATCTCTTGATTGGAGTAAACGCATGCGGATTGCTCTTGGTGCTGCCAGGGGGTTACTCTACCTTCATGAACAATGCAATCCTAAGATCATTCACAGGGATGTCAAAGCTGCAAACATATTGCTTGATGAAAGTTTTGAAGCAATTGTTGGGGATTTTGGATTGGCGAAACTTCTTGACCGTCAGGAATCACATGTTACTACTGCAGTTCGGGGCACTATTGGGCATATTGCTCCTGAGTATCTCTCAACTGGACAGTCCTCAGAAAAGACTGATGTTTATGGATTCGGTATTCTCTTGTTGGAACTGATTACTGGTCCTAAAACCTTGAGCAATGGACATGGCCAGTCTCAGAAAGGCATGATTCTAGATTGGGTAAACTTCTGTGCACTTGCTTATTTTACGAACTATTTACTGTATTTCAACCCTACACTGTAGAGATTTAACATCAATGTTCCCTTCAGGTTAGAGAGCTAAAGGAGGAAAAGAAACTGGATAAGTTGGTCGACAGGGATCTCAGAGATTCATTTGATATTCTTGAGCTGGAGTGTTCTGTTGATGTGATCATCCAATGTACACAGACGAATCCTATACTGCGGCCTAAGATGTCTGAAGTCCTCCACGCTCTTGAAGCTAACGTCACGCTGGCGGAAAGCAGCGTCGAGTTGAATAGGGAACCTCTTCCTTATGGCGTGCCTTACAGTTTCTCTATAAGACACGAGGACCCACATGATTCGTCGTCCTTCATAATAGAGCCAATTGAGCTATCTGGTCCCAGATGACATCTCTTGTCGGTCTGGTGGGGGTGAAAATGGACACAAAAAAGAGTGGGGGTAAAATTGTACAAAAAAGTGTATATCCTCGATGGAGTTCTACTTGGATATAGTTTGCTGGGTGTTGCAGCACCTTGCATAGCATTTTGAACATGGAACTGAGGTGATCATGATGGCTATTTTGTCACATTGATCCGTCTAAGTTCAAACATGTACCTTGGCTTTGTTTTTAGTACATTTCATCTGCCACACATAAACCGGCCATCCAATTTTGACGTGATATGTTGTTCCAAATATTCATGGAGATGGCTTAATTTCTCCAATGAACGCTTTTACCGTGACAAGTACAAGCAAATTAGTTCCATGTAAATGTGCCAGTTGCTGTAACTTTCCCTCAGTTAGAGCATGACCAATGGAGGCTAATACTACTTGTGGGTTCAATACAAATAAAGTAATCCACATAGACCAGTAAATATTGAGACTACTATTTACACAATGCAAAATACCAATACTTGTGACTTCTAAAATGATTTTTTCCTTTTATCATGTCATACATTTATTTTCTCCTCTTCTTTTTTAGCATTGACCACTTTCTTTCTCCTTAAGTATATGTATCTTCATCAAAAGACTATGACAAATTTAGAGCACCTACTTTTTTTATCCGAGCCTACGTGACACTTGAGGTTACAAGTAAAAAGGTTACATTGGGGAATCCCTTACAACAACTTTCCCTCAGTTGAGATTTTTTTTTTTTTTTTAAAAAAAAAAAAACTTTCCCTCAGTTCGTCAGGCCGTCCGTGACAGTGAGGGACAGAGCCTTGCAACCTCTACGGCCCTTTTACAGTAACGGCCCATGAGAACTAGCAAACCTGGGCCGGCATAGGAGGGCCGAACAAACTGGAAATCAGCATTGGGTCTAAACAAGCGCACCATGCTCACGGGGGAGCGCCAGAGTGCTTCAGAACAAAATTTCGATTGATGGAATAGTGTTAGCTAATTTAAATGTTTCGATAAATCATTTGGCTTTGATTTGAATTGTAAAGTTTTTTATCAATATCTGGAGTTCAGAACGAAAATCAAAAGCTCTAATGCAGAGTAACTGAAAACAAAGTCTTGTTTAATTTTGCACTGTAAAATATGCTAGAGTAATTGAAACGAACGCGGGAAGTAACAAGTTCTTAATTTCGCACTGTAAATTACGCTACAACCTTAGTGTAACAATTGTCATGACAATACCGAAACAGAAAATAGAAGAAACAGGATCAGTATGTACTATAGCAGTCAAAACTGAAGTTTCAAATTATGCTATAGCCTCAGTTGGTTTTGTACCTCTCAAAACTGAAGTTTTACATTATGCTATAGCCTTTTGCAGTTGGTGCAAGTGTCATGACAAGACCGGGAAACAGAAAATAGAAGGAACAGGATCAGCATTCAGCTCTCAAAACTGAAGTTTTACATCTCTGAGTCTCCATGCATGTGGGACCAGCAGGCTCAACTTATTTCTCCAGAACGACCATGTTATTACGTCATGAAAGAGAGAAAAGAAAGGCGCTTGAAGGCCTCATTTCAACAGCCAAAGGTAGGACCGTAGCTCAGTTGGGTTTGGTAACCTCATGAATCGCATTTGCCAAGTAAGCAACATTTCCTGTTGTTACACCAGCCATGCTGAAATTGGCACGGGAATGAAGTTAGATTCATTCTTCGGAAGGTATGAAGAAACAGATCAAAGAATCAAATTGACATAAAAAAAGATCAGGAAGTGCTATACCTTATCCTCCCATTGCGGGTCATGTAAATATGGTATTCATTTGTTAAACGGTCAACTTGTTCAGGTGTCATCCCACTATAGCAGAACATTCCAATCTGTTCAAAGACACGTACCCTTTATTCAGATACAAATTCACCACCTACTAATAATAATAGCGCGCAAGGCGTAAAGTGAGTCTGACCTAATTAAAAAAGAATACTGAAACAGTGGCACAGGAAAAGACATGTTGCAAGGAGATCTATTGCTATCCAGTAAAGATATCAACAAATTAAGAAACACATGATGAGATTGGTCCTGGTTAGTAACTCTATACACTAAAACTTAAAATATGATTGGCTGATGTACTCTTCAAAAGTTTGGATATAGCCCTTCCACTATACTTGTTTCCTAGAATATCAAGCTCAACATTTTGATAGCTAATATGAATAGACAATTTTTGAATCATGAAAATAGCAGTAATTGGTTCCTCTTAATTCTAAAAAAAATACTTATAAACATCAATGATCAAAGCATTAAGTAAACAAGACACTAAATGCCCTTGTTTGACATTATCTATTCCCAACTGTTAGTCCCAAAGTTGCCAGCTCAAAGGGCCTAGTATTTTTTTTATTTACTAATCCAAACCACGCACCAAACTGAACTCCAACAAGGCAACAACATTACAATACAAACAAGACAATCTCAGCCTTCGGATAACCAGCTACTGGTCACTGTTGTAAACCAGAGAATATACATGTTACTCTAAACATCAATATATTCAGATTTCAGAAACATGGAATTGATATTTGTCATTTGTATTTACCTGATTAGTGACATGATCCCATGACAAAGGTGAACCTAGCTTTTCAAGATTTTCCTTAAGCACCTTCCGCATGCCAATGATACGATCAGCCATACCCTGGAACAATCAATAGTGTGTTGATAAAATTCTTATTCTAACAACAGATTTAACCATCTGGCCACTTAAGAACATTAAGTACTTATGTAGGATTCACAATTTACCTTGACTTCTTTTAACCATAAACTCTTCAATTCTGGATCATTGAGGATTATAGAAACAACCAGTGCACCATGAACAGGTGGGTTGCTGTACATTGGTCTTGCGATCTGTTGCAGTTGGCTCTTGACAGCAACTGCTTGCATGTCATCCTCACACAGAATACTGCAATATTGGTAACAAACAAATATTATAGTGATTAGTGTACTACCATTATCTAAAAGTAGAAGTGATCACAATATTAGTTAATATTTGACCAAAAGTTCAAACAATGGAGCACCTATTATATTAAGTATCATCTGCTTAGCTACAGAGAGAACAATAAGGCGCACTCAAATTGAAAAAGAACAGGTTTTTCATTGATAAGAAATCCAACTCTTTTTCTCAGAAGCATAGAAAACTCCAATGAAGAATACTAAGAAATCCAACAGCTGTTAAATTAGAAAACTAGTCACATATCATTTAAAAAATCACACATGTCGGTACACTAAGAAGTACAGCAGGTGATGCTATATTTAAACAGTAGCTAGGCACTGGTCAACTAAATACCTCAGGCATCCTGCTCTCTGTCCATAAAGTCCCATGTTCTTTGCGTATGACTGAGCACATCCAATTTGGTGTCCATCTTCAAGGAAAATTCGGATTGCCTTGGCATCTCTCTCTGGATCACCACTGGCAAACCCTTGGTATGCCATATCAAAGAATGGAAAATGTTTTTTCACCTATAGAGGAACAAGAGTGAAATTTGATAGGTGTGGCTCGTAGGAGTTCACAGGAAATACTGTAACTTTTATGTTCCCCAGTTCAGTTCCCCTTACCTTGAACTGATGGGATATTTCTCTCCATTGTTCCTCTGTAGGATCTACACCAGTAGGATTATGAGCACATGCATGAAGCAAAAAGAATGAACCATCTGGAGCATTCTGCAGATTGACAGCAAAAATGTAAACAAAAGGAATTTCAGACAAATTTTCAGCAAGCAGAACAGAACAGAAAAGATTCACTGAGCAGAAAATAAATAGTCTCTCAGGGTTCCATTTCCAAATTTCAACTGACTGGGTATCTGTATTGTACCAAGAGAACTATAAATGCACACAATAACTCGCAATTAGAGAATACAAATTGCTACCAAAGTAACAAGCGAAACTAAATTTAGTTGGTAGGCCATGATATTTAAGAATAAATCCATACAAAGCTTAATACATACAGGATACAACAAGAATGGAAGAAGCAAAAAGAAACAATATTGAACGTGCTAAAATATTAAAGAAATGGACCACCTTGATGTCATTCATCAATCCTGAAAAATCAAGCCCTCTTGACTCCGGATGGTAGTATGTGAATGTCTTCTGTGGCACTTGAGCGTCCCTCCAAATATTGTGATGGCTGGAGAAGTCCCCACATTAGAAGCCAATATAAGGGCGCAAGTAAAAGACACTGACAATGAAAGGCCAATGTTAACTCTGTAAAAGATCCTGCATAACTACAATAGCAGCTAAAAATAAGATCCTGAATTGCGAGGGAGTGCAGTGCACACTCATCTCCATAACTCTACTTCAATCCCTATTATTATTTCTTTCCTGTGAAGTAAGCAATCTCAATAACATTCGCTGTCACAGCAAGGTGTCAACTCACTTGGACCACGTTGGTGTTGGTATGTAGATCTGTGAATCCGGCAAAAAACGCTTCTGGAAATCAGCAAAGAGCCGGCAGGCACCAGTGCCTGAAAGAGCCTGCACCGCTGCTATCCTCTTATCTTTGATGAAGCCAGAATCCTCTCCGTACGCCAGCTTGAGTGACTCTTCAATCATCTTGATACTGCCTCCCATCGGAAGGTACTCCCTGAATCACAAATTTAGCGAATATAATGGTTGGAAGTCAGAACCCACGGTGGCATCCTTACATTAAACCTTGAAGACTGCTTAGCATTAGCATGCCTAGGATGAGCAAAATATCAATTACACGGTAAGAGGGACGCGGCACTGCGGCACGGCAGTGCAAAAATCTAATCTAATACTAAAAAAATAAGCTGAAGCCAAGCTACGCGGTGGATCGAGCGAGCAACACGGAGCATCATTCCAAATATTGAAATAAGTCTTTTTCGCCGGATCGCATGGAAATGCAATGGGGAGAAGAAAGCAAGGGCAAAGGAGGAGGAGATGTCTCACGTACATGTTGAGGTTGCCCGCGATCCGGCGCTCGGCCTCGCGCACGCAGCTGAGCACGACGGGCTGGCCGTTGTCGTCCCGGTAAGCGCCCTGCGGCAAAATTAAAGCACCGGTCCCGTTCCGTTTCATCAGGATTCAGGGACGGAGGACAAAAAAAGCTACGGAGTAGAAAGCAAGATTCCGCACGATAGCGATCGACCGCGGGGGGTGGGGAAGGGGCGAGAAGATCGGAGCGGAGCAGATTACGTACGACGCCGACGTTGACTTTGTCGGGCGAAGGGTCGGCGAGGAAAGCCTCGTTGACGCCGAGGATGGGGTCCTTGGGCGCCGGCTCGACGTGGCCGAAGAGCGACGACGACGACGCCATCGCCCTCGCCGCCAGAAGTCTCGGCGGCAGCAGTGCCGGGCTCCGCCGGGCCGCGGAGGAGGCCGCGCGGGAGAGCGTCGCCATGCCCCGGGGCTACGGAATACTACCTTCTTGTGTTGTGCGGCGGCGGCGGGCGGGCGGGCGACGGCAGAGAGCGAAACGGAGGGACGGAGGGCTAGTGACTGGGGGGCTTTTTTTGTCACTTCGCTGCGCCGCTGGTTCCCTTTTGCTTTTGCACTGCACAGTCACTAGCCACTACTCCTAGACGGTTCGCTGCGGCCACTCGGCACCGCCGCTCTCGCCACTTGCCTCAAACAAACAGCCCAGGCCAGGTCGCATCGCCTCGAAGCGAGAGAGCCGCCATTCTGGCCCTTGCCCGGTTGCCCGCCCCAAGCTCGCTAAAACCTCGTCATCAGCTTCCACGGGCTCCACTGCACCCACCTCACAAATTTTTTATATATATTTTTATCTTTAAATAAATATATTTTTAGAGTTATCTTAAGTTATTTTTTAAGTTTTAATCGAATTTTTGAAAAATAAATTAAAATTCATGACATTAAATTCATAAAATATATTTTTACATGGTTATATATATGGGCCGGTAGCAGAGTAGCGGATGACATTTTGTCTTGCAGCTGTGCTAAAAGCCCAAAACTACACAGACCCCTGCTCGCAGGCCGCACCTCTCCGGAATCCCACCCGCACCAGGTCCGGTCCAGGCCACCACCACACTCGAGTTCCCCGCCGCGATGTCCCATCACCGGGCGAAGCGGCCGTTCGACAGCACAGCCACGGTGGCATCGCCGGCGGCGAAGCGCACCCGTGACACGTCCGCGCCGGCGTTCCCCACGAACAAGGACGCCCCCGGCCTGCCCCCCAATATCCGCATCTTCTGCGATATCCTACGCGCACCCACACGCCGCGGTCGCCTTCTTCCACTGGGCGGGACACCGGCACCTCGGCCACGATCACTCCCCCTACTCGTGGAACCTCGTCGTAGACATCTTCGGTACGAACCGCCTCTTCGCGCGCATGTGGGACGCCGTCAACTCCATGCACACGCGGCGGCTTCTCTCGCTCGACACTTTCGCCTCCGTGTTCTCCTCCCTGGCGGCGAGCCCCGGCGGTTCCCCGCTCGAGGCGTTCATGGACATGCCGCGCTACGGCATGGCCCGTGACACGCCGGCGCTCAACTCGCTCCTCTCCGCGCTCTGTCGTGCCAACCGCCTCGACGACGCCTGCGCCGCGATCCCAGTAGCCCGCGCCGATGCCGGCGCGCGAGCCGATGCCGACTCCTACGCCATCCTCCTCGAGTGCTGCGAGGCCGCCGCTGACCCGCGGACCGCGCGCGATGTGTTCGACGAAATGGTCCGCGCCGTTGGTTTTGGTCCTGACAACGTGCCTGCCTATGACGCCTTCCTCACTACGCTTGTTTCAAGCGAATCCTCCACGGCGCTACCGGAAGCAATGTACTATCTGGATGTCCTGAACAGGCGCGGGTGTTCGCCGGGAGCAGGAGAGAGGTTCTTCCGTGCTGCTCTCGCCGCACACCTCGAGGCAGGAGAATTGCGCGGCGCCACTTATCTCTGGAACAAGTTTGTTGGGCGTGGAGGACTCGTCCCACATATGGAAATGTATAACACGATGATCATTCTGCAGGGAAGTCTTGGGCATGCTGAGGTGATGGTGGATTATCTCGACTACATGATCTTCGATGGAGTGTTCCCTGATACCAACACATACAATGTGGTCCTCCGACTTTTGCTCAAGGGAAATGAGCTTCGCAAGGCAGCGACAATCTTTGGCGAGATGGTTAAGAACGAATGTTGGCCAAACGAGGGAAACTGTTCACTTGCACTTGGCTTGTTTTTGGATGCACACATTGGGATGCTGGGATCAAAGTCTGGAGCTGCGTGGTGGAGAATGGCCTGCCACCTTTAGAGGAGTGTGGGAACATGCTTGTATCAAAGCTGAAGGATGACAGGCTACCTGAGGCATGCAAGTATGCAGAAGACATGGTTGATCGGGGTATCAAGTTGAGTTCATCGACACTATCCATGCTGAACCAGTGCCTGCAGAAGGTTAACAAAGGAGACATCTATGATCACCTACTTACAAAATGGGAGGCACATTAGTTTGTTGACCTCTCTTGTATTGTATAGGTAACCTGATTAAAGACAGGTGGGATCTCTTAGCGTTGGCACTTAGGCTGAACCTTTTCTCACTTTGGAACGTTTCAAACAACGGTTGGCGGCGGTCTCGACTCCGTTATCATCCTTCGAGCATGGGCAATCTGGAATCTCCACAATCGATGCATGTTTGATGGGATCTTGCCTAGTTTGAATGGATTTTTGGAGTTAATCAGGAAGGAGCTACATTTTCTGGTGTTTAGCTAGGGCTCAAGGGGTTTTACATCTCCTCGCCTGGTCCAGCGTTAGTTAGTTTTGTTGGTCAAGGTTGTTTGGTGCCTGCAATCTTTGGCAAGTTTCTTTTCCTTTTGTGTGTGTGTGTGTGTGTGTGATATGTTGGTGTCGTGGGGTTGTGTACTTGTGTGATGTTTTATGGGTACTATTCCCTTTTCTTCTTAATATATATATACACAGATCTCTTGCGGATTAGAGTAGCGTTTCGTTTTCTCCATATGTCCCATACTGTAATTATAGACTTCCAAGAAGAATTGATGCTGCACCGTGGGTTTTATCAAACAAGATGATGGTATGATCCCAATAAAGTTCTAGCATCTCGTGCTAAAGTGGTCCATGTTTATGTTAGCCTGAGACCTCTCAGACGATCTCTCTCAACAAACATAATTAAATTGAAGACAAAAATAATTCAATATCTGTTTATTATTCATAATAGATAGACACAAGCTATGCCTCCTAGCTTATTTCAAAGCCTGTCGACTGATTAAGTGACACTCCTATCTATGACAGGTTCTAGACCTCCTAAAAGAACAACATTTGATTGGGCAGAAAATAGAAATACACATTTGTTCAATGTCAGCAAATAAAAGTTGCAGTGTTGGTTTTGTACATAACATGGGCGCCAATACTCCTTGCTTCCCAATATCATCATCATTGCCACACTGAAATGATGAAACTAGCAACAAGATGTCGCGTCCCAATTTAATTATCGTTTTCGGTGTTCGTACCACACGTTTTACTTGATTTATATAAAATATGTACAACATTTATATCTTCAAATAATTTTGTTAAAAAACTAGACTTAAAGATCTTTCCGATGATAATAATTAAGTAACATAAGTATTAATATATATTTAATTAAAATTATTTCTCAGAAAACGAGAACAACAGTTATTTTGAGACGGAGGGAGTGAGTACTACATGAATGAATATACGATAGATATATATATATCATTGGGTACTGGCACTTTGGCAGGCACATCAAACATCACATTCTATGCAGAACACTCAACTGTCCGAAACCGAAAGCACCCGTGTCTCCTGAAGTAGCAGGGGAGGGATGCTCTGCTCGCTCCAGAAGAGCTGGTCGGGATCCACCTCGGCCTTCACCATGGCCAGCCTCCTGAAGTTGCCCCTGAAGTACATCTCCCCCCACGTCCTGGCGGCCTCGTCGTAGCTCGTCTCCCCCTCCCCCTCCACGTTCTGCCCCAGGTCGAGGTCCCTGAAGTTGATGTACGCCGCGCGGGGCCTGGCGCTGGCGTACGGGGTCATCCAGCGGTGCACGCCCCTTACCCACGCCAGGTGCGGCTCCTCGTACGACACGTTGGCGTCGCCGCCCCACTTGACGAAGTACTGCACGTTGTAAAGGTACCCTCGCCGGTGCGCGTACGACGTGGCGGACTCGGGCGTCTCGCTCATCACGCCACCCTGCGGGTCCACGTCGATGGACCCGCCCCTGTCCTCCACCACCCTATCGAGGAGCCCCGCCAGCCCGGCCGCCGGGATCGGTGACGTCAGGTAGTCCAGCTTCACCTTGTAGTAGTCCTTGGGCTGCAGGCTCCGGTCCAGGAGCACCTCCTCCCGGTCGTCGTCGTGTACCCGTAGAAGTAGAGCATCGACTGGATCCAGCTCATGTCTCTGCAGTCGCTCGCGTTCACCCCGAGCTCCGGTAGGTGCGCGCTCATCTCGGCCACCATCCCGCTGCAGTTGCCGAGGAACAGCGACTTGAACGTCACCAGCGGGTGTCTCTCGCCGGCGTCGTCGAGCTCCGGCTCCATGGCCGCCTTCACGAACAGGTCGTCGGGGAGCGCGTGCGCCACGCGCTGCCACTTGGCAAGGAGCCGGACCGTCGCCTGGGTCTGCCGTCGGTGCCCCCCGAGGCGGCGCACGGTGAAGACGGAGACGACGCGCGGCACGGGGACCAGACGCACCGTCCAGGAAACCACGACGCCGAAGCTCCCACCACCGCCGCCACGGATCGCCCAGAAGAGACCCTCGCCCATGGCCGCACGGTCCAGGAGCCGTCCCTCGGCGTCCACCACCTCCGCGTCCACCACGTTGTCCGCGCCCAGCCCGTGTTTCCTCATCATGGGGCCGAACCCGCCGCCGCTGAGGTGGCCGCCGACGCAGACCGTGGGGCATATCCCCGCCGGGAACCCGAGCGTCCCGCCGCTGTCGCGCGCCGCGGCGTAGTAGAGCTCCCCGAGCGTGGCTCCCGGCTCAGCCCGCGCCACGCGGCGCGACGCGTCGACGCGGACATCGCGTAGCGCGGCGACGTCGACCACGGCGAAGGGTCGGGCGCCGGAGCCGGGGATGGAGCGGTAGGAGAGGCCCTCGTAGTCGTGGCCGCCGCTGCGGGCGCGGACCGTGAGACCGTGGCGCCGGCAGCAGGCCACGCAGGCCTGTACCTCGGTGACGGTCGCCGGGGTGAGGAGCAGCGCCGGCCGCGGTGTCCGTGGCGAGGCGAAGCGGAGGTTCTGGATGGTGGCGTTGAGTAGGGAAGGGTAGGAAGCGGCCGATGGTGCGTGGATGAGCTGGGACGGGTCGGTGGTCTCTGGCGAGAGGCGCGCGACGCAGCGGACGAAGCTCCCGTGGAGGGCGCCGACGTCTTGCTCCTGCGGGGAACAAGGCGGGGCGAGGAGGAACACGAAAAGGAGAGAGAGGCCAGCCGATCTTGATCCCACCGGCACCACCGCCTTCGTCTTGCTCGTCATGTCTCCTCCTGGCCTCACCCCTCTTCTTCTACCTACACCAACTGCCTTGGAGTGTGTGGCTAAGCAAGAATGGATTATAATTCAACGACGTTGGTGATAGCCTTTGAAAAATATAAGAAAACTTATACTCCCTCCGTATCATATTTAGATGACGTTTAGAGTAGCGACACACGGTCTCTTAAACACAATTTTAACCTCTTATTTTTATAAAAAATATTTATAGAATAACTATGTATGTATACTTTTATTAAAGAATTTTTTAAGATAAATATATTCATATAATTTTCACATTTGTAATCTCAACAACTTAATGATTTATATTTCTAATATTTGATTTAAAACTTATCGAAAATAACATCTAAATATGATACAGAGCGAGGGAGTATAGTGACAAAAATATATTAGAACTCAAAAGACTTTAGTGGAAGGTTTTCTCAAATTTCTGTTGTTTGGATTGGAATACAGTGATTTTATATATAAAAAAAAGGTCCGAAGGAGTGAGAGAAATGGGGTCAGAGAGGACGACGGGTCGCCGTTGCGCCGTCGTTTTCAGGTACCGCAGCTTTCAACGTTAGCTCAGTCACTGGTGCCGTTTCCTATCCTACCACAACAACAACAAGCAAGTGCTCGAATCTCCGGTGGACGAAGGAGCAAGAACTGAGCGCCAGTGCTCCCCAACCTGAGTTAGGGCCACGGGGTGTATCAGCCTATCAGGTTATGGCCCAAGAGTAACGAGGTGAGTTTTAGATTTGTTGAGACGAAGATTGAAGGCTCGTGTTCAATGAAAAAGAGGGCAACTAACGGGCGCTCTGCGGCCATGTATTATGATGTCTTGGCATGTTCTCGCAACGAAGGGGTGAAATCAGACATTGGTCTGTGATATACGGAGTATTTGAGAACAAAAACACACAACAGGAGCCACACGCATTACGTATCAACTGTCTGCTGTTCAAAAATGTATCGGTTGGAAGAATATCAGTCTATAATTTTTAAGAGAACAAGTCCTTGTTTCGTACTCCCTGGTGGCGAACTTGCATTCACGTATGGAATTTTACCACCCTTTTGAACAAATCTGTAGAGACTAGTGTCAGTGCACGAATGTCCGGACTGTGCCCATACCCAAATATAAACATTAGAAACCTTCCCTCAGTCAGCTTCCATTTTCCAGACCAGGGTGACAATAATTCCTCGACAAAAACTTAAACGCACATGTAACCAAAGAAGAGCCAGACCACAAGCTTCCCTAAGGGATCAGACTAACATGTTTTCAAGCAACAGTAGAGTATGATACGGGCACGGTAATAATTCATAAAGCGATTTTAGCTCCTGCTAATAGGCTAAAACATCAGGCCAGAGAATACAAATTGAAAAAAAAACTTGCAAGGTGATCTTGCGTCCGCAAGGAGCTGAGACAAACAGCTGTTTTGCCCACTGGTGAGGTTTAAAGCGTGTTGGCCTGAGCCTTGTTGAGGATGACGCCTTCATACTTGACCTGGAACCACTTCATGGAATCCTCCTTGGTCACCCGGTGCTGGATTCCGACACGGGCCTTGCACCGCCTGCGGCGCGCAACACGGTAGCCAGCACGCTCGAGCACGACGTAGAAGTCCATTCCATAGATGCCTGTTGATGGGTCATACCTGCACAATACATAAGACATAGCTCAGTGCCTCTAGAGAGAATACATATAACTTAAAACAGATCATATTGAAAACTATGAGCCTCTGCTGACAGATTTAAATTTGCATTGGTGTGTGGCTTATTAAAAATTTATTACAAGGTAATAGCAGCATAGCTTGATTCATGTTAGCAATGCACACAGCTGACACCAGCTAACATTTCAGGTCACTGTTGTACATTCTTTACTGCACAAGGAGTAAGGAACCAATGCCTCAACTACTAGTAACAAGGCCCATCAGTCAAAAAAGGATAAACCAGCAATTAAACTAAATATATGGAGCACATTTCAGTTTTCACAGTAGGAAGAAACACGAAATGTAAATATGCAAAACCAGATAAACTCTGCGCAGATGACAAAGCACAAGACTAAACTGTATTCTTCCACTGAACTGGCATTGCACTGAAAGAGGAAAATTAAAATTTTATAGACTTGTATGACAATTAACTATCAATAATTGCAGAATGAGTTGTGATTTCTCGATGCTCTGTTAATAAAGTTGCCTATTACCTCAGTCTTAAACAAGAAACACCTAAAACAAAGTTTTCATCAATCAATTTGAAAACATGCTAATGGTGAACTAAAGCATCTGTCATGTTCAAAAACAATTACTGGGCGTGGAGCTAATGGGCAAAGGTAGTAGAAAACAAGCCAAGGATTTACTAGCATCAGATTATCACTGCAAACACAGGTACGGCCTCTAAGTGACCACATGGAAATAGAGGACTGAAATTTTGAAGCTTCTAACAACAAATAGCAACCCATAACCGACATCCGAAAAAAAAAGAATGTACTGGCACAACATATGGCCTGAAGATTCTCGTATAGTAAGACGGATCCGTACTTGATACCAAGGTCGATGTGCTCCTGTATGCCGAATCCGAAGCATCCGGTGTCGCTGAAGTTCCTCCTGAGCAGCTCGTACTCCTTGACCTTGAGGCCGCTCTCAATCAGCTGCATGGCCTTCTCGCCCCTCACGGTGACGTAGCAGGCGATCTTCTCGTTACGCCGGATACCGAACGACCGCACCGTGTACCTCGCTGCAAGACCAGCCAACGCAGCAGCAGCAGGCAAAAGGACGCATCCCGTCAGCGGAAGGCAAGAAACGGAGAGCCGGTAAGACCTCGGTAGTCAGTGCTCACCCTTGGAGAAGACGGGGGTCTGGCCGCTGAGCTGCTCGAGCACCTTGGCGGCGCGGGTGAGGCGATCGCCGCTCTCCCCCACGGAGATGTTGAGGACGAGCTTCTGCACCTTGATCTCCCGCATCGGGTTGGACTGCTTCTTCTCGGACGCCTGCGGGACGCCGCGCGAGTTAGCCTCACATGCATATCACAGACAGGACGAGGAAGAGGGATATGCGAATGGGAGGACGAGGATGGAGAATGGGGGCGGTACCATCGGGGCGAGGAGACGGCCGGATCCTCTTCTCCTTCTCCTTCGGCGGCGGCGGATGCTGGAGGAGAGATGGGCGTCGAGGGATGAAGAGGGTGGCGGCGCGAGGTTAAAAGGGGGCAACCCTAGCTGGGGTGGTGTTGGGAGCTGGGCTTTTCATAGGCCTGTTTGGGCTTTTGCGGACAATGTGATGGGCTTTGGGGTTTGTTCAATCCAGGGCCAATACTGGGCTCAAGTCTCATGGGCTGAAAGAAAGGCCGAATGTAGCAGGCTGGCTGGACCACCCACCGTCTTCTTCTACCTTGAGCTGCAGTGCAGGTAAGCGGCAAGTGTGTGCACTGTGCAGGCGCATCGTTGGGCAAATCCCCTTTGGCAGGGAGGGTACGAAGTAGTTCACACCTGCCAACAGAGGGTTTGCCCTGCAATGGACCTCCACATTTCCACAAACACCTGCTTCAAGGAACAAGGATATCTACTGAAGGTAGGCATGCATGCCGTTTTGGGGGTGTTGTTGGTGAGACAGGAGGAACGGCGGCGTCGGCTACTTATACTTATACCATGCCGGAAAGGGCATATGCGGCAGGACATGCGCCGTCCCCGTCCTCCTTTCGCCGGGCGCCGATAAAGCAAGGCCGTTCAGCCGGAGAATCTATAGAAGATATATATATATATACTCCTACGTGCCAAGAAAAGCAAGCCGGCCACAATCATCATTCATCGCTTTATTCCGATGGAGATATGTCTGTTACGCGACGAAAGGCCGCCGGCTTTTCTGATCGAGGGAAAGGAAAGCCTCGGGCGCCCGCTTAAAAAAAAACATCAGATGGCAAAGGAAAGTGGATTTGGCTGTCAGAAATGCGAAACCACAGCGCATTGGACGTCCTCCCTTTGTACTCAGCGTCCATTTCGCATTGAGATTCATACTAAAATATTTCAAATTTTGTCTCCTTTTATCACCCAGTATCCATTTCACATTAAGATTCATACTGAAATGTTTTATTTGACCTGCACTAATCACGGCCACCCCATTGTGAAAATTGCAAGTTATTGTTAGCTGTTGCTTAACTGAGCTTAACCAAGTGTAAACTGCAGCAGAGATCCCTAAACTAAACCTCTGTGTAATGTAGTGGGTAGATGATCTGCACTGTGAACTGTAGATGTAGGTATGATATCTGCTCGATGAGACAAACTGACCGCTCTCCATCTAAACAAACTGTTGGATATGTGTCGAATATGTGTACAGTTTTGGTTACGTTGGACTTGAGTTGTATTAGAGGCTAGGATAGAGTTGGAGTCGAACTCTGTATCCTAGGGGGCCATAAATATGAGGCAACCCCTGTAGTAACCAAGAGACGACTTGACGGCTGGTTAGGGTGGCGGCGAGGCCGCGGGATCGCCCGGATGCCAGTGTAGCTGCTGTTTATGGGGAGGAGCGCCCGTAGTCATTGCCCCGAGGATTAGGCACATCGCTGAACCTCGTTAAAAAACATCGTGCCTCGGTGTCGTTCTCGTTTACGTATCGTCTTCTATGGTAGTTATGCTTCCGCGTTGGTCGGTTAGTAGATCTGTTTGGATCTGGAATTAATCGAGCACTCTAACAAGTGGTATCAGAGCCAGAATATAGAAGAAGATTGTGGGAGGTGCGATGGATATGTTCTACACCGCGCAAGGCTCGCACAGGTGTGTCCGGAGAAGGACATGGCGTAAGGTGGAGCATGACGGCGATCGACGACTCGATCGGTGGAGTTGGAAATTTCGAGCGGGTGGTTCGAACCATCCAATGGGCTGCAATCAACAGGGATTCGTCCAGACGTGGAGATCGGGTTGATGGCGGCTGGTGGCTGCTGTTCGATAGGGGTCGGTCAGACGTGACGACCAGGTTCGACGGTGCGGCTGGAAGACGTCGTGGATGAAGACGGCGGCTTCGACTCGCGATCAGGTTGACGTTGGTTGATCTTGATCGGGGTGATCGTTGCGGGGTAAGCAACGATGGTGGCAAAAGCCACGGTGGACTCATCTTGTTTTGATGGAGGCAGTTTGTTCCCGGATAATTTTGTGATCCGTGACAACGTGCGACGTCAGGCGATGGAGCAGTGGGATCAAGCCTATGCATGAACTTCAGAAGGTATGCATTGCAGTCATACGAAAGTGGAGTTGAATAGGTGCACTGTGCACACGCGTGGACGTATAGGAGTTGGATTATGTGGCCGGATTGGTCACGGCCAAGGAGCAGTCCGTGTACAAGACGGAGAGTGAAAGGATCAAGATGCCCAAGAGGGGGGGGGGTGAATTGGACTCTTTTTAATTTCTAAACAAGAATTAAACCTATAAAGAGCCAATTAACTCCCTAGTGCCTATCGCTAGTGTGTCCTAGCTAGAAAGCGGTAGCAAGTCAATAGAAAGCGAAAACTTCCTACACAATTCTAGTATGAAATAAAAGACAAGTGCGGAAAGTAATGCAGTATGAAAGAGCTAGGGAAAGAGATGCTTGACACGACGATGTTTTGCCGAGGTATCGAGGAGTCGACACTCCCCCCTATTCCTCGTTGGAGCACCTCGCAAGGTATAGCTCTCCCTCAATCCCGCGCAAGGGATGAGTGCTCTCTACGGGCTGATTCTTCGCCATTCCGGCTCGGTGAATCGCCCACAACCGATCACAAACGTCGATGGAGAAGGGCCGCCGACAATCCTCCGGCGATCACCTTTCTCCGAGCACCACCGGACCATCTAGGTGATGTCGATCACCAAGAGTAACAAGCCTCAATCTTCGCTTGACTCACTCAAGCTTCACAACTAGAGGATGCACACTTGAACTCTTGGATGAACTAGAGAGAGGATGGATGGATTCGCGAATCACTCTCTCTCTCTAGGGCTCTTGCTCTCTTCCCAACCTTCTCAACAAACTCAGCAACTCAAATGAGCAAAGGCAAGGTGGGAGAGAAGTGGGAGGGGCTATAAATAGACCCTCTGAAAACTGCCTCAGGCTGGCAACTTAAGTTGGCGACAGACGCTCTGTCGACTAGGCGACGGATGGTCCGTCGCATGCCCCAACGGCTAGTTTCTGTTCATAGTTTGGGCGACGGACGCTCCGACGCCCTACCCAACGGCTAGTTCTGACACACTGTTCCCAGCGACGAACGCTATGTCACTGGGCAACGGACGCTCATCCCAGCGTCCGACGCTACACTCTAGCTCGGGTTGAAAAACACCCTCTCTGGAAGGTCGACGGACGCTCTTCCCAGCGTCCGACGCCTGGCCGACGGACAGCGTCCGACGGACCCTGAAAAACTTAGCCAGAAAACATCTCCACTGGAAGGTCGACGGACGCTATGGACTCAACCACCCAGCGTCCGACGCCTCTATCCGATGCGACGGACAGCGTCCGGCGCCCCTGTCAGGAGCGTCCGACGCCCAGAAAACAGTTCTATCAACTTCGTTTTTCGTCGCGATGAATATGGAAGTTGTTCTAGGCTATCTTACGGTCACCATAGGCTTGCTTAGAGCTAAGAAAGTCAAGTGTGCACCACACCTAAGTCATGAAGCTTTCCTAAGTCAAGCTACTAGTCTCAACCCCTCTTAATAGTACGGTCAAAGATAAAAAGAGAAGCCCTATCTATTTCTAAGTGCCCTTCATCACCTTATGGCACTTAGCCTATCATTCTAGGGTCTTCATCATGTCTCCTTGAAATCCGAAACGATATCCATCTTGGGGGCTAAGTGATGACCATAGATGCCCATTCTTGTTGATCACTATGGCTAAGCTACGCATAGCCTTTGCAAAACACACGTTAGCCATAATAATCTCTAATTGTCGTTAATCACCAAAACCAACTAGGGTCATGATTCTTCAATCTCCCCCTTTTTGGTGATTGATGACAATAAGTTCTCGAGTATGGATAAGAGTTATGGTTTAAACTTTAAGGTAACTTGGAATGGTTGAGCAAGGGTTAGTGAATTTGTAATGAAGCGTACTTGCTCACCCAAGCCAAATCACAAAACATGGTACTTATAGATATGAATGTAAAAGAAGTACCTCATGACATTCTCAAAGGATGTATCAGAGTATAGCGCGGAAGCTCAATTAACATTTAAGCATAGAGATATATCATGAAACATGAGACAACTCACAAGATATATTAGTGAGAATCGAGAGTTTGTCACATCCAACCATATAAACATCAACCAAAGCATTCATCACATCACACATATAAACAAATGCATAAAATAAGACATGATGAAAGAGTACGAGGAAAATAAGCATACAAAGATTCAAATCCCTCCCCCTATCTCTATACTCAACCCTCTCTCCCCCTTTGGCGTCTAACACCAAAAACTAAGCGTCTGGGGCTGGAGAAGAAGGTGGAGGAGCTGCAGCCTTGCGATCGAGCATGATGAAGTCCTGAAGATCTGACTTGTTTGACTCATCATCTGCCTCGGTCTCTGCAAGTGTAGGTGTAGCTGGAGGGACCTCTGGAGCTGCTGTCTCAACGGACTCCCCTGAGGCTCAGCTGGTGCCTCTGACGGTCCTACCTCTGTAGTAGCGGGCCTGTGAACCCGACGAGTGAAGACTCGAGGCGAGGGGGAAGGTGTCACTGCTAGGGAAACGAGTGATACTGCTGCTGCAACCTCTGCGGGCTGAGTCTGAGCTGGAGAGGAGACTGCTACTGTAACTGCCTCATCGGCTAGTGATATAGCATCTGTCTGAACTGCAGCTGGAGGAGTGGTGACTGTCTGTGCGGACTGCTCAGGTGCGATCTCCGACGAGGCAACTGAAGACAAGTGGGTGCCTGTCGCCGGAGGATCTACTGCAACTACTGGAGCTAGTGAGACTGGCTGAGCTGCTCCTGGGGAGTCTTCTCCCATAATCTCCAGATAAGAAGCTGACAGATCTCGCGAGGCCTCGGCTATGGTAGTTCCCCGGATAGGAGTGAATCCTGTCCGAAACTCACCGGGCGAAGCTAACCACGAGGAAACCTGGGTCCTCGGAGACTGGTGCGCGGGAGAGACTGGTGTCTGGAACGGAGGGGTAGCTGGTGCCTGACTCTGCTGTCCTCCGGACGGTAACGCTGGAGTCGGAACCACTACTACTAGAGGCTGCTGTGGAGGTGAGGTGAACTGCTGCTGCTGTGAGACTCCGGGCAACTGAAACTGAGGAGTGGAAGTCTGCCCGGAGCTAGAGGCCAGAAGACGCTCAAGTAACAACGTCTGGGTCTTCTGGATCTCTACCTGCTGCAGTTGATAGGCCAAGAACTGGCGCTGGAACTCGTCCTGTCTGGCCTGAGTCTGAGCCTGAGCTGCCAGCTGCTGCTCTGTAAGCCTCCGTAAGTCTACAGCCTGTCGCCTCTGCTCCTCTGCCTGACGTGACTGCTCCTCCTGCATCCTCGACAGGATAGTAAGCAAAGTAGCCTCAGAGGTGCTGGAACCTGGAGCTGGAGCTGCTGCGGCTGTGCCTGACCCTCCTACCTCGTGGTCATGAGGCATCGATGTATACTCACGCACGGGCTGGTAGTCCTCGTCGGAACTATCAGAGTCTAGGTCCTCTCTATAGACTGTCTCAGCAGCTGTGTCAATCTCAACATCTAAATCTGCCAGCTCTGCCTGAGCAATCTGCTCAAGTGTAGCATCTGTGACCTCTGTCGACTATGGTGGCACACCGGCCTGCCTAGTGCCTGGTCTGTAAGCTCTGCTGGGGCAAGACAGGTTTCCATGTATCACTAGCTGACTCATCGAGTATACAGGAAACTCTGTCGCTGACCTCGTGAGAGTGACTCTCATAGCCCCTGATCTGGTCTTGGCAACTATCAGATATGAAATCCAATGAGCAAACTGCAACTGCTAGTGACCCCTGAACCCAGCGGCTATGATATCCTCAAGCTCGCTCACAATCAAATCCCAGAGGTCGAACTTCTCTTTCCGAACAATATGAGCCAGGAGCCAAAGCTGTAGACGTGTAATCGTATCCCGAGCTCCAATCCGAGGGAGAATGGTACGCGTGAGTACCTCGTGGAGGATCCGAGCAAGTGGAGTGAGGTCACGTGGTGTACGGCTCGAACCCTCAGTGAACGGCTGCTGAAAGCACGGCCTCACGAAATCCGTAGATGGCACTATACCATCGTGAGGTCGGCGAGGGGCCTCCTGATCCCCATAGCACAAACTGTGAATCCTCATAGGAGAGGACTCTAGGTGGAAGAGCTCTTTGAAACGTGCTGCTGTAACCCTGAAGTCACGTCCCTGGAATCCAAAGTGTAGGAACTCGTGATCAGGGGAGATCCATAGAGATGCATAAAACTGATATACCCAGTCCTTATGATATGCCCCTGAACGTCCCATTAGATCTGTCAAACCCTGAATATACTGAAGATGCTGCAGGATCTCTGGACCACCGATCCCCTCTATATGGGCAGATGGGCACACTCTATGAGCCCTAAGAGGAGCATCAGTGTCGATGTAACCTCTGTAGAAATCCTCGTGTATCGTGGTGTAGAAGTCTCGTCCAGCACGAGGGTCCCTCTGAGGTGGGAACCAGGACTGAAAGTCCACGAAGCGGAGTAACTGGACTTGCTTCGCTGTAAGTGCTCTGACCTGGTGCCTCACTGGGTCTGGGAGCTGAGGTCCTGGAGGACTAGGTGGTACACCAGAGCCTCTGGATCGGGTAACTCGGCGGCTCATCAGCTCACCAATGGAAGAGTGGCCCGCGGCCTCTGTCGGCTCAGTCTCTGGGACTAGTTCTGTTTGCTCTGCCTCTGTAGCCTCGGCGGGCTCTGTCTCGGGACGCGTAGGGGACTCACGACGCGCTCCATGGCGAGGCGAGAGCCTCAAACCGGCGCGACGTCCTCCTCGCTCCGCTATCTCAGCGGCCTCTGCCACTGCTAGCGCTGCTGCCGAATCTGGATCCATCAAAGGCCTCTTGCGCTTCCTTGATATAACCTTTTGCTTTCCCTTTCCCCGGTTAGTGGGTGGACGCGGTGGAGGTGGAGGGTCACCACCACTACCGGGAACGGGATTGGCATTCTTCGTTCTTGCCATCTACCAAACTTTTGCAAACCAAATCTCTGACAATCAAAGCCTCAAAAATCACACCACAGACTCATTGTCCACTGACACTGAACCTCTGACAAAACACAGAACCAGACAACTACAAGAGTGGCACGCCGGCCCTAGACTGTCCTTGCGAGGCTTTGCCTCGATCCGTACTCGTGGGCTTTGCCCCGAGTTCACTGTCACTGCCCACTGCTCAAGCATACACCTCAGACACTGACCCTGCTCGTTAGATAGATACGAGTATAACCATAAGCATATAAGCTAGAGATGAGAGGGTCTATAGAAGCATGAATCTAGGTAAGAAAGGATCGAGATTTCAAAAACCGTACCTTGAACCCTGACCAAAAACAGAGAAGGGGAAAGATCTCCGATCAAGTATCCGCAATCCTCCGAAACCTTTGCAAAGGCCAACAGCATAGGACAGTGAGGGGTCCTTCGGGAAGCTTGCGTTGGCTCTTTGGTGGGGTGATGCAGGGAGATGGCGCTGGCACGGCGGCGTGGGTGACTAGTGGTGCAGAGTGGAGCAGCGGCGCAGGAAGGGGCACGGCGGCGCAGGGGAGACACGGCGGCGACGGTGCAGGCGGTGGTGCAGGAGCTGCCGGCGGCGCAGTGAGGAGTGGTGGCGGCGCTGGGGAGAGTGGAAAGGGGCAGGCACGGCGGCGGTGCAGGAGCAGGCATCGGTTAGGGTTTGCAGAAACAACGCGGCGGCGGCCGGAAACAGATCGAGCGAGAAGAACAGAGAAAGCGACGGGATTTTAAAAAAAATTTGCGCCTTAAATTCGCGACGGACGCTCCGACGTGGAGCGACGGACGCTCCATCAGAATGCGACGAACGCTCGGGGAGCGTCCGACGGCATCGTCCGTCGGGCTTCCAGAACAGATTTGAAACGCCCAAGCACATTGACCGCGACGGACGCTGGGGGGAGCGTCCGTCGCCTTGTAAGCGGGCAACTTTAATCTCCGGACGATCGCGACGGACGCTGAGGCAATTGACACCGAGCGTCCATCGGCAGTGTCCGACGCCTTTTAAATGGAATTTTTCAAAATTTGTTTTTGCGCCTTTCTCCCAACCAAGTTCCAATCCCAATAAGATCCAAATAACACTTGATTGGACTTGATATGAGAACCATCTCTCAAACACTCATTTTCAAATAGTTTGCCATAGGCTTAATTTTAGTTTTAGCTCAAAATATTCGAATGGAAGCACCAAGGAGACATCATATGGCCACAAGAGGGGTATAGAGGTGTCTTGAGTTTGGAATGCTCCCCCTAAGTGGATGAACACAGAGGATGCTCAAACTTAACCGAAAAGGAACGGCAAACAACACACATGCATATGCAATGTGATATGAAATTTGAATCTAGGTTGCTTGCAAGTTTGAACCACAGTTAAGCTTTGTCACACGCTTTGAGGGCGGTTATCTTAACCGCGTTAGCCAAGCCTATGTGCATTACCAAATTAAACATGTTATATTACATATGAATGCATGGTTCACACAAACTCATCTTTTAGTGAAATTAGAGTGATCAAGCACATTTAACTCGCTTCTTAACCTACAAAAGGTTGTTTCATCGAGTGGTTTAGTGAAGATATCCGCCAATTGATCTTCGCTCTTAACTCCAACTAGTGTTATGTCTTTCCTAGCCACATGATCTCTAAGAAAGTGATGGCGAATATCTATGTGCTTGGTGCGAGAGTGTTGAACCGGGTTGTTTGCAAGCTTTACGGTGCTTTCATTATCACACAAAAGTGGAACTTCTTTAAAAACACGCCTTAATCAAAGAGTGTTTGGGTCATGTATAAGATTTGTGCACAACTTGCTCCCATGGCAATGTATTCCGCCTCGGCGGTTGACAATGCCACACTATTTTGCTTCTTTGAGGACCAAGAAACAAGTGATCTTCCTAGCATGTGGCACCCTCCGGAGGTACTCTTTCTATCAACCTTACACCCGGCGTAATCCGAATCGGAATAGCCAACTAGTTGGAAGGGAGCTCCTTTGGGATACCAAAGACCCATGCTAGGGGTGTGCCTTAAGTACCTAAGGATTCTTTTAACCGCACAAAGATGCGATTCCTTAGGGTTTGATTGAAACCTAGCACACATACACACACTAAACATGATATCCGGCCTAGATACGGTGAGGTAAAGTAAACTACCGATCATAGAACGATAGAGAGTTTGGTCAATCGGTTTACCTCCCTCATCGAGATCGAGATGCCCATTAGTAGGCATTGGAGTCTTGATTAGCTTGCAATCCTCCATCTTGAATTTCTTGAGCACATCATAAGTGTACTTCTCTTGAGATATGAAGGTGCCCTCTCTCAATTGCTTCACTTGGAAGCCAAGGAAGAAGGTTAGCTCGTCAATCATCGACATCTCGAACTCCTTGGACATCAATGCACCAAATTCCTTGCTATGATCTTGGTTTGTTGACCCAAATATAATGTCTTCGACATATACTTGGCAAACAAAGATCTCTCCATCTAACACTTTGGTGAAGAGTGTGGTATCCACTTTCCCGATCTTGAAGCCCTTCTTGAGTAGGAAGCCCTTAGCCTCTCCTACCAAGCTCTTGGAGCTTGCTTCAATCCATAGAGTGCCTTGGACAACCTATACACATGATTAGGACAATTTGGGTCTTCAAACCCGGGAGGTTGTGAGACAAAAAACAAGTTCATTGATGAAACCATTTAGAAAGGCACTCTTCACATCCATTTGAAAAAGTTTCATTTTATGATGTGAAGCATATGCCAAAAGGATACGAATGGCTTCTAGTCTTGCAACCGGTGCAAAAGTCTCCCCAAAATCCAAGCCTTCAACTTGGGAGAACCCCTTTGCCACCAATCTTGCCTTGTTTCTCACAACCACGCCTTGATCATCTTGCTTGTTCCTAAACACCCACTTGGTGCCAATGATTCTTGCTCCTTTGGGCTTTTTTACTAGTGTCCACACTTCGTTCCGGGTGAAGTTGTTCAACTCTTCGTGCATGGCGTTCACCCAATCCGAATCCGCAAGTGCATCCTCCACACTAGAAGGCTCAACAAAGAAAACAAGGGAGTGATGTTCAACATAAGAAGCAAGTTTAGATCGAGTTGTTAGCCCCCTTGATGGACTCCCTATGATGAGGTCTTGTGGATGAGCTTGAAGCATAGGTGTAGATCTTCTATTTATCACTTGGGGAGGAGGTTGTGGTGCATCAACATCACTAGCTTGAGCCTCGGCTTGATCTTGAGGGATGAAGGTATCTTCTTGTGCTTCCCTCACTTGTTCTTCATCAACTTGAGGCGTGTGAGGTGGAGAGGGTTCTTGATTTGCATCATCTTCAACTTCTTCCACCTCTTGTGGGTTGATTGCACCAACGGGCATATTCTTCATAGCCTCCCTCAAGGGTTCATCACCTACATCATCAAGATTTTCATGCTCTTCTTGAGAGCCATTAGTTTCATCAAACTCCAAGTCATATGTTTCTTCAACTAGGTCGGAGGCTTTGTTGAATACTCGATATGCCTTGGATTTAAGAGAATAACCAAGTAAGAAACCAATGTCACATCTTCTTTGAAACTTGCCCAAGTGTTGGCGCTTCTTGTAGATGTACACTTTGCAACCAAACACTCAGAAAAAGGATATATCCGGTTTCTTCCCATTCACAAGCTCATAGGGGGTCTTCTTGAGAAGCCTTTGGACAAATAGCCGGTTGGCCGCATAGCATGCGGTGTTGATTGCTTCGGCCCAAAACTTCTCGGGGGTGTTGTATTCATCAAGCATTGATCTTGCAAGAGTGATAAGTGTCCGGTTCTTCCTCTCTACTACACCATTTTGTTGAGGAGTATAGGTGGCAGACACTTCATGCTTGATCCCAACTTCATCACAATAGTCTTCAATCTTGGTGTTCACAAACTCGGTCCCATTGTCACTTCTTATCTTCTTGATCTTCACATCAAACTCATTTTGGGCTCTAGTTACAAACTTTTTGAATATTGATTGAGTCTCTCCCTTGTCTTGAAGAAAGAACACCCAAGTGTACCTAGAGTAGTCATCAACTACCACCAAGCAAAAGAGATTGCCACCAAGGCTAGCATAGGTGGTAGGTCCAAATAGATCTATGTGAAGTAGCTCTAGGACTCTTGAGGTTGACATGAAAGCTTTGGTTGGATGAGTGTTTGCCACTTGCTTGCCGGCTTGACATACACTACAAAGTTTGTCCTTCTCAAACACAACATCCTTCACACCTCTAACCAACTCTTTCTTGACAAGCTTCTTCAAGGTTGACATTCCAACATGTGCTAATCTTCTATGCCATAGCCAACCCAAAGAACTCTTGGAGAATAGACATGTTTGCAAACTCGCTTCATTTGAGGTGAAGTCCACTAGGTAGAGATTGTTGTGCCAAAACCCTTTGAATGTCAATGATGAATCTTCAATCTTGGACACAATTACCTCATTTGGAGTGAAGAGACATTGGAAACCAAGATCACATAGTTGTCCCACCGATAGTAAGTTGAAGCTCAAAGATTGTACTAGCAAGACATTTGATATTGATTGATCATTTGAGATTGCCACTTTGCCTAGGCCTTGCACTTTGCCCTTTGAATTGTCCCCAAAGGTAATCTTGTCTTGCCCTTCACAATCTTCCTCAAGTGTGGTGAACATCCGGGAGTCACCGGTCATATGTTGAGTGCATCCACTATCAATCACCCAATGACTTCCACCGGTCTTGTAGTTCACCTACACACAAGCAACTTGAAGTTAAGCTTGTTGTTTGGGAACCCACACTTGGCGAGGTCCCATAGCCTTGTCCACCAACTCCTTAGCAACCCATAGCACCTTGGGCTTGTTCTTCATCTTAGGACCGAAAAACACAACTTGAGGTCTACCCTTGGAGTCCTTGTTGATGATGAAGTGTGCATCATGAGCGAAAGGCCTTATGTGCTTGGGCAAGGTCTTTGGAGGTGAAGTCTTGCATTGGGATTCAAAGTGACCCTCTTGACCACATCCAAAGCACTTCTTGGGCTTGGGCTTTGGTGTGTCATAGTTGTTTCTCATGGCCTTGTTCTTGTAGTAGTTCTTGGCTTATATCTTGACTTTGGCCTTCATGATTTGATTCTCCTTGAACCCAATGTCGGTCTTGTCGGTCTTCATGATAGTGTTCATCAAGAGCTCACTTTGGAGGTTGTGGCCCTTGGTGAACTTCTCCAATCCACTTGTAAGCTTGATCTTCTCAACCTTGAGCTTTGCATTTTCCTCTTTGAGAGAGTTAATCAAGGTCATTGCATCTTTGTCATCTTGCTTGGCCGACTTGATAGTGAATGGCTTGCTTGCCTTGAGGTTGATTAGCTCTTCCTTGAGCTTGGAGTTTTCTTGCCTCATCTTCACATAGTCATCATGCTTTTCGGCCTCAACTACCTTCTTGCCCTTGCACTTAGCATTTTGCTCACTAGCAACTTCATCAAGCAAGCCCTCACAAGAAGTAGCTATATGACACTTAACAACCGGGTTAATAGCAACATGTGTAGCAAGATCATTTGAAAGCAATTCATTAGCTATCACAAGTGTACCATGTTCATTCTTAACTTGGTTGTAGTCATCTTTTAGCAAGTTGTATCTTGTATGGAGCTCTTGTGTTGACCTCTCAAGCTTATCATGTTTATCATTAGCTTGCTTGAGTGAGGCTTTGAACTCCCTAGTGCTAGATGAGAGAGTTTTGTTCTCAAGCTTCAAATCATCATTAGCACTAGACAAGTCATCAAGCTTAGCATGCAAGTTATCGTTGGCTTTCTCTAGTGATTCACTTTTAGCTTTATACTTCCTAATGAGCTTAGTATATTTGTTGCAAATTATAATTAGCTCATCATAGGAAGGTGCCTCAAACTCATCATCACTATCATCACTAGAGCTAGCCTCATCATCACTATCCTCTTTTTGTACCTTTTTGTCACCTTTAGCCATGAGGCATAGGTGTGTAGAGGATGAGCCCGAAGATGATGGAGGGGGTGGCGGTGGAGTAGATGACCCAGTCACGAAGGCGGCCGCCTTCTCTTCTTCACTTTCATCTCCGGATGAGTCACTTGTGTCTTCAATGTCGGTGAGCCAATCACCAACAATGTAGGCTTTGCCATTATTCTTCTTCTTGTGGAAGTTGAAGTTCTTCTTCTTCTTGAATGGCTTGTCATCCTTCTTCTCCTCATCACTTGACTCATCTTTGTTGCCCTTGTTGTACTTGAACTTGTTGTTTGCTTTCTTGTTCTTGTACTTGTCTTTCTTCTCTTCGGGGCAAGCATGAGCCAAGTGTCCAAGTTTGCCACAATTGTAGCAATCCATCTTGGAGAGAGGCTTTCTTGAAGAGCTTGTGAAGAATTTCTTCTTCTTTGAGTCAAACTTGACTCCATTCTTGCTTAGCTTCTTCAACATCTTGGTTGTTTTCTTCACCATGAGAGCGAGATCATCATCATCTTCTTCATCACTTGCACTCTCATAAACAAGTTGCATCTTGTGCTTCTCCGAGGAGGATACCTTGAGTGCCAAGTCCTTCTTCTCCTCCTTCTCTTTTTCTTTCTTCTTGGAGGAGGAAGAAGATCCACCATCACCAATCTTCATGTATATCTCATGAGCATTGATCTTGCCCAAGATTTGTGTTAGTGTAGCGGCAGAGAGATCTCCTTGGTGAAGAACCGTGACGATGTGGCCATACTTCTCAATGGGCAAGACACAAAGGATCTTGCACACCACATCGGCCGGCGCCATTTGGTTGAGACCGAGCCCATTCAATTCCTCTACAATAATGTTAAGTCGTGAGTATATTTCATTTGCATTTTCATTTGCATGTATGGAAAAAGAATTGAGCTTAGCCATGACCAAATGATAGCGTTCTTCACGCTCACTTTTTGTGCCTTCGTGAAGAGCACAAATAGTGGTCCACAACTCAAATGTGTCTTTGGCATTACGCACTCGGTTGAAGACATCCTTGCTAATGCCACGAAAGAGAATGTTCTTCGCCTTGGCATTGTGCTTATCAAAGTTGAGGTCCTCTGCGAAGAGAGTGCCTCCCTTTGTAGTGGCTTTGAGAACGCCCACGTCAACGGCCTCTAAATAGGCCTCCGTACGAACTTTCCAATAAGGAAAGTCGTCTCCATCGAACATGGGAGGTGGTCCATCCCCATGGGACATCTTGCTCTAGGCGGTGAAGCCTAATTTAGAGCAAAGCTTGCTCTGATACCAATTGAAAGGATCAAGATGCCCAAGAGGGGGGGGGGTGAATTGGGCTCTTTTTAATTTCTAAACAAGAATTAAACATATAAAGAGCCAATTAACCCCCTAGTGCCTATCGCTAGTGTGTCCTAGCTAGAAAGCGGTAGCAAGTCAATAGAAAGCGAAAACTTCCTACACAATTCTAGTATGAAATAAAAGACAAGTGCGGAAAGTATTGCGGTATGAAAGAGCTAGGGAAAGAGATGCTTGACACGGCGATGTTTTGCCGAGGTATCGAGGAGTCGACACTCCCCCCTAGTCCTCGTTGGAGCACCTCACAAGGTATAGCTCCCCCTCAATCCCGCGCAAGGGATGAGTGCTCTCTACGGGCTGATTCTTCGCCACTCCGGCTCGGTGAATCGCCCACAACCGATCATAAACGTCGATGGAGAAGGGCCGCCGACAATCCTCCGGCGATCACCTTCCTCCGAGCACCACCAGACCATCTAGGTGATGTCGATCACCAAGAGTAACAAGCCTCAATCTTCGCTTGACTCACTCAAGCTTCACAACTAGAGGATGCACACTTGAACTCTTGGATGAACTAGAGAGAGGATGGATGGATTCGCGAATCACTCTCTCTCTCTCTAGGGCTCTTGCTCTATTCCCAACCTTCTCAACAAACTCAGCAACTCAAATGAGCAAAGGCAAGGTGGGAGAGAAGTGGGAGGGGCTATAAATAGACCCTCTGAAAACTGCCTCGGGCTGGCAACTTAAGTTGGCGACGGACGCTCTGTCGACTAGGCGACGGACGGTCCGTCGCATGCCCCAACGGCTAGTTTCTGTTCATAGTTTGGGCGACGGACGCTCCGACGCCCTACCCAACGGCTAGTTCTGACACACTGTTCCCAGCGACGGACGCTACGTCAGTGGGCAACGGACGCTCATCCCAGCGTCCAACGCTACACTCTGGCTCGGGCTGAAAAACACCCTCTCTGGAAGGTCGACGGACGCTCTTCCCAGCGTCCGACGCCTGGCCGACGGACAGCGTCCGACGGACCCTGAAAAACTTAGCCAGAAAACATCTCCATTGGAAGGTCGACGGACGCTGTGGACTCAACCACCCAGCGTCCGACGCCTCTATCCGATGCGACGGACAGCGTCCGACGCCCCTGTCAGGAGCGTCCGACGCCCAGAAAACAGTTCTATCAACTTCGTTTTTCGTCGCAATGAATATGGAAGTTGTTCTAGGCTATCTTACGGTCACCATAGGCTTGCTTAGAGCTAAGGAAGTCAAGTGTGCACCACACCTAAGTCATGAAACTTTCCTAAGTCAAGCTACTAGTCTCAACCCCTCTTAATAGTACGGTCAAAGATAAAAAGAGAAGCCCTATCTATTTCTAAGTGCCCTTCATCACCTTATGGCACTTAGCCTATCATTCTAGGGTCTTCATCATGTCTCCTTGAAATCCGAAACGATATCCATCTTGGGGGCTAAGTGATGACCATAGATGCCCATTCTTGTTGATCACTATGGCTAAGCTACACATAGCCTCTGCAAAATACACGTTAGCCATAATAATCTCTAATTGTCGTTAATCACCGAAACCAACTAGGGCCATGATTCTTCAAAGAGGAAAAGGAAAAACAACTTTGATGTTGGTGTTTTCTTTTCTGGTCAAATCAATCCCGTATACATGCAGTTGGCAGTAGCAGCAGTACGTCATCGTGTTGGCGTTTCGTGGAGCCTACCGTGGTGATGTACGTGTACGTCGCGGAAGTAAAACAAACGAAAAAGGAACGAGCGTCAGATGCAGTACGGATTGGACTCGTTGTCCAGTTGATGACAGGAGGAGTTCGACATAGACTCGTTGACGAGATTTTTGTCTCCATAAATACAGAGAGGGTCACGTATGTTGCAGATCAAAGCAATTGGCAGCTCGTGAACCGGAGTTTCTAGAGTTGCGGTGATCTGCAGGCGACGCTCAAGCAGGTTGACTACGTCGTGTGCGAGCGGCGAGGCAGTTGACGGGAGGCTTGCAAGTGGCGTGGCTGTGCACAAGCGGTGTACGGCGGCGGCGGTGACATACGGCGGATCACAGCACGTGCAGGAGGCGTGTGCTGCGGTGCGTGTGTGCTGTAGCAAGGAACAAGCGCGTGGGTGACGTGCTTGGTGCGCGTGGAGCGAATACGCGGGCGTACATAAGGTACGTGTTTTTCGGCGATCTGTGGCAACAGGCAGATGGCGTCGATGTCGTCCAAGTTTAAGGTGGCGAGGTTCGATGGCACTGGGAACTTCGGGCTGTGGCAGACGAGGATGAAGGATCTGTTGGCTCAACAGAGTATCTCGAAGGTGCTCAGCGGGATTAAGCCAGAGAAGGTAGATGATGATAAGTGGGAGGAGATGCAGGCGCAGGCATGCGCGACTATCAGGTTGAGTCTCTCTGATCAGATCATGTACCATGTCATGGAGGAAAATTCGCCGAAGAAAATTTGGGAGAAGTTGGCCAGTCAGTTCATGTCCAAGACGGTGACTCAGAAGTTGTATCTAAAGCAGAAATTGTTTGGCTTGAAGATGCAGGAGGGGTCAGATCTTACAGAGCATATCAATGTCTTCAATCAATTGGTTGCTGATCTTGTGAAAGTTGAGGTGAAGATTGATGATGAAGATAGGGCTATTATTCTTCTGTGTTCATTGTCGAGGTCTTATGAGCACTTGGTTACTACACTGACATATGGGAAGGAGGACATCAAGATGAAGGATATTGTTGCTGCGTTGCTTGCTCATGATCAACGGAGGAAGAACAATGCAACAGAAGATTCTTCTGGTGATGCTTACCTAGTCAAAGGTGATCATAGTGTGGAAGATAAGAGAGACAACAAGAAGAAGGGTCCGCGGTGCTATAAGTGTGGCGACTTTGGATATGTGAAGAGGAACTGTCCAGAACTGAAGAAGGATGGAGGATCCGTAAGTGTTGTGATTGTCAATAAGAAAGATGACTCGGATAGCGATGGTGAACTTCTCGCGGTGTCAAGTGAAGAGTCTTGTGAAGCGTGGTTGTTAGATTCTGCTAGCTCGTTTCATGCAACATCAAAGAAGGAGTTATTCTCGTCATACACTGAGAAAGAAAGTGGTTTTGCTTACTTAGGAGATGGTTCAAGCTATCTTGCTGAAGGAGTAGGCGACATCAAGTTCAAGTTGTGTGATGGTGAAGAGATGCTGCTTAAAGGTGTGAAGCATGTGTCGGGGCTTACAAGGAATTTAATTTCGCTTGGTTTATTGCATGAAGAAGGCTGGTTGTATCAGGCGGTTCCTGATAAGAAGACCTTAAGAGTTATGCATGGAGACAAGACGATCATGATTGGTGAGAAGTTAGGTGCGCACCAGTACAAGCTGAAAGGGAGCGTTGTTGAAGGTGGAGTCATAGATGACAATGCAAATATGACGGTGTTCTATCCTGGTGGTGATGCGGTTGTGCGATCAGCCTCATCAAGTCGTTCGAAGTGAGCGGCGGACGGAGACGACTCAAGTCCGGGTACACGGAGGTTCGCGCATGACGACTTCAAGATGACGTGCATATTCGTCAAGGTGGAGTTTGTTGGATATGTGTCGAATATATGTACAGTTTTGGTTACGTTGGACTTGAGTTGTAATAGAGGCTAGGATAGAGTTGGAGTCGAACTCTGTATCCTAGGGGGCCATAAATATAAGGCAACCCCTGTAGTAACCAAGAGACGACTTGGCGGCTGGTTAGGGTGGCGGCGAGGCCGCGGGATCGTCCGGATGCCGGTGTAGCTGCTGTTTATGGGGAGGAGCGTCCGTAGTCATTGCCCCGAGGATTAGACACATCGCTGAACCTCGTTAAAAAACATCGTGCCTCGGTGTCGTTCTCGTTTACGTATCGTCTTCTATGGTAGTTATGCTTCCACGTTCGTCGGTCAGTAGATCTATTTGGATCTGCAATTAATCGAGCACTCTAACACAAACGATCATGAGGGAATTCAGGATGAGACGGGCAGGCGGCTCTTGGGAGCCCCAACAGCTACCCCTTGGCTAGAAGGTATCGCACAATCTCACAAAATGGAGAAGACAGATTTCATGTCCAGCGGCAAAGCACACTACGTACTGTCACACACGAAAAAGGCACACACAGCTCAATCATGTTTTTTTTTTTGACGGGTGTTTCTTTTTTTACCTTTGACGAGATGCGATTATTCATGCATGGTCCACAATCCACATGATAGATAGGATTAATTCCATTTCCATGTGTGTGCCTGCATGGCCTGCCAGTACAACTTGTACTGCGCTCTGCTCGCTGCATTCCGCCGCTCATATGCTGCTATCCCACCGTATCATTGTAGATTGTACTACACTTTGTTGAAACTGCAACTGCAGCTGCTATATTATCTTTTAGTCTGAGCAGCAACGGCCGCTCGACATAGATTTACTCCCCGTTTTAAATTATAGGTTGATTTGACTTTTTCAGTATATCCAATTTATTATGTATTTAGATATAATATATCTAGATATATATTAAAATTGATATACCAAAAAAATTAAAACGACTTATAATTTAGAACGAAGGAAGTAATAAATAATTAACGAGCAAGAAGGCTAAGACATGGATTATTCTAGATGATACACCATGGCGGATAATGACACCATGACCAAACATATAGGGGAATTGAATTGAAGGATGAACCATGCATGTTGCATGTGCTGCCTTTCTATGCATGGCAGCATGCAAGAGCGGCATGCAACGCGCGCAGCCCAGCCAGAGCCAGCTGAAAGAGAAGAGAGAAGCTTCCCTGGAATGGTTCCGATTGTGTATAGCACATGCCGAGCATATCCAGATTTCGTTTTCAGATTTTCCCTCTGGTGTGGTGGTGTGTTCAGTATATATAGCTGGCGGGAACCAAAGGTAAGGGCATGGATATCTAGATGGGGCCAGGAGAGAGAAGAAGACTAGAAGAGAAGCAAACATATATAGCAAAGAAGAATGGCAAGCAGAGCAGAGGAAGGTGCCACTGCCATGAGCATGTCCTTGTGTAAAGAGGGTGAGAATCACAGTGCAGTTCTCCTCTGGCATGAAGGTTCAGAAGCTTGCCACATGGTGGCTAGGCCACGGCCCTTCCTTGCCAAAGGAGAATTGCCCTGCCATTCAGAACCTTGTAGTAGATGTTCACACAGGCTCTGCTTCACTCTAGTTGGAAGCTTTGGCATTATTTTCTTTCTTTCTTTTTCTTTGTCTTTTTGAAGTCCTTGGCGTTGACAGTAGCTTGTTGGTATTTCTTATGACTATTGGATAAATCCGTAAACGCACAAATTATACCGATGTAGCATTTCACCGGGATTATTCTACGTATCGTATTTTCCTCAGGGAATGATAGCGATCTAACTAGGATTAAAGATATGTCCTATGATGGATCAAAGGAGACTATGCTAACTGGGTTGAGAGGTTCAAAATAGCACAGATGTCTAACAAGGGATAACTGGTTATACTGGCATTATCGACCCTTCTTTTGCAGGAGGCGACGGGATAGATCAGAAAGTGGGCAAAACTCTAACCGGACTGCGTCGTCACGTTGTATTGAAGCCTTACCTTTTAAGAACTTATCTTACACACGTGGTGGAATACGAAGACTAGATATGGTTGTCACTTCCTACTAGCATCCACAAACAATCCATACGATAAGCGGTTTACAAAGGTAAGATCTAGTCTAGACACCATGTCTACACTATTCTTACTACTTTAACCCATACATAAGATTAAAGCACTCTACTTAAAGTAAAGCGATGATCAAGCGTGAAAAGTTGTATAACAACTAAACCAGATTTAGAATACTGAATACTATAAAGAACTCAGAAGAAGTCACTTACAAGTGCTAAACTTACAAGAGACTCGCATCCGCTGAGGAAAAACTCCGGAGAAGATTCCCCACAGATCCGGGGCTTTCTCCAGAAGGATCTCCTTACTCTCCTCCAACTAGCATAACACTACTGAAGAGCTTCGCTAAGAGACTAGAGAGTAGTTTCTCCAATGAGGCATGAGTGAGAGTGAGGGCCTAGGGGGATATTTATAGCTAGAGGTGGAGTAGGGGCTACTCTGGTGCCACGTCAGCGATCCGCGCCACCTCCATCAGCCACCGTAGGATGAAACCATCATTGTAACTGTCTTAAATCAATGGGGGAGATCAAGTGGATGCATGGCGGCATGCAGGGAGTCGGTGGGGAGGTCGGTGCACCTTTTGGGCACATGACCTGGTTCGGCCGAACACCCCATGACAGGTGGGCCCTGCCCATTTCTTCTAGAAGTTGTCCCCACAGGCCAGGGGGCATGTGGGTGGACTGTTGGCCAAATCCATGGTTCGGCCGAACCCCTATAGAGAGCCATGGGCCTCCCCTTCGACGTGGGACCTCCTTGATAGGTTTGGATTCCGCTGTTCGAATTTGGGCCCAAAGTGTGTTCGGCCGAACGTCTTTTGTGGCTAAATGAGCTTATCTTTTGCAGGTAGCTTCTAGAGGTAATGCTTATCATGATGGTGTATGCCTTTTGCACATTTGCCATACTTGGAAATATGTCATGTTGGGCCCATGAATCCTCGTGGTTTGATCCAGAACCGTTGAGAGGTAGCATACTTGGATCCAAGGGGTAGAAAGTGCTTTGGAGAGTGTTACTTGGATCATGGGGGGGGGGGGGGCTTGGGAGGTCTAGTGGCCCCACAGGGTGGTCGGTGGACCCCCTAAGTGGGCCCACTAGCTCCCAAAAGTCCACACTTGTCATTACCTGCACTCAAATAGTCATGGGACATGTGGAACTAGTTATTGGGTAAATTATGTTCATGTTATTATTGTTTTTCTTTGAATATGAGGATGTTGACGGTGTTTTGATGGTGATAAAATAGCTTGTAATTACCGTCAACATAGCTTCAATAGTAAAGAGAGAGACATCGTCTAATAAGTTGATCCTGGACTTCGCCTGACTTTTGAATTCCTTTTCACATAAGGTCTCTTTTGGATATCCAATGCCTGTAGGGATACCCGCCCGATTGCTTCCCTGTCTAGCCCCAGTGCCCGTTTGAAATCATCGTGAGCCAGAAAAAGCGCATGCCTTCTGGTCCATATAATGTGCTTTCTAGTATCTTTTCAAGTAAAAAAAATTTATAATTTGCTTCGATGATAGCCAACCTGAATTCCATTACCATGATGACAAACTTATGAAATTTTAATGTTTTCAGCCTACCTAATTACTACTCTATCTATTTCAAATTATAAGTCGTTTTAAAAATCTTGGAGAGCCAAAACATCTTAAGTTTAACCAATATAGAGAAAACTATAAAAAATTATGATATCAAATAGATATACTAGAAAATTATAAAAGATGAAGACTCTAATGATATTTAGTTGAAACTATAAATATTTTTATATTATTCTATGAGTTTGATCAAACTTGAGAGATGCTTAACTCTTCAAGATTTTTGGAATAACTTATAATTTAGGATCTCAAGTTACAAATAGCCGATAATCCGATCTCAAACACAAAGAGCTATACAAGACTTACCCTTTGTTTAGATCCCTTCCAAATCGAATCTTTAAACGTATGCATTGAGTATTAAATATAGGTAAAAAATATAACTAATTGCAGAGTTTATATGTAATTTCCAAGATGAATCTTTCAAACCTAGTTACTCCATGATTGGATAATAATTATCAAATACAAACGAAATACTACAGTACTTTACATCCATACAAATTTTGGATCTCAACAGGCCTAGACAACATACAAACTGCCAACTGTGAATATGTGACCCAACCATACTCCACTCGCAGACTCAGACGAAGCACATTGTCCATTGCCCCCCCTATTGCCATAACATACTCACGCACACACCTTACTCTTACAAGCAATTCTAGAAGACCGAGTTTGCATATCTTAAAATTGTGGAGTCACAGAAAATGCCTTGCTATTTGATAGACACATCGCCTACTATTAAGAATGGCGTTGTTAAATCTTATAATAAATTCAAAAAAAAAAACAAGCACTTGTGAAGTTGAAGACTTAATCTAGATGGGTAAGTTCCACTACAAGTAACCTAACTAGATGAGTGCACTTACAAATCGTTTATGTAGTAGTGAGTGATGGACCGTAACAAGGATGGGAACCGGCGGTTCAGAAGTTTCGGTGCATACCTGTGTACCAACATTGTAAAATTCAAGCTTTGTGAATGTGAATATCTAAAGGCATCAGCAATCAAGAACATCTTCCCGGTTTCACTATTTTCCCCTTTTGACATGGTTCATTCATATCGTCTCATGTGTACTCAGAACTTATTTTTCTTTGTGTCCTCTACATTATTGCAACTTCTCATGCTACATTTTTATGCTTCCTAGTCGGTGCAAATGCGCGGGACTTGTATTTATGCTTCACATTTGCTTTCGATTGCTTCACCGGGTACGAGGGCCACACTCTAGCGCGAGCGGGGAGCGGCCCAGGATGCTGGAAGCTGAAATCGGCCCAATTCTATCCCCACAGAGCGCACGTGATCGGCACTCGACTCAGCGCCACCTGGTCGGACTATAGTACACCCTGTCATACCGCGTCGTGGCCCGCAGGAAAAGTGGCGGACGGCCTGGGGGAGAGGGAGACCTTTGAGCTGCAGCCTACGACCAGGAGCGGACCCAATGGGTAGTCCAGATAGATCCAGAACTACCCTAGAATTTGGCCCAAAATTTTTTTAGTACTCTTCAGCCCCCCCAAAATTTGGCCCAAGTATTGTCTGCCGGCCAACAGGGAAGGCCGCCCCCCTCCCTTCGACACTTCCCTCCCGACCGGCCCACGTGTGCGCGACCGAGGGAAGAGGCGAGGAGCCAGCCGCGCCAGTCGCCGCCAGTCCGCCGCGGCGCCGCCAAGCGCAGGCACAACCCCTGCTCCTCTCCTCGGTCCTCCACTGCTCCCCAATCCGTTGGCGGCCGGCCTGCTCCCTGCCGCGGAGAGCCCCCGACAGCCGCCGCCTGCCCACCTCGCCAAGTGGAAGCCCCGCGGCCCTGCGTGGCCGCGCTCCGCCAGTCCAGCGGTGGCGGGCGCGCCAAGGAGCTGGTCGGGGTAGCCGGGCCGACGGCCGCCCAGTGCCCCAATTTGCAGTGCGTTCTGGCCCCGCGCTGGCCTACTCTAGTCCGGCAGTCCCTGGTGATCTGTCAGGTGAGTTTCTGACGAAACTAAAGATTTGTACTCCCTCCATCCTAAATTGTAAGTCATTCCAAGAATCTTAGAGAGTCAAAGTTTATAAAGTTTGACCAAATTTATATAATAGAATAATAACATATTTGATATCAACTAAGTATCATTAGATTCTTTATAAGTTATATTTTCATACTATACCTATTTGATGTCATAAATCTTTATGTTTTTCTCTATAATCTTTGGTCAAACTTAAAATGATTTGACTCTCCATGATTCTTGAAATGACTTACAATTTGAAATGGAGGGAGTATAATTCATGGTTTGGTGAGAGTTAGCAGGTCCGGTGCACCGGTTGAAAAAAACCGAGGAAAAACAATTTATCTATGGGCCTGTTTGGTTTCTTTAGTGACCCTCTAAAATTTAGTGACTCCCTCTAAAGTTTAGTGGCCGGAAAAAGTCTAGATCACCCCAACTACGGGGTGTGGAACACATAACCCCCCAAAGTATCAAACGATCTAATTTACCTCCTGAACTATCCAAAACCGTCTACTTTATCCTCTGGGACAGTTTTAGACGGCGGTTTGTTACAGTAACCATGGTTTTGCTACAGTAACCAAATCTTTGAAAAATCTTAGTAAATAAAAAAAAATCATAAAATGAAAAATCCAATTTTATTGGACTCATATAATATCGTATGCTTTAGTACAAAGTTTTTACTGTAGCTTTAAATTTATTAGATTAGAATCTCCCCCTAAAAAGAACGAAGAATGAAATGGATTTGGTGCGGCCTTCTATCGTTATTCGCTCTGCCTCCGCCTGCAACTACACGCGAACCAGCAAATTGCCCGCTCGTACGATATACAGTGGGCCCAACCAAATGAGGAAGGTTATAGATGGCCGTCGTGTCGTGCCGTACCTAGTCGGGTTTCGTGCCTGACTGTCGGTCCACGGCACGGCCCATGGGCCGTTTTGTCGTACCATGTCGCCTGTCGTGCCGTGCCGACCCATAGTCCGTCAGACGAGAAACACTTCAAAATTTTCGTAAGTGTTCATATTTTCAGTTTTTGACAATTATTCATCATTTTTAACCAGTCACAATTCAATTATTAGTTATCATAAATCATTTTAACAGCTTATTTTAACTGAATAAGCCGCTGGAATCCCAATATTCGTGCCGCTCCCGTGCCACCTCTTAGATCGGGCCGTGCCCGTGCTTAAGTGACGGCCCAAGCACGGTCCATCCACCGTGCCGTACTTGGGCCGGACCGAAACACCGTGCCATGGGTCATGCCGTCGGGCCTCGTGTGTCATGGACAAGTGTAAGGAAGGCCGCACGCCAGCAGGAAATCAGCATGGACGGTTTCCACAATCAACGCAATCCTGGCAGCCAATCCAATCCTCGGAGCAGCGCAGCATCCTTCCCCGCGCCGTCCTCACCCCGACCTCGTTTGCGTGCGCGGGGTAGTTGATCGCGTGCCCAGGATTGCGAGCAGCATCCCGCCCCGCCATCGTCGCGTCGGTCCTCGATCAACGGCACCATAACGCCCCGTGCCGTGCCCACGCGACGCAACATCTCCGCACCGCCGTGCGACGCCCAGGACGCCGACTGCTCTGGACGACAGCTCTCCGCCGCCGCCGCCTCCACAACGCCAGACGCGCCACCGCCGCCAGGCAGTCCCCGGGCCGCCGTTCGACGCGCCGCCGCCGTCTCCACAACGCCAGACGCGCCGCCGCCGCCAGGCAGTCCCCGGGCCGCTGTTCGACGCCTAGGACGCCGACGGCTACGCACGATAGCCCGGGGCCGCCGCCGCCTCCTCGACAACGCCGGACGCGCAGCCACCGCCAGGTCGTCGCTCCTTCACGCCGCCACTGCACACCAGCAGGTCGCGATTGAGCGCCCATCAGGTTTGTGTGGTCCCTTCTTAAGACCAATGTGATTTAGTATTTTAGTTATAGCCTAGCAGGCTTGGCCGAATTGGATAAATGATTTAGCAGTGTTATATCAATCTAAGAACATTTTATTTGCTTGGCCGAATTGGTAGTAAATAAAATAAACCTAAGAAAATCAAATACCTTAAATTTATTTAAAAATTCAGAAGCTTTGATGACCTTTTATTTGATTATATTCAATAAGTTTGATGAGCTGAGACTTATGTATTCTCATATTTGTAAGTAAATTAATTGGTGGACTTTTACTTGGCTTGTGCTGAAGACTCCTTTTGCAATGGTCGAAACAAAATCACTTCAGGTCATCTAGCTGATGACCCATACGTAGCAAAAAAATATGTGTCATTGTTTCACTATCCATAAGAACTGAAATTCAATCATACACAATGATAGCAATACAAACTGCTAAGTGATGCAAAAAAAAACATTACTCAGGAACATTTTTTGTTAGATGTAATTTTTTACCAAATAAAAATATTATAAATACGATTGGCTCAAGCTGTCACAATGTCATGCCCACCATCGTATTCACCTTTGACTTGCTAGCAAGACGCCCCACTGGAAATGACAAAGAAACATTAAGATAAAAAAAAAGAATGGATGATTCCATGATGCTTGCTAACAAGCCTACAACAGTCTCAGAATTTTCTTTTATAAATCTATTATTGATAAAAAAAATAAAGGAAAAAAGAAATGATCACACTATGCTACTGCAGATATTCCAATGATCCAAACACCCCTTAGAGATTGTAGAGCACCAAACCATCAATCAGCACACATGTTGAGAACTCATCCATAGATCAAACACATCGAGAAGATCAAACAAAAGTGAGGCACAGTGACATGTGAAAGCAAATAACAATACAGACCGTATTTATAAAGTTGGACTGCAATTCAGATGAGCGTCAACGACTAGGTTACATATGGACAACTGGGAGTTTTGCGAGTCCCTAGACTTGAGTCTGAATTTTTCATCAATCAATAGTTCTCGACAGATGGATAGTTACCATAGAATGGCCTCTTGCTGAGCTCTGGATCGTACTTGAACAAGAGCAAATAGGACGACAACTGAATCTCTTTGCAGCTCTTCAAAACCATGACCTTCTCCACTTCTCATTGTATTTTTTTTCAGTACATACTGATTATAGCATGGTAATTGTTGCAGGTTACCTGATATTTTTGCCAGAGCAGATAATGCCAAGTGGAATATGTGTTGAGACACCTCAAATATTCCAATTTTAGGACTGATGCTTGCACCATCATTTCTTGACTGAGTTGAAGGTTGGATACTTCTACAGCAGTAGAAGGCATTGAGCGTTTCCTATAGTCTATATATATATTTCATTCAACAATGGGTTTCAACCACCTGACAGGAGGTGCAACATCAATCTTTCATTGCCTATTCAGATGAGCGTTTCCAGTCTAAGGTAACAATATTACTTTTGCATATCAAAATGTATGATCTACAATTATGCAATGTGATGTTGTGCAACTAAGCCATCTTGGCGACATTACCATGATCTGCGTGTTAATGAAATTATTTTACTTTGCTTAGTAAGCGCTAAGAAATTCGCTTTGCAATAAATGTGCAGTCTTTTATCTTGAGAATTTTGTACTCCCTGTGGCTTGTCAAGTGTGGCTTGTCATGCACTTATTTCGACCATTGGTGAGTTGACATTTACAGAATTACTGCCGAAACCAAGCAGTGCAAATGAGTTCAGGATTTTTTATTATGAGACAGTGCAAATTCCACTTCAGCTCTAAAATGTGGGGCACATCTCTATAGGCTTTGAAATGACTGCATAGTTGGTTCACTGCCTCAAACAATTTGCCATGACGGTAAACAAGTCACAGGGCCAGACTATCCCGAACGTCGTTGTGTACCTGCCCGCACCGGTGTTCTCTCATGGACAGTTGTATGTTGTGATGTCTAGAGCCACGGCAAGAACGAATATCAAGGTCCTTGCTCTACCTCCTTATGTGAAGGCAGTGGAGGAGGAGGCGAACAAGAAGGCAACGAAAAAGGCTCGATGCCAAAAAAATACATTAAATAAAAAAGTTAAGGATAAGAAGACTCAAATGATCCGAGAACTTTCACGAAGAATATTGTAAGAATATTGTATTTAAGGAGGTTCTAACGCTATAGACGAGCTAATATAACATTTCACTAATATAATGTATTTTTCATTCCATTTGTATTGTATAATAAATATTATTCGTGTAAGGCTATACTTATTACCATTTCTAGGTATTTTAATGTATTTTATCGGGCTCTACATAGAGATAATGTATACACACTACATGTATACTGGAAACCATTTATACATGTTTGATTTTAATGTCAACAATTGACATGTAACATGTTTACATTTACATGAATCAATGATCCCTACTCTCATAAAAAACATTGTTATATTATCGTGCGATCTATGTATTTGTTTACAAAATTTTATTATCCCGTAGCAACAAACGGACATTCAACTTTTTCCAATAAATTTAAAGCTACAGCAAAAACTTTGTACTAAAGCACACCATATTATATGTTCATTGTGTAGATCTACTCATGTGGAGTCAAACAGATTTGGATTTTCCATTTTACAATTTTTTTGTGATTTATTAAAATTTTTCAAAGATTCGGTTATTATAGCAAAACCATGGTTACTGTAGCAAACCGCGTAGACGGTTACCGCGTAGACGGTTTTGGATAGTTTATGGGGTAAATTAGACCGTTTGATACTTTAAGGGTTATGTGTTCCACACCCCATAGTTTTGGGGGTAATCTAGTGACCGGTTCTATTGACTAAAAGCCACTAAAACAGTTATGAAGACCATTTTACCCCTAATTAATGCACATTAGATAATTCTTTGCCCACATTTGATCCCACGTTGGCCTGGGAAGCGGGAGTGCTCGCACAGATGGACTGCATTTTCACGAGCTACTGAAATCTGCAGGGCTGCTAGCTGCCTGCAGTCCCTAATAATGCTTACAAGTTTACAAGTTTACTGCTGGCTTTTACAAGTTCACTACTGGCTGACTTACAACTCAACTTTCTTCAAATATTCCATATGATATTGCTCATTATTACAGAGACATCAAATGTGCAGTACATAAATCTCATTATTACAAGCCATCAAATCTATGACCTACTAAACAAACCATCGGCTATCCAATCCCGAAACAGATTCATAGAGCGATCTTCTTCCCCTTGACGTGCACTATCTCTATTTCTTTGAGAAGAAGACGATGCTTCAGACAGTGGCAAATAGTTTTCATCGTGATCACACATCAAAGTCCTCATCTGCCATTTTACTCTCTCTAATAAAATTATGAAGTGTCATGCATGCCATAATTATTTGACTTTGCTTCGCCATCGGATAACTTGGTATTTGGTTTAGCAAAATCCTCCACTTGTTCTTCAAAACTCCAAATGACCGTTCAATGACATTTCAAAGTGAAGAATGTGCATAATTGAAAAGCTCCTTTTTACCTCTTGGCATTGGGCCTTGGCGAAACTCCGGGATATGATACTTTGAACCCCGGTACGGGGCGAGATAACCCGGTCGGTTTGGGTACCCCGAGTTCACTAGATAGAACTTTCCTACAAATTCAAGATTTTCGTTACTGTCATGTAAATGATTGGAGATTTGCAGTAAACATAGATATCAAATTGAAATAGTAGTGAGTTTAGAAGTGAAGCACCGCTAATACCTTGAGGTGGATGCGGAAACTTTTCGCCATGTCATGTGCATCCTTGAAGACCCTCATATCATGAACCGAGCCCGGCCATCCCGCCACAACAAAGGTGAACCTCATATCAAAGTCACATACTGCCAAGACATTCTGAGAGGTGTATCCATGCCTTCCCGTATGTTGTACACTTGTACAACTTGTTTAGTTGGCACTACGACAGCTATATGTGTTCCATCTATGGCTCCAATGCAATTATCAAAGAATGGAGCAAACCGAGCTGATTGTAACCTCTGATGCACAGTCCTAAATTCAGGGTCTCTTGGCCTAATGATATCAGCTGCAAGCTTGCTCACACTACGTAGTACTTTATCAAACTTCCTACTACATGTCTCCATTGACCTAGTAAATCGATTTTCAGCCTGTCTCATACCTTGAGGGGCACCACACATCCACAAAAACATACCTAAGCCTCTACAGATGACATCTTTTTTGTGGACTTCAAACCGTATGACTCAACTAGCACATTATGAAGCTTATCAAACACATTCGGACTCATCCTAAACATGTCGTAGCAGGATTTACTGTTTGCTAGTGTTTTTGTGACCCATGCATAACCAGATTCGACAGGTACTCTGTAATCTGTTTTGTCCACGTACCGATCATGGCTCCAATAGCTGCAACATCTCTCCTCCTCTTTTGACACTTCATAATATATTGTAACAGCTGCTGCTCCTCCTTATCACTATCCTCCTGTGAAACAAATGAGTACACAGTCAAATGTTTGCATCATCAAGTATACTGGGCATAAGATACATAGGCATCATGGTTATCAAATAAGTATGACAGGAAAACATTGTATCATGGTTATAAATTAAGCATACTGACACATACTGAGACATTAGTTAGTCACAAAAACAGAGACAATAGTTGCAGAAAAAAAACCAGTCATATTACAGATACCAAAACCAGACATCTCTCAAGTCTCAACAGACACAGACACACACATTTGACTGCTCAACAGTTCTCTCATGTGTCGAAAATTCACACAAGACACACACGCATAAAGACATAGACACACAGTCCCACTTCCTGGTAGGTTTACATCATCACAGAACTACGACAAAACCTCCTCAACCACCCCAACCTTCCCTCATGTGTCGAAAATTCTAGAAATACTGTCCGGTTGTATTTTTTTTCAAACAACTGAGTTGCCGCATAATACTCGTCAGTTTGTTCAGTTGCTCCAGATTCCTTAGCTAGCCTCAAACAACTTATTATCTCTTGTTGGCCTTCTTACGCTTCTAGTTTCTTTTGTTCAGTAGCCATCCTCATACTGTTGGCCTCTTGATTGTTACCAGCTTGGATGGTTTCTATCAACCCCTTCATGGCCTTAACCATTGGATTCTTGGGCTTCTTGACTGGACTATCTCCTGTATCTGTGGTGCTACTCCCCCTCTTGTGGCTGCTGGTACTCATCGGACTATCCCCACCTGCTTCTTGACCGCCCTCATCTCCATCCTCATTTCCATATGCAGATTGTCCAGGGATGCATGAGGATCTTCCATCAACTGTCCAACCTTGGTGCATCTCCTTTAGGAAGTCAATGTAATCAGGTATGGCCCACCTGAACTTTTTGTACTCTGCTTTTCTCAGAAATGGACAAACGAAGATACACAATTATACAAAAGCTGAAATGTACAAGAAGCTGAAACTGAACTACGAACTGATACATTTTTGCAAAGCTATGGACGGATACATAATTATACAAACTGAGAATAAAGTTACAGTACCTCCGTGGCTTTTTTCCACCAATTGTCATCTGCTATTACTGTCCCATCTGGGTGTCGGCCTAAGCCTGTATCAGCTAGAGTTGTCTCATGAAAATTCCACAAGGTCCTGCACTGAGTCCATCTGTTCTTGAATTGTCTGAGTTCATGGTTGAGGCCAGTCTTTTCACGAAATTTTCTGGCAATTTCCTTGTACCCCCTGTTTGTTATTGCTCCATTAGAGCGTTCCCCTGCCCTAATTTGTTCAACAGCAAGTTCACAGAATACATATGTGTTTGCTTCTGTCCAATTTGCCTTGTCGTAATGGTTGTAATGGTTCTATTACAAGAACATAATTAGCTATATAGGTAATAATGACTGAAGAACAATAGTACCAATGGAGCATCAACAAAATGTAGGTACGGAGATACTGAGATATAAGCAATATTGACATATCCAATATAAGCCACTGAGATACTGAAAATGTAGGTACTGAGATACTGATACTGAGATACTGTGCATGGCTAGTTTGGCAATGAAAAGTGAACTATATGCTCTTTTTCTGAACCAAGGAATTTTGGTCTTTCTTAGGTTTGTCAGAGCACAGTTGCTTTTTAAAGTAATTTGTTTATTTTAAATTTAGATACAATCAGGAAGTAGTTCGGTTGGGGCTTGAGCTCAACGAGCTGTAACAATGGAATCTTATAACAGTGGTTAGAAATAGGTTGACTTCCTAATGAACTCTGGATGATAGAAATCGTTTTGGTGCAGATTCACAAAGAGAACATTCTGAATTTTGTTTCTTGTCACGAATTAAAAAGTGATGCATAAGAAATACAGCTTCGAAAAAGAATAGGTAGATAAAATATGGCATCCAAAGTAAAGTTTCATCTCCATTTCTTTATAGCTGCCGCTTGATGCTCAAACAGCTAGATCAATTATCCCAAAGACTGCTCAATAACCAGACTTCAGAGTTCAGACCTGACCCCTGTTACTAAGAGATGCCCGAAACTAAAACCTTCCAGTTATGTATAGAAAAAAATATTACACTGCTACAAATTGACAACCTTGGTGAAGAGCAGCACTCAACACTGAATGACATCAACCAGATGTAGCAGGTCATTGGGAAGAATTATTAGTTTACTACAGGCCCATTATTCATTTGAAAAACGTGATGCCTGAGCAAATATGCATATCACATATACCTATGATGGCAGCTATGAACAAGTTATGCAGACAGAGATTGTTAAGGGAAATAATTCAAGGTCAAATTAGCATGGCATTAAGGTCAAATTAGCATGGCATTAGGCAGTAGGGACCGGTCTCTATCTCTATCTTATCTCACACAACTAAAAAAACAAAACTAAAACAACAAAATGGTGCGACTAATTTTTGAGATCGCCGTTCTATCTTTCTTGTGATCCCATGGCCTCCCCTCCCACCCTCACCAATGTGAACGCTCCTTCCGGCAAAGAAAAAGGAAATACGACCAACGTGCAAAATAAAAAAAGCACTCAATACTGCAGTCATTTTGTTGATCTATCTGACTGGTTGAACCAACAGCAAGCACACATCTACAAAATTCTAGAAAGGGCATGGTATGGTGCAAACCTCATAACAATGACCGTTTATTAACTAGAAACCTTATATCAAAATTGCAGACCAGGACCTAAATTTTGTTTTCATGATGAAGCCCAATCAAATGCACATTCTACACAAACACTATCACATGTTCAGACTTCAAAAATAAGAGAACAACCTACAGAAACCTAAAGGCTAAGCAAAGGATGTATACTAGATAATAGAGCATGGATCTAGATATTACCAACTGGAACTGGGAGCTGTTATCATCTTCTGCTTCGAGCCCATCCTGGCCGCCGAGGACCTCTGGAAAGGCGGGCGTGGCTCCACCAGCAAGGCGGTTATCCATCAATCTTGCACGGCCTCTGCCGCCCACTGCCGGAGCATGAGCTTGGGGACCGGAGCACAGCGGTTGTCGTCCAGATCCAGTGTTCACGGACCTGGTGAGGCGAGCAGCTGGGCGACCTCCACCACCGGATGTGCCGCCACCACCAGTGGGCCGAGGAGGCTGGAACGTGCTCTGACCGGATCTGATGGCAGGGCCAAGAGGAGGTAAGCCTTGCTCGCCGTGGCCTCCTTCTGACTGCAGGAACCCCGAGTAGGAGTCGACGAACGGGAAGCCGTCGGCCTGGGAGTTGAGATCGAGGTTCTCCATGCGCATCCGAGGAGTCGAGATGCGGGGGGGGGGGGGGGGGGGGGGGGGGGGGGGCACCGTAGGATACGACATCGCGTCGGGGGTAAAGGCCGTAGTTGTCGCTGTCGGCGGCGGCGGCGGACGCAGAGAAGGAGCGAGTCCCGGAAGACGAAGAAGTTCCTTGAGAAAGGTTTCGGTAGCTGCGGCCATGCCCGTCCATGGTGGATCTGTTGTGCGGAGGAGGGGGAGCGGCGGTGGGGACGTGGGCTGGAGCTGGGAAGGCGCGACGGCGGCGGCGGATGCGAGCGAGGGCCGAGGGGCAGCCCCTGTCCCGTGAAAAAATTTAGTGGGTTTTAGCTACCCCTTCATGAACTTTAGAAACCCAAACCAAACAGGCCTCTCGTAGCCTAAACTCCTCTCCTCTTCTCCTCCCAACTATTATTAACCTCTCCTGCCGTCGACCACATTCTTTCATCGCGGGCGCGGCGAGTAAGTATTATTAACCTCTACTAGATCTATCTCCCGGCTGCCCCGATTGTTTCCGACTCTTTCTGGAAGGCTGTATCCGGTCCGGGTTGGGGTTGGAGCCGGGGGCCCGGGTCGGCTATATCTATCTTCTGGGCGCTGCTCTCGCCGGCCGTGCTTAATCCGTGATTTGTTTTCTTTCCAGCAGCAGCAGCAGCAGCATATGGAGGACCAGGGGGCGGCCAAAATCAGGAGGTTGGAGGACTATCAATGCCTTAGCGACGCACTCGAGTTCTCCCCATTCCAAATGGAGGACCTTCCGGAGGTAAAAAATCCCTTTTTTATGTCCTCCCTTCTGCCCTGTCGTCTCCTCTCTGTTCGATTAGGTTGTGGAACCACAAATTCACAATAAGTTGACGAAGAATGCAATCAGCCTTCAGTTCTTTTTTTACATGAAGAAAAGAGTACTCTTTAATATGTTTATATATGCTATAAGTACTACCCTTTCCTTCATGAACCTGCGCAGCGATTAACGAAAGCGTTTTAAGATGCTTTCTGGTATAGGTTAGGATTCGCGAGGCCTGAGAGGGCATGTGCAGCAGAATGTAGAAGGTTACAAGTGCTAAGCTTTGGTTCTTTTTGTCTGCTCAGTGGCTGATTTACATGTGCTAAGCTTTTCCTTGCAAAAACATGAAAACATATGAAACTCTGTAATCATGGTGTGTGCTCACTACTGAGTACTGTGTGATCATTGTACTTTTGATCCAAACTCAACCCTTGTTATTATCCTTTCTTGTGACAGGAAATTCAGCATTTGGTATTGTCCCTACAGTCACCGAAAGAGGCTGCAAGGACAAGCATTGTATCAAGAAAGTGGAGAGAGGTCTGGACGCGGTACCCTAATTTATGCTTTGATAGCACTGAAGATGGGACAACTGATCAGGATAGTGTCAAAATAAAAGGAGCAAAGTTCATTGAGACGGTAAATTCTGTTATTCAGAAGCATACTGGTACTAGGCTCAATAAGTTCAGCATCAGGTGCTCTCTTGAGAAGAACTGCTCAGATCATCTTGATAGGTGGGTATACTTTGCCACTGCATCAAAGGCGGCAAAGATTATAGATATGAACCTGGGGCCACAAAGGAAAGATATAGGACCTACCAAAGAGGTTTATCATTTCCTCTCGAGGCTTTAGATGGTCAAGATGGCTCTTTTGTCCAATCCTTGTTTCTCACTAATGTCTCTATAAAGCCACACTCAGATATATGTGGCTTCAAGAAACTTGGGAAGCTTCATTTGCACTGTGCTCAAATAATTGGAGATCTTCCAGAACTGTTACTAAATTGCCCTATTCTTGAGGACTTGGAGCTCATCGCATGCTCTGGTGTCACAGAGCTGAACATACCACACCCACTCGATAAACGTAGACATTTGCTAATTTGCAATATGAGTCTCAAGATGGTTGATTTTCATGTTACTGGTCTTACTCATTTTGGGTACCAAGGGTCTGTGATTCCCATAGTGCTTCATGGTTGCTCAAATCTAGAGAAGGTAACCATTACATTTTTTCTGATGCCATTGGCTGAACAAGTCAGTAACAAAGGATTCGTCTGTGCCATCACTGGAATTATTCCCAGTATTTCAGCAGTCAAGGAGCTACATGTATGTGCTTCTATGCGGGAATATAATCCGAGTTGGCTCTGGTCCTTGCAGGTACCTAGTGTTCATCATTGCTTGACCCATAGTTGTTCAAATGATTTGTTAATGTTTATAATTGGTTGTTTTGGTCATGTTTCAGGTGCGTGTTATGACAATTCCGACATGCATGCTTGTAAATTTGAGGAAGCTGACTTGTGAAATAACTATTCTCACTAATCGCCCAAATAGCCACGATGGAATTTTTCAGATGGCTCAGTTTTTGGATCTTGCACCCGATTGGAGACACTAGAATTGCATGTGAGTATTTTTTTTTTCTGATTTCTTTTTGCTTTTCTTTCTTTTTTTCATATAATGCTTTTTTCTTTGGCGACAAACAACATTAGGCTCCTATTGATTCAGCTAGACTAAAATGTGATTTCATCTTTGGGAAACAGATGTGTTATTCTGAGATTGGTGGCAGCTGCTGGTGTGGTGAGAGCGAAGTATTCCCTATGCGCCAACTTGATCACCTCAAAACTGTCTACATGAGTGGGTTCCGATGCTACAGGCCTCAGATTGAGCTGCTGAATGGCATTCTGGAAAATGGTGATGCGCTTGAGCATGTGACCATTGAACCAATGGTGAAACTAGATAAAAATCCTGATGCCAAAATGAATATGGGCATACTCGAGGACAGGATTTGTGACTGGGCACGCCTCGCTTCCGAAATGAATATGGGCATACTCGAGGACAGGATTTGTGACTGGGCACGCCTCGCTTCCGAACGCTTTGGTAAAGATATTGTTGTTCTCAAAGCCCCTCAACGACAACGGATTTGGAAACGGGTTGGTGGCTGGAGTAGGAAGGCTAAGTGAGTATTATAAGCAAAAGTGTGCTGTGTACTTCTGTTTCCATGAGACTTGAGAGTAAATTATGTAGTCTGGGTTAAGATTATATACGATAATGTAAGACCTGGTTTGATGACAGCGGATTTGGAAATGGGTTGGTGGCTGAAGTATTAAGGCTAAGTGAGTATTATAAGCAAAAGTGTGCTGTGTACTTCTGTTTCCATGAGACTCGAGAATAAATTATGTACTCGAGTTAAAATTATATATGATGATGTAAGACCTCGAGCGAGTTATTTAATTTTGTTTTATCGTTGGATCTGGTAAGAGTTGTGTTAACACTGAATTTTGACATACTTAGAATGACAGGTGGACCAGTGTGAGGAAAGGCTGTTGGAGGGAAAATTGTTTGAAGATGTTCGGTAAAATCTATGCGGTCGGCTAATTCCTGGAGGTTCGACAATTGACCATGTGATCGGCTACTTCGGAAAGAAAGGCGGTTTTGCGTCGAGGCGACAAAAAGGGCGAGTAAAGAACCGATCAACAACAATAGCCGTAACGGTTAAGGAAATAAAGACTCCGAAAAGGAAATAGAGTCGAGATATTGTATCTTTCCTTTAATATCTTGTAGTCGTGTCCTCGTAGAACTCATGTCATGACCAGGGTATAAATATAAACCCTTGGCTGTTGTAAAAAGGGTTCACAACCAAATCAATACAACCGGCTCCGTGCCAACTTCGAATCCTTAGTCGTGTCGTCGAGTTCTTCGAGAGGAACCATCGATCTGTCGACCTCCGTAAGTCTTGGCAACCTTGTTATCATGTCTAGTATCATGCGGTGGATTTAGATATTGATGCAAGTAGTCTTGTTTATTATCAATGATCGTGCGGCGGATCTTTGCTTAATAATCAACCATGAGTCGTTCGTACGTCCTTTTCCCATGCACGTACGTTTGGCAATCAGTGATTTACGTGCTATATGTCTATTTTAGCCGAACGTTCCATAAAACCTGTTGGCAAATAACTTTCATAGCTGTGTGTCGTTGTAAGTGGCTTCAGAGCCGTACATATGGAACTGTCTGGTGTTACCCGACACGTTCCAGTTTATATCTAATGACTTTCATCCCTTGTTAGTTTCAGGTCAAACTGACTGACATGTTTTCGGTTCTCGAAGCATTCGAGCATCCGATTGAAGTCACGCTTTCCGGCTTGCTGTGTGTGAGATGCAGTATGTCACTTTTTGTGTCAACACACTTTTTGACACGCTCGGTGGGACATGATGGTTGAGATCGACAACAGCCTGGTTCTGGACGTAACCATGGATGAATTGCCGGCAGACATGAAGAGCACGGTCCAGCAGGCATGCGACGAGTTTCAGAATAAATGCTTGATGTATTTCTTAAAGAACAAAAGTAATAAAGTTATCCAGAAACAAGCTCTCCCAAGAACCTTCCTCCCGAATCAATCTGATTGCACGGATGAGGAGGAGGCTCGTAGAATCGGTGCGGTGATCTACAAATCTATGAGTGAAACTATGACAAATCACCATACAACTTTCCTGAATACTTTTTGCTAGATCATAGTCAGCACGTTCGGACCAGCGGCCGACAAACTCTTTGAGGAGACTCACGGTCCGATACAGGGGGCGACGCTGTTCCATGTGCCCAAATACCAGGAGAAGACCGCTGAGGGAGGAGGAGTGCCGGACATGGTCCAAGCTGCTGGGATGGATCCTCACCAGAAGCAGCAACATCCCGTGACTCACGCCCAGCTTGCGTTCGGCATGTCAGGGAATGTCCCACATTCGGCTCTCAAGATATCCCCAATAGCAAACAGGCTGCAAAATAGCATGTATGGGCAGGGGTATCAAGAATTTGCCGATTACAGCACCATCAATGCTCTCCCGAATCCTGGATACGGGAGCCCGACAGGGCTACCACTTGAAGGGCACGCACGCGGAGCTTAGCATCCCAGTGTCAATCTTATCATGGATAGGATGGCGGACATGATGAAGAATCAGTTTGGCTTGAAACCGAAGAACCAGTCATACGCGTACCAGTCCCCTTATCCAGAGTGGTACAACCGAGTGGCTCTCCCTCCGAGAGTTAAGGCTCCCATAGATCTGACCAAATTTTCTGGCCAAGATGACACCAACACCATAGAGCACGTCAGTCGATACTTGATGCAGCTGGGAGAAGCATCCACAGATGATGCTTGGAGGATTCGGTATTTCCCTTTGTCTCTGACAGGACCAGCCTTCACGTGGTTCGCGTCGCTGCCGTCGAACTCCATCGGCAGCCGGGCGGATTTAGAGCAGAAATTCCATGAATATTTCTTTACAGGCACCAATGAGAAGAAGCTAGTCGATCTAATGAGCTTGAGATAGAGGGCGAATGAGATAGCCAGTAATATCTCCGCAGGTTTAGGGAAACTAAGAATCTCTGCTATTCTCGGAACCTGCCAGATGACCAGTTGCCAGGGAGGGGCGGTGGCAGGCATGCAGTCGAACATTAGAGAGAAGCTGTTCGGTATGGACTTCGAGGACCTCGGTCAGTTGTCACAACGGTTAGCAATGATGAATAACCAGGCTCAAGGGTTCAGAAGGGATAACCGCTTCCAGAAGGGTGACATAACTAATACGATGTATCAGAGTTTCCTGGAAGAGGCAGCAGAGTTTGAGGATGAAGATGAAATAGCTGCAGCCGAACTGATCTGGGCAAAAGAACCGACTCAAGTTAATCAGCGGTGGTTGAGGCAACAGAAAGGTACCTACGACTTTGATGTGTCCAAATCATACAAGCTTTTTGAGTTGCTGTTCAGGGAAGGACGCATCAAGTTACCTGAAGGACACCCTATGCTGCGTCCTGAAGGAGTAAAGGATAAGAGGTTTTGCGGCTACCACAACACCAACTCCCATGCCATCAATGATTGCTGGGTGTTCAGAATGAAGATCCAGAAAGCTATTCAGGAAGGACATTTGAAGTTTGATGGCAAGATGAAGATTGACGCTAACCCTTTTGCACAAAACACAGTGTCTTTTTCTATGAATATGGTTGTCGCGGAAGAATCCAAGGGCAAGAGCAAGATGAAGGTGCTGACCTCAGATAGAGCGAAAAAGACTGGTGTTGTTGACCCTGATCGACAGATTACAGAAAAGGAACTTCGGCAACGAGTACAGTTCCAGAGTAGACGAACTGAAGGAGGGGAGGCTTCCAAACCCAGGGTCACAACGCGGATCCTATTAAACAAGTGGCAATGAGAGCGAGAGCGGCATCAAAGGCGGATGCATTACGAAGAGCAGAGGTTCATAGAGGGACGTCAGAGACATGAGTAAGAAATGTATCAGAGGGAACGAGAGCACTTGAGAGAGCAGGAGCAGTCTCATTGGGGATGCTCGTTTTCCAAACACTGTTGGAATGAAGGCCTAAAGCTGCTTACTAGAGATAATTGCCCGAATGCAGTGATCGGTATTCAGGGTATAGGCAGTCCCAAGTCAACCGCCGTCCGGTCCATGAGAGACTTGGAGCACATGCTCCTAGGGACGATCGACGTTTAAAAATAAGCGACTCAGAGGATCGGCAAGGTAAGAGGTTTGCCGATCAAGAGTGGGTTCGTTCTGATGAGCGAGAGCACTGAGAGTATGCATGGCAGAACGGGCAGTAGTGTCCGCCAGGGCTAAAGAAAAGACAGAAAAGGAGAGTGCAACGTTTAAGGAACAGAGAACTAGCACAAGTAACTGCCAAACATAAGCCGACATGGCGCCCTAAGGGAAGACCCCATGGACACAACCGTTCGGCTGATACATACATGGCCTTCTTCATTCCATCAGAATTTATAGCTCCCGAAGGCCAAGATATCCGAGAGGAAGTGTCTTCAGATGATGATGAGGGCGAGTATCAGAACCTGATGGCCCAGCTCGTCCTGACTCAACAAGCAGTGTTCGACAAACCAGCTAGACATCGACACTTGAAGGCGCTTTACGTGAAGGGGTACATCAATGGCAAGCCCCTGACCAAGATGCTGGTTGATGGAGGGGCTGCCATCAATATCATGGCATATACTACCTTCAGGAAGCTCGGAATGACCAATGAGGAACTGTTGAAGACCGATTTGATACTCAGAGACTTTGCTGGCAACCCTTCCGACACTCAGGGGGCGGTGCACGTTGAATTGATGATTGGGTCCAAGACTCTGATCACTACCTTCTTTGTCATAGATGGCAAGGGGGCATATAGCCTGCTATTGGAAAAAGATTGGATCCATGCTAACTGGTGCATACCTTCAACTATGCATCAGACTCTCATTCAATGAGTTGGAGATGATGTGTAGATTGTCCAGGCCGATGATTCGGTAAGTGTTGCTGCCACAGAGCCTGTCTACTGGGAGTATGATAACTTCGATTGTTTCTCTGGAAAGATTTGGGGAGAAGGTCCCGTGAATGTCTCGGGCAAGGGCCAACAACCGATCCAACCAATCGGCTCTGAACGTAATTTTTAATGGGGAACACGATCGATGATAGCGAAGGGAAGCTGGGACACGGCTTCATGTCGACCGATAAGCTAGAAGAGATAAATGTTGGTGATGATGATAGACCAAGGCCGATATTTATCAGTGCAAATTTAGACCAGGAGCATAGGCTAAAATTGATAGACCCGCTAAAAGAATTTAAAGATTGTTTTGCTTGGGATTATACAGAGATGCCCGGACTGGATCGCTCCATCGTTGAGCATAAATTGCCAATCAAGCCAGGATACCGTCCTTTCAAGCAGCCTCCTCGAAAGATTTACAAAGAGGGGGTATTGGCCAATGTGAAGAAGGAAGTTGAAAGATTATTGGAGGCAAACTTCATTCGGCCATTGTTGGTATTTCTTATGACTATTGGATAGATCCGCAAGCGCACAGATTATACCGATGTAGCACTTCACCGGGAGTATTCCAGGTATCGTATTTTCCTCAGGGAAAGATAGTGATCTAACTAGGATTAAAGATATGTCCTATGATGGATCAAGGGAGATTATGATAACTGGGTTGAGAGGTTCAAGATAGCACGATGTCTAACAAGGGATAGCTGGTTATACTGGCCTTATCGACCCTTCTCTTGCAAGAGGCGACAAGATAGATCAGAAAGAGGACAAAACTCTAACCGGACCGCGCCGTCAAGTTGTACTGAAGCCTTACCTTTTAAGAACTTATCTGACACACGTGGAGGAATACAAAGACTAGATAGAGCTGTCACCTTCTACTAGCATCCACAAACAAACCGTGCGATAAGCGGTTTACAAAGGTAAGATTAAGCTTAGACACCACGTCTACACTAATCTTACTACTTTAACCTTGGCCTAAGATTAAAGCACTCTACTTAGAGCAAAACGATGATCAAGCGTGAAAAGTTGTATAACAGCTAAACCAGATTTAGAACACTGAATACTATAAAGAACTCAGAAGAAGTCACTTACAAGTGCTAAACTTACAAGAGACTCACATCCGGTGAGGAAGAAGTCCGGAGAAGATTCCCGACAGACCCGGGGCTTTCTCCAGAAGACTCCTCACTCTCCTCCAACTAGCATAACACTACTGAAGAGCTCCGCTAAGAGGCTAGAGAGTAGTTTCTCCAATGAGGCATGAAATGAATAGGGAGCTCTAGGGGTCTATTTATAGCTAGAGGTGGAGTAGGGGCTGCTCCGGTGCCACGTCAGCGATCCACGTCACCTTCATCAAGCACCGTTGGATCCAACCGACCTCAGAATCGCCTAAGCATCAAGGGTGTTCATTTCCACCATGTGGGGAGTGAGTAGGTCGGTTGGGGAGGTGAAAACCGCCTTAGGGGATTCGGCCGAACCCCCCACTGACATGTGGGCCCTCCCTGACCTTCTAGAAGGTGGCCCAGTACTCAGGGGGGGCAAGTGGGGCCTGTTTGGTCATTATAGGCATTCGACCGAATCTCTATAGTGGGCCCTGGCCCACCTCTGCCTCCTGGGTACTAGTCCCACCTGTCATATGCTTTAGATGTTGGTTCTGAGTTGATTTGTCACTGAAAGGACCTGATTGGCCTAGAGGGGGGGGGGGTGAATAGGCCTGTCTAAAATTCAACTCGACACTTGCTGTCAGTCACAGGACGGCACTGCTGGGCTCAGGGCCGGCACTGCCGGGGTGGCCGACACTGCTGGGCTAAGAGCAGCAGTGCTGGTCACCTGAACAGATTTCAACACAATTCAAAATGTAAAGCTTGAATGGAAATTGTGCTTGAATAGAAACCTTCCTAGAGGTGAAGGGAACCTCTAGCACCACCTGAAAGTGGTAGCAACACACCCACCAAGTAGATCGGGTCCAAACCCTAGAAGTCACCTTGCAAACAAGATATATCAAAATATAGAGATAAACACAAGGGGACACAAGATTTGACCCGTGGTTCAGCTCGCCACCAAGGCTTTCCTACGTCCACGTTGTTGAGGTGCGCCACACAAGGCTCAAGCTCGCCACACAAAGCTAGCTCTTTCCTCGGTCTCAAGTCAAGGGAATGAACCCTTAAGATGAGAGAAGTGTATTAGCAATAGTTGGGTGATACAAACTTCCCTAGGCTGCCACACGAAGGAGGCAAGCTCAAGGGCAACCTCTAGCCGGCTAGGAGCAAAGCTCCAAGAGTAAAGAACTCAAACCACCGGCGACCACACAAACCAAATGCTTGTTGGAGTGAAGATCCGAGGGAGAAGCTTCTTCTCAAAGTTTGGAGGCTCAATCTCTCAAAGAATGATTGGAAATCAATGGAGGAGAGTGGATGAGCACCAAGGGAGAAGGGAGAGCAAGAAAGAGCTTCTCTGTTCTGTTTTTGCGAAGTCTGAGAATTGGAATGGCAGAACTAGCCGTTAGGGGAAAGTGAGGAGGTGTTTAAGTACTCCTCACTGCCAACGGGCAGAACAAGTCGCGGCACTGCCGGCCTTCCCGGCACTGCCGGCCAAAGATCCTGGCACTGCCGGCCTGGGCAGAACAACAAAGGAATGATCTTCAATAAGCTGGCTGATTTGCCTACTTTGTATGTGGAGGTGTGAAGTATATAGATAGATGTTGCATTTGGTTCACTTGTTGGCATGCGTGTTGAATCCCTCTTAATAGTACGACATACCTAACTCAATTTCAAAGTATAAAAGAATTTAAACTCCTTTGAGCTTGTTGCCATGTACTTTTGTAATTGGAGGGATCCGCCAACCTATTCATCAACCTCCTTAAGTTTAACCTGCTTGTCATACTTGTAAAGTCTCATTAGTTCTCTAATTGCGTTGTCATGTCACCAAAACCCACTTAAGGCTTGATTGTACTTTCAATCTCCCCCTTTTTGGTGATTGATGACAACACACTTAGAGCTTACAAAAGTGAAGTATAATCTGAGACAATGCAAGTCATGGGTATAGGAGCTCCCCCTAAATGTGTGAATGAGAATTTGAATTTTCAAATTTGGCATGAAAAGCCAAAATTCACACATTGGAGTGAAATATGGCTCCCCCTACATCCATGGCTGCCGTGGGGTGCTAAAAAGGTGTCACAAGAATATATGTGATGCATATGAACCTGTCTCAACAAAAAAAGAGGGGCTACTGTTGAGCAGTCCGGCACTGCCGGCCTAGCTGCAACCAGCAACCCTGTGGAAGCTCAAGCACGGTCACACAACGAGATATAAATAAAACCTAAATGCACACTAAGACAAGCATGATATATATGATAGAGTACATGTCCACAAATGACACAAATAAAGTACTTAAGTGACAATATTACAATAAAGTAGTTTTGCATGTTGCTCTCTCATCTCTCAAACTAAAAACTGAAAAACTAAGATAACTAGCAGCTGCTGCTCCTCTGCTCCTCAATGACCGTCGAAGGTTTGTTGTACCCCCTTCACTTAGTAATTCTCCCCTTTGGCAACAAGTCACCAAAAAGAGAAAAGAACAAAGAAGAAGAGAATACAAGCTAGTAATCCTCATCCATGTCGTCCTCATCGTCATCATCATCATCATCATCATCTTCATCTTCCTCATCATCATCATCTGGAGCTGAAGGGAAGTGAATACTAGGAGCTGAGGCCCTCTTGCTCAACCTCCTAGTCTGGGGCTGCTGGATCTCTTCCCTCCTCATCATCCTCATCATCAGAATCATCACCAACATAAGTAGACTCCTCACTGAGCTGTGGTGGTGGGGTAGGAGGGGGAATCTGACTGAGGCCCTGCTCCTATCTGAGCTGCCTAATCTCCAGCCTAGTTTGGTAAGCATGGTCATTGGCATAGCAGATGCCAGCAAAGATCTTCTTTAATAACCTACCAAGCTTACCCTTCTTTCTGCCTCTGCTAGCTGCTCTGCTGGAAGACTCAGGGTAGTCTGGGGCTGCTGCCCTGGTGCTCTCTCTGGGAGGAGTGTTCACCTCCTGAACCGCAGAAGAGTGAATGACCTTCTCTGATCTGAAAGGCTCATGAACTATGTATTTGTTGTAGATCCGTCCAGTCACCATCTCAATAATGAACATCAGATAAGGGGCATAGGGCATCGCATCCCCTTCCTAGCATCCTCTGATGCAATGCAAATCTCATCTCAAAGAAAGCGAGCCACTGAAAATGGTGGTGCTCCACCTCTCATCCTCCTAAGCACATTCTTTGATTTAGCATAAAGGTTGGAGGCAGATCCCATCTTGGGATAGAGTGTGTTCCTGAAGAGGTTATTTAAGATATAGTACTTGCTCTTCAAACCCTTCACCAGACCATTTGCCTTATGAGGCTCAATGTAGAGAGAAGCAATTTCATCATTGTTCAGGCCTCTTTCATCAGTTAAGTTGAAGCATGCCCTGTCATCCTCTCCAAAGCCCAGAAGGCAAGAAAATGTCACATAGTCAATTTTGTAATGCAGACCCTTTGTCAACCAATGCATCACCAAGTTCTCCCTGTAAAGATAGTAAGTGGAGTAGAATTGGTAGATGATCTCAATGTTCCAGCCATTCTGGAAACCCATCCAGTGATACATGCCAAGCTGCCTGCACTGGTCAATGACTCTGTCAAACACAGGATCCCTCTTGAGCTCCAAGTGCTCCCAATCAACATATTTCATCTTTATGATCTTGGGTTTATTAGCTTGAAGAAGGACTGTGGTGTAATAGTCAGAATAGAAAACATTCCAAAACCTGTAATCCACACTCATGTCCTTTGGCACATCATAGGGATTGAAGACCCTCTGCTCCTGGACTGTCCTCCACTGATTTTTATAGTTTACTCTGACTCTGCCAGGAGTGTCCTAAGGGTCTCTGACTAGCACCTCCTCAGGATGCTCCACAAGGTGAAAAGCATTGAAAAGACCCAAGTCTGGAGGTGTTCTAGGGCACACATTATCTTTGATTGTTCTTCTTGCCCTTTGCAAAGCCTCCTCTTGAGCTATCCTCTACCTGGGATTTAACCCATCATCAGCCAAGGGAGTACGAGCCTTGGTCCTTGACCTCTTTCCTCTTCCACAACTCGATCCACCACCGTCCATCTATGCATTTAAAAGGAGAAAAGGTTAAGTTGCTGCACTTAGACAGTGACAAGAAACTCTAGTGGAGAGATTGAACCAAAATCTAGGGTCAATAGACGATTGTAGGAGCAACTGCACAGGTGCTGTCACCAGGGGCCCGTCACTACCGGCCTGGTGTAGATAGCACCATGGCATGCTCTATCAATCCTCCATTGAAACTAGGTTTTGATCAAATCTAACTACTGGAGGTACATCACCATATATAATGCAACTACTAACAACCTAACTCTCATCTCAAAAACCGTGCATTGCATAGATCGAACCAACTTAGGGTTCATATTATTACCTTTGAAATAGAGGGAAGGAGACGAAGAAGGTCGGACATGAATGAAGCTTGACGCAGGGAGGAAGATCCTCCACACCTCCTCCAATGACAGCACCTCCAAAGGGGCAGCACTACCGGGGGGAAGAGAGGGACCTTCGGGCTCCCTAGGTCTCCTTAGGGTTGAGAGAGGAGAGGGAAAGGTGTTTTGTTGGAAGGGTATGACCTGGGATGGAGCCCCCTCGGGTTGGGGTGAGAAGATAAAGCAAAGCCCGAGGGCTAGGACTTGGGCATGACAGGCTCGGGTCCTTTAAGTCCCGGCACTGCTGGCCTAGGGCCGGCACTGCTGGCCTGGCCAGGCAGTGAGGCACTATGCCACTACTATACTCTATATTTATGCAATTGTGGACACATACCCCTTGCCATGTGCTGACCAGTAAGCAAATCATCAATCATACAATGACCAACACATTCAAGTTTCTTTCGAAATTGGTTTTGAAACGCATAATTGAAACTTTCAAAGTTTTGCCTAAGTCGCTAGGTGGACAATCAAATGTGTGCTATAGTTCAAACCACATTACGAGAGTCAAGTATATTTAGCTCACTACGCAAAGCACAAAACCTTGTCTCATCTAGAGGCTTAGTGAAGATATCAGCTAGTTGCTTTTCGGTGCTCACATGGCGAATTGCTATATCTCCTTTTAATTCGAGGTCTCTCAAGAAGTGATGACGGATGTCTATGTGTTTGGTTCTAGAGTGACTAACCGGGTTGTTTGCAAGTTTGATGGCACTCTCGTTATCACACAAGAGAGGCACCTTGGTGAATTGACATCTGAAATCTTTTAAGGTTTGCCTCATCCAAAGTAGTTGAGCACAACAAGCGCCGGCTGCAACATACTCGGCCTCGGCGGTGGAAAGGGCTACACAATTTTGCTTTTTAGAACTCCAAGACACTAGGGACCGTCCAAGGAATTGACACGTCCCCGAAGTGGTTTTTCGGTCTACCTTGCAACCGGCATAATCGGAATCCGAATACCCAAGTAGATCGAACTTAGAGCCCTTAGGATACCATAAGCCAAGGTTAGGAGTGAAAACTAGACATCTCAAGATTCTCTTAACGGCCACTAAGTGGCACTCTTTCGGGTTAGCTTGAAATCTAGCACACATGCACACACTAAGCATTATGTCCGGCCTAGATGCACATAAGTAAAGGAGAGAGCCGATCATGGAACGATATACCTTAATGTCCACGGATTTCCCTCCTTCATCAAGATCAAGATGTCCATTCGTTGGCATGGGAGTCTTGATTAGTTTAGCATTTGCCATGTCAAACTTTCTCAACATATCATGGGTGTACTTGGTTTGGCATAAGAAAGTCCCTTCCTTGAGTTGCTTGATTTGAAAATCGAGGAAGAACTTTAGCTCACCCATCATAAACATCTCGATTCTTTTAGTCATGATCCTACTAAACTCATCACAATAGGATTGGTTAGTACTACCAAATATTATGTCATCGACATATATTTGGCACACAAAGATATCATTATTGACTTTATGAGTGAAGAGAGTAGGATCCTCTTTGCCTATTTCAAAGCCTTGTTTGATCAAGAATTCCTTAAGGCATTCATACCATGCTCTTGGTGATTGCTTAAGCCCATAGAGCGCCTTATGGAGCTTGAAGACATGATGAGGGAACTTTAGATCTTCAAAACCCGGTGGCTGCTCAACATACACCAACTCTTGGATAGGGCCGTTGAGAAATGCACTCTTGACATCCATTTGTTGAAGCTTGAAGTCATGATGGGCAGCATAGGCCTAAAGCATTCGAATTGCTTCAAGCCTAGCTACCGGTGCATATGTCTCTTCAAAGTCTAGGCCTTCCACTTGAGTGAAACCTTGAGCCACCAATCTTGCCTTGTTCATCTTGCTTGTTGCGAAAGACCCATTTGGTTCCAATAACATTGGTATTTGGTCTTTCCACAAGTGACCAAACCTTGTTCCTTTCAAAGCTATTTAGCTCTTCTTGCATAGCCATCACCCAATCCGGATCATCTAGAGCTTGCTCAACCTTGAGGGGTTCCAAAGAGGAGACAAAAGAGTAAAATTGACAAAAATTTGCCAAATGTGAACGTGTAGTTACCCCTCTTCGGAGTCTCCCAAGTATATTGTCGACGGGATGATCCTTTTGAATTGTTTGCCTTAATCTTGGGTGTTCTGTGACTTCTTGTTGGTTAGCTTGGTCATCATACTCATGCTCTTCAAATATTGGTTGTAGGTTCCTTGGAGTAGCAGGAAAAAGGTTAACTGCTGCCTGTCTGCCTGGTCCGGCAGTGCCGGCCTCTAGCCCGGCAGTGCCGGCCACAGGGGCAGAGCCCTGACCAGGGAGCACTGCAGGCCCTTCTTCATCAAGTCTTGGAGCAGTAGCTTCTTCTCCTTGAGGTTCCACATCTATGGCCTGAGCTTCTTGTGGCCTAATATCACCAATAGCCATATTCTTGATTGCTTCACATGGTGGTTCCTCATTACCTACAATCACTTGATCAATTTTCTCTACTTGAGAGCCATTAGATTCATCAAATGTCACGTCTATCGTGATTTCAATTTTCCCTAAGGTCTTGTTGAATACACGATAGGCATGCTCATTTGATCCATAACCAAGAAGAAAACCTTCATCAACTTTAGGTGCAAACTTAGAGGTTTTGGGTTTCTTATTAAGTATGAAACACTTGCACCCAAAAACTCTAAAGTAAGACACCTTTGGTTTGTTACCGGTTAGGAGTTCATATGAAGTCTTCTTCAAGATTTTGTGTAGATAGAGCCGGTTAATGGCATGGCAAGCGGTGTTGATGGCTTCGGCCCAAAAGATATCCGAAGTCTTGTACTCATCTAGTATTGTCCTTGCCATGTCAATGAGTGTCCGGTTCTTCCTCTCTACTACACCATTTTGTTGAGGGGGTGTATGGAACTAAAAACTCATGCTTGATGCCCTCATCATCAAGAAACTCCTCCACTTGAGTGTTCTTGAATTCGGTTCCATTGTCACTACGAACTTTCTTGATTTGGAAACCGAATTCTCTTTGTGCTCTTCTAATGAAGGTTTTCACCTTATCTTGCACTTGTGCCTTATCATACATGAAAAACACCCAAGTGAAACGTGTAAAGTCATCAACAATAACTAAACCATGTTTGTTACCACCAATGCTTATGTAGGCCACCAGTCCAAAGAGATCCATGTGAATTAGCTCCAATGGTTGCTTGGTGGAGACAATGCTCTTTGGTGGGTGAGGTGCACCTACTTGCTTTCCAGCTTGGCAAGCGCTACAAATTCTATCCTTCTCAAAATGAACATTGGTTAGTCCAAGAATGTGTTCATCTTTTAGGAGTTTGACCAAGTTCCTCATCCCAACATGAGCTAGTCAACGATGCCATAGCCAACCCATGCTAGATTTTGCCACTAAACAAGTCTCAAGCTTAGCCTTACTTTTGTTGAAATCAACTAGGTAAAGCTTGCCCTTCAAACGACCCGTAAAGACAATAGAGGAATCCTCCCTCTTAAAGACGTCCACACCCTTATCCGTAAAGAGACAATTGAAGCCCATCTCACATAATTGAGAAACGAACAACAAATTGCAACTCAATGAATTCACATGTAATACATTTGAGATGGAATGATCAAGAGTAATAGCAACTTTACCAAGTCCAATCACTTCCCTTTGGAGTTGTCACCAAAGATGATATTCTCACTTGCATTTGAAGTTGGGGAATATGATGAGAATATACTCCTTTCTCCGGTCATATGATTTGTACATCTGCTATCAAGCACCCAACTTGATCCACCGGAGGAGTATGCCTACAAAACAATTTAGTTCCTAGATTTAGGTCCCCAATCAATCTTGGGGCCTTGCATGTTAGTCACAACAATTTTGGGAACCCAAATGTTCATGCTTCTTTTATCATGTTTCTCATCACCCACAAATTCTGTAATGACTTTACCACGGTCATTGCATTTCAACATGTAGCTTGAGGACAAACTTCCTTGAGGTGACCTTGTCTTGGGTTGATATAAAAATTTGTTTTTGGCCACCCAGATTGAGTCCTTGGGTTTCTGAGAAACCTGCTTTTGCTAGGGCATCTTCTTGGCATGGACTTGGGCTTTAGCTTGATCAGGTGAAGCATTGGTAGCCTTCCCTTTCTTGGGGTGCGACACTGCCGAACTTAGGTCCGGTACTGCCGGCCTGTGGTCCAGCAGAGCTGCTGTCTGTGCAGGCTTATCTGCACCAATGCTTCCCTTCTTCTCAAACTTGACACACTCAATGCCTTTGACCATTTTTCTACCATTGGTTTTGCCTCCTTGAGTGTGACCAAGCCCATCTTTGATTGATGGATGCCTTCCATCCTTGTATTGGATCTTCTTTGGCTCAACTTTGTCTTTGTCATTCTTCTTTGAAACTGAGATGACATTGTTGAGCCTTGCTATTTCTTTCTTCATAGCCTCCATGTTGGTAAGGTTAGTGGAATAGGCATTCATATCAATATTATAGCATTTTCCACAACCTTGACTAGTGGATGGAGAAGAGGCATCATTTGATTTAGAAAGATGTGAGTTGCCCTCCCAAAGAAGACAGTATTGTGCCTCAAGCTCTTGATGCTTTTCAACTAAGCCACAATACTTTTGCTTGAGGTCATCACACTCCTTCTTAATGAGAGCATGAGCTTCTCTTTCCTTGGCCAAATCTTTGGTCAAAGAGCTCACCTCACTCGTTTCTAATTCAAGGGCTTCCTCACTAGCAATGTAAAGATCCTCTTGTTTAATAAGAGTTTTCTCTCTAGATGCTAGCTCAGCCTTTGTTGCCTCTAATTCATCCAATATGTTGGCAATGAATAGTTTGGTCTTAGGATCCATTTTCTTAGTTATTTCATTTATTCTCTTCATCACTAGATTCATCATCACTAGAGTAATCACTAGAATCACTACTAGAGATGTCTTTGGGGGGAGGAGTTATGGCTTTGGGTTTTGATTTTACCTTCTCACCCTTTGCCATAAGACAAGTGTGAGGGAAACTTTCATCATCATCGGACATGTTGTTGAAGATCCTTGTTGAAGTGGATGGCTTGTGAATAGCAATGGTGGCCATCTCTTCATCTTCACTATCGATTGATTCATCCCAACCATGTCCAATGTGAGCTTCACCCACATATTTCTTCCCTTTCTTGTAGTCACCCTTGTCTTCTCTCTTGCCTTTGCCAAATTTGTTGTCTTTCTATTTATTTGAGCAATCGACAATGAAGTGTTCGGTGCTACCACACCTAAAGCAAGTTCTTGATTTCTTGATTGGGAACTTCCTCTTCATGAGCTTGTACCCATTCTTCTTTAGGCCCTTGTTGAATCTTCTTATGAATAGAGCCATGTCATCTATGTTCTCCTCTTGTTCACCTTCACTTTCACCATCACTTGATGTTGGAGCTTCGGGTTGATGCTTGATGGCCTTGGTTTCTTGAGCCTTGCTTGAAGATGCTTGCTTGCTGTTTTTGGAACAGCTAGGGGCTGATTTTCTTGTGCTCTTGTTTGCCTTGAGAGCCACATCCTTGATCTTCATTCCCTCCAACCTTGCTTGCATCTCTCCAAGCTTCTTCCTCTCTTGGGTTTCTTCTCTTTGTAGATCAAAGGTGATAATCCTTCCAAGCACATCACTTGGGGTGAAGTACTCAAATCTCTTCTTGTCTCTAATCAATGTCACAACGGTCTCATTTCTTGGAGAGTAGGCTTCAAGAATTATCTTGACAACCTTGTGATCATTGACCTCTTCACCACCAAGTCCTCTAATCTTCCCAACCATAGTCATCAATCTATCAAACATTTCTTGTGGCCATTCACCTTCATTTATCACGAACCAGTTGAGCTTGGCCATCAACAAATCAATCTTGGACTGCCTCACTTTGCTCACACCTTCATGTGCAAGGTGCAAGGTGTCCCATATCTCCTTGGAAACCTCCAAGCCCATGACCTTGTTGTACTCATCACCATCCAATGCACTTAGCAACACACTAGTTGCTTGTGCATTAAGTTGTATGCAATGGAGCTCGGTAGTGGTGGGGCTTGTAGGATCAACGGAAGCTCACATCCTTTGTGAACAATCTCCCAAGAACCTGGGTGAAGACCTACAAGATAAGCTTTCATCAAGTGTTTCCACTTGGCAAAGTTGGTTCCATCGAAATGAGGCAACTTGCCGGCGAGAACATGAAATAAAGGTTTATGCTCATGTTTAGAGATAGATGAATAATCAAAGGATATGGCGGAGTATTTCTTGCTGCTGTCATCCTTCTTCTTCTTCTCATCCTTCTTTTCAATCTTGGAGGCTTGGTATGATACATCATCATCACCGTCGGAGCTACTTGAATCAACCTCCACATGAGAGGCTTGCTCCTTGCTTTTCTTTAGCTCCTCCTCCTTGGCCTTGAGCTCCTTCTTGAGAGCTCTAACTTCTCTTCTATGAAGCTTCTCGGCGAGCTTCAGGCTTTTGGCATCATTGATTGATTTTTCTTCTTTTTGCAACTTTTTTCCTTCTCTTCTCAATTTTCTAGCTTCTTTTCTTCTTCCTATCTCTCCAGCGGATATACCAGTAGTGGTCTGGTACTTGTTGGTGTTGGCACTCTCATCGCTGCTTGAGGTCTCATGCAAATCCACCTTCTTGGGATCAACCATTACGACATTTCCCTCTTCGGCCATTACCTCACACGGTTAAGTGCTTCTTGAGGTAACGTTGCTTTGATACCACTTGAAAGGACCTGATTGGCCTAGAGGGGGGGGGGTGAATAGGCATGTCTAAAATTCAACTCGACACTTGCTGTCAGTCACAGGCCGGCACTGCCGGGCTCAGGGCCGGCACTACCGGGGTGGCCGGCACTGCTGGGCTAAGAGCAGCAGTGCTGGTCACCTGAACAGATTTCAACACAATTCAAAATGTAAAACTTGAATGGAAATTGTGCTTGAATAGAAACCTTCCTAGAGGTGAAGGGAACCTCTAGCACCACCTGAAAGTGGTAGCAACACACCCACCAAGTAGATCGGGTCCAAACCCTAGAAGTCACCTTGCAAACAAGATATATCAAAATATAGAGATAAACACAAGGGGACACAAGATTTGACCCGTGGTTCAGCTCGCCACCAAGGCTTTCCTACGTCCACGTTGTTGAGGTGCGCCACACAAGGCTCAAGCTCACCACACAAGGCTAGCTCTTTCCTCGGTCTCAAGTCAAGGGAATGAACCCTTAAGATGAGAGAAGTGTATTAGCAATAGTTGGGTGATACAAACTTCCCTAGGCTGCCACACGAAGGAGGCAAGCTCAAGGGCAACCTCTAGCCGGCTAGGAGCAAAGCTCCAAGAGTAAAGAACTCAAACCACCGGCCACCACGCAAACCAAATGCTTGTTGGAGTGAATATCCGAGGGAGAAGCTTCTTCTCAAAGTTTGGAGGCTCAATCTCTCAAAGAATGATTGGAAATCAATGGAGGAGAGTGGATGAGCACCAAGGGAGAAGGGAGAGAAAGAAAGAGCTTCTCTGTTCTATTTTTGCGAAGTCTGAGAATTGGAATGGCAGAACTAGCCGTTAGGGGGAAGTGAGGAGGTGTTTAAGTACCCCTCATTGCCAACGGGCAGAACAAGTCACGGCAGTGCCGGCCTGTAGCCAGGCACTGCCGGCCTTCCCGGCACTACCGGCCTGGGCAGAACAGCAAAGGAATGATCTTCAATAAGCTGGCTGATTTGCCCACTTTGTATGTGGAGGTGTGAAGTATATAGATAGATGGTGCATTTGGTTCACTTGCTGGCATGCATGTTGAATCCCTCTTAATAGTACGGCATACCTAACTCAATTTTAAAGTATAAAAGAATTTAAACTCCTTTGAGCTTGTTGCCATGCACTTTTGTAATTGGAGGGATCCGCCAACCTGTTCATCAACCTCCTTAAGTTTAACCTACTTGTCATACTTGTAAAGTCTCATTAGTTCTCTAATTGCATTGTCATGTCACCAAAACCCACTTAAGGCTTGATTGCACTTTCAGTCACGTTAATCTTCTTGATGTGGGCCCATTGGCTCCCAGAAGGTCCCATTTGTCATTACCTGCATCAAATAGTCAAGGGACATGTGGAACCAATTATTTGGCTCAATATATTCAGGTTATGCTTGTTTTCCTTTGGAAATGAGGATGTTGATGGTATTTTGATAGTGATAAAATAGCTCTTAATTACCGTCAACAGCAATGCAGATATGCAGATTGGGTTTCAAACATAGTCCCAGTATACAAGAAGAATGGAAAGATGAGGGTCTGCATTGATTTTAGAAATCTCAACAAGGCTACTCCCATGGATGGTTACCTGATGCCAGTTGCCGATCTGCTCGTCGATGCATCGGCTGGTTATGAAGTCATCAACTTCATGGACGGTAATGCGGTTATAACCAGATCTTCATGGCAATAGAGGATATTTCAAAGACAATCTTTAGGTGCACTGGTCATATTGGTTTGTTTGAATGGATTGTCATGACTTTCGGTTTGAAGAATGCCGGTGCAACCTATCAAAGGGCTATGAACTACATTTTTCATGAGTTAATCGACAAGATTGTGGAAATCTATATTGATGACGTGGTAGTTAAGTCTAGAAACCATGAGGGTCATTTGGCCGATTTGAGGAAGACCTTGGAATGCACTAGGAAACATGGTTTGAGGATGAACCTGAATAAGTGTGCTTTTGGAGTCTCGACTGATGAGTTTTTAGGCTTTCTGGTCCATAAAGGAGGGATCGAAGTCGACAAGAAGAGCATGAAAGCAATGGACAAGATGGTACCTCAAACCAATCTCACAGAGTTACAATCATTGCTGGGCAAGATTAATTTTGTGAGAAGATTCATCTCTAACTTGTCAGAAAGAGTGTTACCTTTCTCTCCGCTATTGAAGCTTAAGAAGGATCAAGAGTTCGTGTGGGGTGACGTACAACAGAGGGCTTTCAATGAAATCAAAGAGTACATGAAGGCACCACCCGTATTGGTACCTCCGCAGCTTGACAAGCCGTTTAAGTTGTACATGGTGGCCGACAACTTGACGATAGGGTCGGCCCTTATGCAAGAGTTCAAAGGAAAAGAAAGAGTAATAGCTTACCTTAGCCGAAAACTACTAGATCCAGAGACAAGGTATTCGGCTATAGAAAAGCTTTGCTTATGTGTGTTTTATTCATGTACTAAGCTTCAACATTATCTGTTAAATGCCAAATGTGTGGTAGTTTCCGAGTTCGATGTGATAAAACACATGTTATTGATGCCAATTTTAAATGGGAGAATCGGCAAATGGATTTTAGCTCTGTCAGAATTTGATTTAAGGTACGAATCGGCAAAAGCAGTAAAAGGTCAGGTTATTGCTGATTTCGTTACCCAACACCGTGATCCCTCTGCTGACATGGTAACCATTGTACCATGGACTTTGTTTTTTGATGGTTCATCTTGTAGCAAAGGTGGTGGAGCCGGTGTTCTCTTGATTTCTCCCAGAGGTTTGACCTTTGAGTATGCCATCCCTATCGATTCCTTGGTTACTAACAATCAAGCAGAATATGAGACATTGCTTAGAGGGCTCCGACGACTTGTCGAGGTAAGGGTAGTTGCTGTTGAAGTTTTCAGGGATTCTAAGCTGGTAATTAACCAACTGATCGGCCAATATGAATGCAAGAGTGATATGTTAAAGGGATATTATGAAGAGTGCTAAGAGCTTCTAAAGAGTTTCCAGGTAGCCACTTTGCATCATATCCCTAGGGGGCAGAATGAAGAAGCAAACAGGCTGGCTCAAAGTGCGTCGGGGGTACCGAGAGGATAAGGAAATTCATACGTTGAATGAGGATCGAGTAATTGATGATTGGAGAAATGAAATTGTTGATTATTTAAAGAATCCATCCAGAAAGTTTCCCGAAAACTCAGATATAGGGCCATCAAATTCGCACTCCTTGATGACCAGTTGTACTACAAGTCCATCGATGGAGTACTCCTCAAATGTTTGAATCAAGAGGAGTCCAGGAAGCTGATGTATGAGGTGCATGAAGGAGTGTGTGGTGCACATCAATTGGCTTACAGGATGAAATGGATAATAAGGAGGACTGGTTATTTTTGGCCAACCATGCTTGAAGATTGTTTTGAATATTACAAAGGGTGTCAAGACTGTCAGAGATTTGGTAATATTCAGAGAGCCTCAGCATCGGCCTTAAATCCAATTGTCAAGCCTTGGCCGTTCAGAGGATGGGGCATAAATTTGATCGGTCAAATTCATCCTCCTTCTAGCAAAGGGCATAAATTTGTACTGTTGGCCACAGATTATTTCAGAAAGTGGGTTGAAGCTATTCCACTGAAAAAGGTTACATCAGAGAACATGATCAATTTTATTAAAGAGCATATAATTCACAGATTCGGGATTCCTCAAACCATAACAACAGATCAAGGAACTCAGTTTACTTCATCCGAGTTTTGTGGTTTTGCCGAGGAGATGGGAATAAAATTATACAATTCTTCTCCTTATTATGCGCAAGCCAATGGCCAGGCTGAAGCATCGAATAAGATCATGATCAAAATTATTCAGAAGAAAATTGATGAAAAGCCGAAGAAGTGGCATTCGGTTCTTACTGAGGCTTTGTGGGCTTACCGAATGGCTTGCCATGGATCTACTCAAGCATCTCCCTATGAGTTAGTTTATGGACATCATGTTGTGCTGCCATGGGAATTGCAATCTGGATCAAGGCGGGTTGCATTGCAGAACGATTTGAGGAAAAAAGATTATAAACATCTAATGATGGACGAATTGGAAGATTTACATTTAGTTCGTCTCAAGGCATTGGAAAATATTGAAAAAAATAAAGCGCGTGTTGCTAGGTATTATAACAAGAAAGTTAAGGAAAAACAATTCTCAGAGGGAGATTTAGTTTGGAAAACCGTATTGCCGATCAGGACCAAGGATAGAGCGTTCGACAAATGATCTCCAAATTGGGAAGGACCTTTTCGAGTGGTAAGGAGCGCGCCAGGCAACGCATATATCTTGAAAACTTTATTGGGAGAGGAATTTGCTAGGGCTATCAATGGAAGGTTTCTGAAGAAGTTTCATCCGAGTGTTGAAGTTGGTGCGTAAGCGGATTTTGACCTGATGCACAGATAGCCGATACAGAGATATCGCCTTTAGCCGAAAAATACGCTGAAACAACTCGGAGAATAGCGGACATGGCGTGTGTCGCCTTTAGAGCAAAAAATAATAAAAAAAATTTAGAACGCAAGCATTTCCAGATTGATTGTTCTTAGAAAACAGTGGAGATACTGGATATTTCACAAAGAAAGTTCTTTACATAAGGTACCTAAGTACAAACTACTCATCAAACACCCTATTGATAACAGACTGAGCATCTTTAACTGCGGCAAGGGCAGTCACATGGTCTTCATAACTCTCCAGAAGATCGTCGATGTTTTCGACATTCTCTGGAGGCGCTTGACCATGGAAGCCGATTGGCTGGACGGAGAAATCCTCGCCACGCTGAGTAGTCATGGCCGCCAACCCCAGGGTCACGCCGTGGTGCACGCCATGGATGATAACTTGATCAATGCGACCGTACGCATTGTCGAGGCGTGCCTCGGTGGTCTCTCCTTGGGCATTGACCTTGTTGGCGATCCTGTTCGCCGCGGCCTTCAGACGGTCATTCTCTACAGGAAGTGCTAGACAGAGACACAAGTCGAGTGAGCAGATAGGATTAAAGGAAAGAGTAAAGCAAAACTGCTTTCGGCTAACCCGTGATGGCGTCGCAGAGTTGCTTCCGCTGATCCTCCCACTCGAGTTGGTCGACACTGTACTGCTTGGAGATCTTCTCCAGCTCTCCTCGGGTGTCGTCCCTCTCGCGCCTGAAGTTGGCCGCTTCCGCGTGGGTGTAGGGGGCATCTGCGTCCGATCTCGAACCTAAGTCCCAGGGCTGAGAGTGATAGGACCCTGAAGACCCAGAGGAGACCTGCGCTGGACTCCCTGGCTGACCTGCTGCCGCCGTGGGGAGAGGGATGCTGTGACTTGTGGAGATGGAGATGATCCTGATGAACAAGAACGGAGATTCAGGGTTGGCATAATGGACGGAGAACAAAATGCAAGGGGGCAAGAGACTGATCTTTACCCGCGCTGCCGATTGCGCCATGTCCGGCTCCCTTCAGGTGCTCCTTCGGCGGGGCGCTTGCCGCGATTGTCACCTCCCATCATTGTTACTGTATGGTTAGGGTTTCCCTCTAGGATTGAAAAGGAGAAGACGGAGGTAAGAGTTTGTTGACACAAAAAGCGTTTGATCTGCGAACACCTTGGGCTTATACCCGAACTCGATATCCAAAGGTGTGCCTGTTGATTTGACCAGTTAATCAACAAGGACGATAACTAGAACAACGATGAACGAGACGACAACGATACACCCAGATGTCAAGGCTCAGATTTCTCAAAAAGCGGAACTTGCGAGGTAGACGGAGATCTTGTATATGCAGCCCGTCAAGATCGTAAGAACTCGTAGATAAACTATAACTAATGCGAAAAAGTAGATACTGAAAAGTAAGACGAAAATAATAGATTTGTTTGATTGTATTGGATATATTCATTTACACCGCCCCTGGGTACATATTTATACTCCAGTAAAAGGAGTTGTAAACAGACACGACTCATACCTAAACAAAACTCCTATTTTTAAGGAAATAAACGACTCGTGCAAAAGTCGGACTCAAACTACAATAATAATGCTAGCATAAAAACCACTAGTTTCCTTATCCATCTTCCTTACGATGAAACCTTCCAATCGGCAGATCCCCTCAATCCGCAACCTTCTTTTATTGTCACCGACAGCTTTCTACTGACGTCAGCCATATCTTTCTGCATCCATCGGCTACATTTTTGATCGGCAATGTTTTCCTGTTTTCATTGGCAACACTTTTCGATCGGCAAATAATCCTTCTTTTCATCTTCGATGCTTCTTCAATCTTCTGCTCTATCAGCAACCTGATAGTGGTATCATGATGCCGATAAGGAACAACAACTAACCTTCCACCGATCAGTGCATCCAGCTCATATTGACACGTACAAAAGACGGTGTCAACACATGCCCCCAATTTCTGAGTATGAAATATATCATGCGCCGAAATTTCCTCTATCGCAATCTTCCTTTCTGAAATATCTCTATCATTACCTCGATTACTGCGCACAAGCATCGCAATTTACCAATATCTCCCGCAACTGTAGCGCCAACGGTTATAATTCCCAGACCGTCGTATAATTTCATTACTACATCCCTGTTCGGCCGAGAAGGAAAAATTCAAAAACACCCCTAATGTTTCGGGCTTATAAAGACCGCCGCGGTCATTTCTCCTTTTACCCTAAGCTCATACCTTCACCTCCATCTCACCGGCGCTTCTGAAGATCACTCCAACATCATCAACAACGGTTCTTTTTCCAGCAAACGACACAACTTCTGCAAGAATTTTCTCCGATGGCAATCAACTGCAACATCCCAGCGGTAATTTCTTCTCTCCCTGCTCCACACTCTACAATTTCATTCTTTTTCACTGTTTCACAATTCCTTTACTGCTTTCTTCACTCTCTGAATCTAGGAAATGCGAGACAAAATAGTGATTCCTGTTGATCAAGCACACTTTTGTTGTTTGGGTCCGATGGGGAATAATAATCCAACAGAAATCATCAATGCGGAAACCAACTGCGTCCCTTTCAGAGCCGAATATTTTGATCTAGGGTTATGGACAGACACCTTCCATCTTGGCCCAAACCCACCAAAGGATGGAAAAACTGGTACCTCAGAATGGCCAGATCACAGCAAGTATATTGGTCAGAACGTAATATAGATCAATGCATCAGATTGTCTCTTGCCGATATGGCCAAGAATGAAAACATGATGATTGCTGCTTCCTATTTCTGGTCCGATACAATGAACGCATTTCTATTCAGGCACGGACCAGCCACTCCCACACTTGCTGATGTGCACATGCTTACCGGCCTTGATGTCTCCTCTGCCGATAGTGTCGCTCCTTTCCAGAGGAAACCCGAACATCAGGTAACTACTCGCAACATCGGTGGTTGGACTGGATATGTTCAAGAACACCAAAAGACCGGATCGGTAGGCCAAAGGGAGCATGCCACCTTCCTGAATATGTGGTTGGAAAAGTTCATCTTCTGTGGTAGGACTGTCGGACCTACCAATATGTATCTTTTCGCAGCAGAGCTTCTATCCAATGGAGGTCTTCCTCTTGGTCGATATCTCCTCGGCTCAGTTTACCATCTCCTGCACTATGTATCCGGAAAGTTGTTGCTAGGTGAACCCATCGGTAACCTCGGGGGCCCTTGGTGGTTTATAAACATGTTGCTAAATGCCCATATGCACAAGTGTCTTCAATTCGACTTGTTTAGCCAACATTTTCCAAGCGATCTGACTGAAGAGCATGTACTTGCCTATGATGAATCGGCAACCCGTTCCCCTCTCAATTTCGGGGAAGCCATAATAGTGCTACCGGGAACCGATGCCAATGAAGGCCAACTTGGTATGTTTTTCTAGAGACTTTACTGTGGAATCCCTACTGCGGAACGGCTTTGGTGGCCCTATGTTGATGAGGACAACCGATTTCCACTCTCCTTCAATCTCACCGATGAAAGGTCTAGGAATGGCTAGAGGGGGGGGGGGTGAATAGCCTAATTAAATTTTCTACAACAACACTTAGCAAACTTGTTAGAATAAAACACGGCGATAAGCAAGTTTGCTCTAGCACTACAAGGGTCGGCAAGCCTCCTATATCAAGTCTAGTTACTAACAAGATATATCCTATGTCACACACAAGGGCTAGACAACTAGAGCTACTAAACTAAGCTACACAAGCTAAGCTAGAATCTCTACTTTGCAAGAATGAAAGAAAGTAATACAAAGCTAGAGATAGAAGGGTTATACCACCACACAGGGATGAACCAATAGATAACCAATTACAATATGAATCCTCGGTAGAGACAAGTTGACACAATGATTTTTTACCGAGGTTCACTTGTTTGCCAACAAGCTAGCCCTCGTTGTAGTGATACACCCACTTGGAGGTTCACGCGCTAATTGGCAATCAAAGCCAAACCCATTCAAGGGTGCCGCACAACCAACACAAGATGGGGATCCCCAAGCTACGAGCAATCCACTAGGGATACCTTTCGCGAACTCCCGCGGGGTAGGTTCAAGAACCCCTCATAATCCACCAATCAGAGCCGGAGACAATCACCTTCCTCCGCTCAACGATCCTCGTCGCACCAAGCCGTCTAGGAGGTGGCAACCTCCAAGAATAACAAGAGCTCCGCGATGACGACGATCACCAAGTGCCACTAGTATGCAATCAACAAAGCAATGCACTTGGATTCACTATATCTCTCTAGAATATGTCAAATATGTTTAGAGGATGAGTGGTGGAAGCTTCTCAAGCAAGCACAAATGTGTGAGTGAGTAGAATGTGCAAGAGATGCCCCAAAGGGCCGGCCATATCACTTATTTAGCCCTCACACAACAACTAGCCATTTTGCCCTCAAAACAGGCTCTCTCTGCGCCACCTTCAGATGCAAGAAACAGTGGGGGGTCGGACCATCAACAGCGTCCGGATGCCCCCACACAGTAGAGAAGCCTCCTCTGTTTTACTCCGGACGCGGCCTCCGGTCGCACACACCGCGCGGTCCGGACCAACGCGCCAGCATCTGGTCGCACGCCGATTCAAATGACCACTTTCCCGCTCGCACCGCAGCGCGCCACGTGGATCCGGACGCACGCAACAGTGCGGTCCGGTCCCTGCAACAGTGGCGTCCGGACGCCACGCAGGGAGCACTTCCAGTGAGCGCTTTCCTCCGGACGCGCGTCCGGTCCATTTACCAGAGCGTTTACAGAGAGCTCCAAACTCTGGACGTAGCGTCCGGACCATAGAATGCGTCCATACCTCTGTCCACAGCAGAGCCGACCTAGGGTGTGTCCGGACGCGCACACGATGGTCCGGACACACCCAAACCCTAGCGTCCGGACCTCAGTCCGAAGCTCTTTTGAGCTACCCAACACTTCTCCAACTTCTCCAAGCTTCCAAGAGCCAACACTAAGTGATCCCAACACTTGTGCTCGTGTGTTAGCTTTTAGTTCACAATTATCTTGGATTAAGTTGGTGTTTCACTTGGTTCAATTGATTTTAATGCAATGCATATGAACCTAGTGGCACATGATAACCGTAATCATACTTAAGAGATCCCTCCTTGATAGTACGGCTATCTATCCTAAATGTGATCACATCCTTCTATGATGTCTTGATCACCAAACCAAAAATGGTTCCTAGCAATCACCTTTGCCTTCACACCATTTTCCTTTCCACCACCATGCTAGAGCTTGTGCCATCCACACTTGATCCACCTTGCTCCATCACATAGTATGTACCAACCTATCTCATGATTCACACTTAGAGATCAAGGTTAGTACTTAAGTGAGTTTCATCAATTACTCAAAACCAAAACACATGGGGACTCTCAATCTCCCCCTTTTTGGTAATTGATGACAACCCTTCCAAAAAGATATGAAATATAATCATTTTTGAACTTGAGTTGCTTGTCCAAGCATTTTAATCAAAGATTCAAGATTTGGACAAGTTACACAAATTCGATTTTGGTAGTTATTAGCTCCCCCTACATATGTGTTTCATGAGTTTGGTTCAAGTTTTGCACATATGTATAGATAGGCATTGTGGGAGAGGAAATAGCTACCAAATGATGCTAAGGTGTAAGAGTAGACCTTTGAAGCGTGTTGCCATCGGAGTGCGGAATTTAGAGTCACCCTTAGCACCATGATTAGCTAGACACCACTTGAAACCAAAAACACTTAAAAGTTCATGGGTTAGAGCTAATCAACCTATGCATGCTAGTAGATCAATCATCATTCATTTAGATTCACTAGCAAACACCGCACAAGCATGAATATTGAATTTAAGTACTTGTGAAACAATACATATGAGGATGCAAGCATTCAAATGCAACAAGGTGTTCATGAGCTTGCTCCCCCTATTTGTATGTTCTCTTTTCAAAAAAGATTTTTCATTTTCCTCCCATGTTATATCTTTTCAACTTCTCCCCCTTGATCTTTTCTCCCCCATGATATTTCTTTTATGACTTCTCCCCCTTTGTCATCCAATTGACACAAAAAGGTGGGACCAATTATAGATATGCAAGTTTTAGCTCCCCCTTAGTGTGAGATAGGGTGAAAGATTGTTTTCAACTTTGGCTTGATCTAAGCTACTTGCCCAAGATATTTAATTCGGTTTAAACCATAGACAAGCTTCTTCACACATGCTAAGATGGTTATCTTTCCTATGTTGAATTAAACACTTTGAGTTCATAGACATAGAGCAAACACTAGGATTGCAAGCACATCAACATGTCATATGCCACCACTAGATCATATCAACTCATAGAAGCAATAGCGGTACCATATAAGCATAAAATTTTTTATTTTCCATGAATGAGCCTATAAGCATGAGTTATGTCTAAATGCTCTACACAAGTCCTAACAAGGTATGCATGAATGCTCTCAAATCAACTTTTACTTTGCATTGTTGGAGTAGAGGAATGTCATATAAGTGAGGGTGCATCAACTCATGTTGGAGAAATCAAGTATATTCAACTCATTCCTTAGCTTGCAAAACCTTTTCTCATCTAGTGGCTTGGTAAAGATATCGGCCAATTGATCTTCGGTGCCAACACTTGTGATAGAAATGTCCCCTTTCAATTGATGATCTCTAATGAAATGATGGCGGATATCAATATGATTTGTTCTTGAGTGTTGAACCGGATTGTTGGTGAGCTTGATTGCACTTTCATTGTCACATAGCAAAGGTACTTTCTTGAATTTGACTCCAAAGTCATTTAAAGTAGCTCTCATCCAAAGTATTTGTGCACAACAACTCCCCGCACTAATATACTCGGCTTCAGCGGTAGAGAGTGCCACACTATTTTGCTTCTTTGATGACCATGAGACTAGTGATCTTCCAAGCAATTGACAAGTGCCCGATGTGCTCTTTCTTTCTATCTTGCAACCCGCATAGTCTGAGTCGGAGTATGCAAGTAACTCAAAGTTTGATCCTTTAGGATACCACAACCCAACATTAGGCGTATGCTTCAAATATCTCAATATCCTCTTTGTGGCTTTCAAATGACTCTCTCTAGGAGATGCTTGAAACCTTGCACACATGCATACCCTAAACATGACATCCGGTCTTGATGCGATCACATATAGCAAGCTACCAATCATTGATATATATAGCTTTTGATCTACCATGTTGCCACTAGCATCACCATCCAAATTTCCATTTGTTCCCATGGGTGTACTAATAGACTTTGCTTCATCTAGATTGAACTTCTTGAGCATGTCCTTGATGTACTTGCCTTGACTAACAAAAGTCCCATTCTTCATTTGCTTGACTTGAAGACCAAGGAAGTAACTAAGCTCTCCAAGCATAGACATCTCAAACTCTTTAGCCATCATTGTGCCAAACTCTTCACAAAACTCTTGATTGGTTGACCCGAAGATAATGTCATCCACATAGATTTTCAACACAAACAAGTCCTTCCCAATCTTCTTGGTGAATAGGGTAGTGTCAACCTTCCCATAATGAATCCCTTAGAGAGGAGAAAGTCCCTCAACCTCTCATACCATGCTCTTGGAGCTTGCTTCAAGCCATATAGTGCTTTCCTTAGCTTGTACACATGGTTGGGTTTGTTGTCATCTTCAAAACCGGGTGGTTGCTCAACAAATACTAATTCATTGATGTACCCATTTAGGAATGCACTCTTCACATCCATTTGATAGAGCTTGATGTTGTGAGCACAAGCATAAGCTAATAGAATCCTTATTGCTTCTAGCCTTGCCACCGGTGCATATGTTTCTCCAAAGTCAAGACCCTCTACTTGAGTATAGCCTTGTGCAACTAGTCTTGCTTTGTTTCTCACCACTATTCCATCTTGATCTTGCTTGTTGCGAAAGACCCATCTAGTGCCAATGACATTGTGGTTCTTTGGTCTCTCAACTAGCTCCCAAACTTGATTTCTAGTGAAGTTGTTGAGTTCTTCATGCATAGCATTCACCCAATCAATATCTTGCAAAAACCTCTTCAATCTTAGTTGGCTCAATGGATGATACAAAAGAATAGTGTTCACAAAATGAAGCCAATCTTGATCTTGTTTGTACACCACTAGTGATATCTCCAATAATGATCCAAGGGATGATCTCTTGCAATAGACGTAGATTGGAGTATTAGAAGTTGATTGCTTGTACTTGTTTGATCATTGGGTAGAGTAGATGAACTAGCTTCTTGATCTTGAGTTAGAGAGGATGAACTAGCTTGATTGTCATTGAGTTGCACATTGGATGAAGGATTCACTAGATCTTCAAAATCTTGCTCCTCATCCACTTGCTTTGGCTGAATGTCCCCAATATCCATGTTCTTCATTGCATTGGCCAATGGTTCACCTCTCACATCATCATGGTTGTCATTCTCATCTTGAGAACCATTTGTTTCATCAAACTCCACATCATGTACCTCCTCAACTATGCCATGAGTAAGATTCCATACTCTATAAGCTTTGCTTGTAGTTGAGTAGCCAAGTAGGAAGCCTTCATCACATTTCTTCTCAAATTTGCTCAATCTTACACCTTTCTTCAAGATATAGCATTTGCATCCAAACACTCTAAAGTATGCAATATTTGGCTTTCTTCCATTCAATAGCTCATAAGGTGTCTTCTCAAGCATCTTGTGGCAATAGAGTCGGTTGCTATAATAGCAAGCCATGTTGATAGCTTCGGCCCAAAAAGAATCACTCACATTGTATTAACTAAGCATAGATATTGCCATATCAATGAGTGTCCTATTCTTCCTCTCAACAATCCCATTTGATTGAGGTGTATACTTGGCCGAGAATTGATGTTTGATTCCATATTCATCACATAGCTCATCAACTCTTGTATTCTTGAATTCACTACCATTGTCACTTCTTACTCTCTTGATAGTTGTTTCAAATTCATTTTGGTATCTCTTGACAAAGATCTTGAATGTATCAAATGTTTCACTCTTGTCACTCAAGAAGAATACCCATGTATATCTAGTGAAATTATCAACTATCACAAAGCCATATTTGTTTCCACCAATGCTAGTGTATGCGGTTGGTCCAAACAAGTCCATGTGCAAGAGCTCAAATGGTTTGCAAGTACTCATCATTCTCTTACTAGGGTGAGTATTTCCAACTTGTTTACTGGCTTGACAAGAGCTACATAGCTTATCTTTTTCAAATACCACATCTTTCAAGCCTCTAACTAGATCATGCTTGACTAATTTGTTCAATTGTCTCATTCAAACATGACCAAGCCTTCTATGCCATAAACAACCCATGCTAGATTTGGATAGCAAGAAAGTTTACAATTGAGTTTCTTTGGCATTGAAATCAACTAAGTATAGGTTCTCATATCTAAATCCTTTGAATATCAAGTTAGAGCCATCTACACTTATGATCTCTACATCATCAACTCCAAAGATTCATTTAAAGCCTAGATCACAAAGTTGAGCTACGGATAGCAAGTTGAAGTTCAAGCTCTCTACTAGCGACACATTGGATATGCTCATGTCATTTGATATAGCAATCTTACCAAGCCCTTTGACTTTACCTTTGCCATTGTCACCAAATGTGATAGATTCAATCCCATTGCAATCATTTGTCTTAATAGAGTTGAACATTCTTGAATCTCCGGTCATATGTTGAGTGCACCCACTATCAAGCACCCAATGCCTCCCTCCGGCTTTATAATTGACCTACAAAAGATTCAATTCTTCTTAGGTACCCATTGTTGTTTGGGTCCTCCAAAGTTAGTGACTAAGGACTTAGGTACCCAAATAGCTTTCTTCTTTGAGCTCTCATTGGGAGTACCCATGTACTTAGCAATCACACCTTTCTTGCCCTTGGTAAGCACATAAATAGAGTCAAAGCAAAAAAAAGCATTTGTAAATTTTATCTTGCTTTGGTTTAGTTTGCAATATTGCTCATCATGCCCTACTTGCTTGCAACTAGTGCAAAACCGACCATTGCTCTTCACAAAGCGAGGCTTTGGAGTTGGGATGGCCGCCTTGCCTTTCTTGGGGGTATAACCAAGTCCCTCTTTGCAAAGGGAGAACCTTTAGCTACTCAAGCACTTAAGCAAGTGGGCGTCTCCACCATAGGCATTGCCTAATGCTAGAGTGAGCTTACCAACCTCCTTCTTAAAGGTCTCATTCTCAACCATTAATGTAGTGTCACAAGTGACAACATCACTAGTAGAAGAGGTAGAGTTAGATGTGCTACAAGAAGGGTTAGTTGGGGTGATGATGATGGGTTGATAGAATGATTCATCAATTATATCACAAGTTGTTCCCATGTCACATGTTGAAACATGCTCTTTCTCCTTTTGCTCAACAAGAAGTGAATGAGCCTTTTCAAGCTTAGAGTGAGCTTTTCCAAGCTTCTCATGGGCATCCGTTTGCCTCTCATAAGTAAGATTGAGCTCATCAAAGGATTGCTTGAGAGAATTATTCTCTTTTCGCAATGCTTTGCACTCTTTTCTTGTGAGGAAAAAAATGAGTCTTAGCATTTTCCAACATTGCAATTAGTTCATATTTAGTGGGTTCATCATCATCATCATCACTAGATTCACTTTCTTCATCGGATTGTACCTTAGTGGACCGAGCCATGAAGCATGTAGAGGGAGTGTCAAAGAGAGAGATCTTGTTCTTCATAGCAATGATAGCAAGAGCCTTCTTCTTGCTTGATCGCTTCTCATCATCTTCACTTGAATCACTGTCCCAAGTGACAACATATGAGCCTCCCTTCTTGCTCTTCTTGAGAAACATCTTGCTCTCTTTCTTTTCTTTCTTCTTGCACTTTTTCTCATCTTCATCATCACTATGATGTGGGCAATCCAAAATGAAGTGATCCTTGCTATTACACTTGAAACACCTCTTGTCATTGTTCTTGATCTTGAAGGAGTTCTTCTTCCTTCTAGCTCTATAGCCCTTCTTCTTCATGAACTTGCCAAATTTCTTGACAAAGAGGGCCATTTGTTCTTCATCATCACTATCATCATTGCTTGATTCATCACACTTTGCTTTGCCCTTAGATGATGATGTGGCTTTGAATGCCACACTCTTCTTCTTGTCTTCTTTATTGTCATACTTCTTTTCCTTGTTCTCTCTAATCTTGTCTTTGTCTTCTCTAAAGGTGTCATCGGTCATCACCTCACCAAGAATTTGGTTTGGTGTGGTTGTGTCCAATCCACTTCTCACCAATAGAGTGACTAGCATCTCAAATCTTAAGGGAAGACTTCTTAGGAACTTGAATGAGAAGTCTTTGTTCTCCACCTTCTCTCCACGTGACTTAAGATCATTGACAAGCACCTCAAGCCTATTGAACATCTCGGGCACGTTCTCATCTTCCTACATCTTGAATCTAGCAAACTTCTCCTTCAAGATATAGGCCTTTGCTCCCTTCATGGATTGAGTCCCTTCATATGACTCTTCTATCTTCTTCCAAGCCTCATGAGCACTCTCCAAGTTTTTGATTTTCTCAAAGACTTCCTTGGAGATTGCCTCATGTATTGCACTCAAGGCAATATCATTGTTTTGGAGCTTCTCCTCTTCGGCCGTGGTGGGTGCCTCTTCATCCACCACCTCAAACTTCTTGTCGACCACCAACCATATCTTCCGGTTGATTGATTTAAGATAGGTGGTCATCAAGGCCTTCCAATAGCTACAATTGGTGCCATCAAACTTAGGTGCCCTCTTGGTGTTGTTGATTTGAGCCATTTTAACACCGTGGGATGTTAAGCCTTTGTGTACGGTGTACTAGCTTCGATACCCCTTGAAAGGTCTAGGAATGGCTAGAGGGGGGGGGGTGAATAGACTAATTAAATTTTCTACAATAACACTTAGCAAACTTGTTAGAATAAAACACGGTGATAAGCAAGTTTTCTCTAGCACTACAAGGGTCGGCAAGCCTCCTATATCAAGTATAGTTACTAGCAAGATATATCCTATGTCACACACAAGGGCTAGACAACTAGAGCTACTAAACTAAGCTACACAAGCTAAGCTAGAATCTCTACTTTGCAAGAATGAAAGAAAGTAATACAAAGCTAGAGATAGAAGGGTTATACCACCACGCAGGGATGAACCAATAGATAACCAATTACAATATGAATCCTCGGTAGAGACAAGTTGACACAATGATTTTTTACCGAGGTTCACTTGTTTGCCAACAAGCTAGTCCTCGTTGTAGCGATACACCCACTTGGAGGTTCACGCGCTAATTGGCAATCAAAGCCAAACCCATTCAAGGGTGCCGCACAACCAACACAAGATGGGGATCCCAAGCTACGAGCAATCCACTAGGGATACCTTTCGCGAACTCCTGCGGGGTAGGTTCAAGAACCCCTCACAATCCACCGATCAGAGCCGGAGAAAATCACCTTCCTCCGCTCAACGATCCTCATCGCACCAAGCCGTCTAGGAGGTGGCAACCTCCAAGAATAACAAGAGCTCCGCGATGACGACGATCACCAAGTGCCACTAGTATGCAATCAACAAAGAATTGCACTTGGATTCACTATATCTCTCTAGAATATGTCAAATATGTTTAGAGGATGAGTGGTGGAAGCTTCTCAAGCAAGCACAAATGTGTGAGTGAGTAGAATGTGCAAGAGATGCCCCAAAGGGCCGGCCATATCACTTATATAGCCCTCACACAACAACTAGCCATTTTGCCCTCAAAACAGGCTCTCTCTGCACCACCTCCGGACGCAAGAAACAGTGGGGGGTCCGGACCATCAACAGCGTCCGGATGCCCCCACACAATAGAGAAGCCTCCTCTGTTTTACTCTGGACGCGGCCTCCGGTCGCTCACACTGCGCGGTCCGGACCAACGCGCCAGCGTCTGGTCGCACGCCGATTCAAACGGCCACTTTCCCGCTCGCACCGCAGCGCGCCACGTTGATCCGGACGCACGCAACAGTGCGGTCCGGTCCTTGCAACAGTGGCGTCCGGACGCCACGCAGGGAGCACTTCCATGAGCGCTTTCCTCCGGACGCGCGTCCGGTTCCTCCTACCGGATCAAACACAACATCCGGTCCATTTACCAAAGCATTTACAGAGAGCTCCAAACTCCGGACGCAACGTCTGGAGCTGAGCATCCGGACCATAGAATGCATCCGGACCTCTGTCCACAGCAGAGCCGACCTAGGGTGTGTGTCCGGACGCACACGCGATGGTCTGGGCACACCCAAACCCTAGCGTCCGGACCTCAGTCCGAAGCTCTTTTGAGCTTCCCAACACTTCTCCAGCTTCTCCAAGCTTCCAAGAGCCAACACTAAGTGATCCCAATACTTGTGCTCGTGTGTTAGCTTTTAGTTCACAATTATCTTAGATTAAGTTGGTGTTTCACTTGGTTCAATTGATTTTAATGCAATGCATATGAACCTAGTGGCACATGATAACCGTAATCATACTTAAGAGCTCCCTCCTTGATAGTACGGCTATCTATCCTAAATGTGATCACATCCTTCTATGATGTCTTGATCACCAAACCGAAAATGGTTCCTAGCAATCATCTTTGCCTTCACACCATTTTCCTTTCCACCACCATGCTAGAGCTTGTGCCATCCACACTTACTCCACCTTGCTCCATCACATGGTATGTACCAACCTATCTCATGATTCACACTTAGAGATCAAGGTTAGTACTTAAGTGAGTTTCATCAATTACTCAAAACCAAAACACATGGGGACTCTCAACCGTTGGAAACATACCAGAGAACGAAAGAATCATGAAGGCCACCCTTATTCCTCAGGCCATTCCGGTTAATATCTTCGGGACTGGGAAGAACACCCGTCCATCCTATGAATTTTACTATCCATCGGTAGCAGCAAGATCGTTAGCATTTGGTCAACTGCCGATCAAATTCCGCTACGCCGATGTAATAAAACCAAGAGAAGTTATCTCTAGCACCATGGACTGGAACAAGATCGTCCACCTTTCCCCTCAGGCCGATACAACCAACCTTGATTTATCCTTTTGGGCGCCAACATCCTTTATTACTGAGTCATACAAATCCTGGTGGCAAGAGTGGAAAAATCAAATGTTTGCTACATCATCACATTACTATCGGCACTTGATTGATGCCGATTATGTTGTTCCAGACGACGCAGTAAGTTTACTTCCGATACCATTTTTCTTCTCGTTATTTCTTTTCAAATGCATTGGTAACTGATTTTCTATTAACAGACCGATGACCCAATTCCAAGCAAAAGCAATAGTGGTAAGACCTTCAACTTACGACCGATAAGTCCCATATCAGTGATCGGCAGTAGGGCTCCTTCATTGGCTACCCTTATGTATAGAAAGGCACCCAAAGTCACCCTCAAACCCAAGTCTAAACAGACTGGGGTTGTTGCTACTCCATCGGTCGTTGTCGCTGTCCTGGCGCAAGCTTTCGAGGTAACAATCTTTATCTTACTTATGCCGATTACAAACTCTCATCGGTGATGTTCACTTAATTTTTAATTGCACAATACACTCTCTTTTGTAGCCAACGAGTTCATCGGTAGCCGTTCTGAATGTACAAGCTTCTCCAACTCCATCTACTGATGCCCCCCAAGTGCAAAGATCGAAGCACCAAGGCTCATCAAGTGCCGCTCCTCGACAAAAACGCCCAAGGCCATTAACCCCAATCATATCACCGGTTGCATCTCCACAAGCTCCTACCGATACACCAACACCGGAGCCAGCATCGGTACCCATCCCTGAGCAATTAGAGTCTGAAATTCCTGATCAAGGGACATCACCATCGTTGCAAGGGCTAGCTGCAACAACAGAAACAACATCGGCATCGGCACCAGCATCGGCATCACCCGTCCCCCCTATACAGGCAAGTCCATCGGCAACCATCGCCAACTCGCAAGATACCACTGTGCCAACCGATTTACCAAGCCCAAGGCAAGAAACCCATCTAAAAATGCTATGTTCGACTGTCACAAACTTTACAAAACACAAACTTATGATTAGAGAATTCTAACTCTCTTCTTTTCAGGCCCAAGACTCCCCAAATAGTCTATTCTCTTTTGCCATCAACTTGCCGGAAGAAAATGAAGAAGAAGAAAGATCTGCTCCATTATCAAACGCTATATCGGCAGAAGTAAAGACCAAAGTTGAAGCACTGTTATCCTTACTGCAACAAAGTACCTCTGACCTAGTCCAAGATTCCAATGCAGTAAGGGTAGCTTTCAAGGAAATTCAGGGCCAGCTGCCCGCCGATATCGAAGAGATACTCTTCCAAGCAACATTTATTGAAAGTCGACAACTCCAATATCAACGGGCTTTACGCCATATTGCCGATAGGATTACCCAATCAAAGCTTGAAGAGGAGATACTCAAGTTCAAGCAAACTGCGGATGAAAAGCACAAAGACATCAGAAACCTGGAGTCTTCTAACAGCGTGCTTGAACAAGAGATCATTCGCCTATCAGCACAAAGAGAAAAACTGTTGGCCGAACTGAAGAAAGTGGATGAAGCTTTAAACTCAGCTAACCAGAAGAAGATTCAACTCCCAATCACCACCAATATTTTGCAACAAGAAAGGGATACCAATGCCCGTGAAGCTCTTCTGCTGAGGAGGAAAATCAAGCCAGTTGAGGGTTCTGCCGATGATGATGCTAGGAAAATAGAGACGAACCAAATTCGCCTGCGCGCGATTTCGTCCATCCAATCCCTGTTGTAATCTGCTGTGTCGGCAACTGTGATCTCTGACAATTGATTTTGCTTGTAATATAACGTTAGTGCGCTCTTCTACCGATGTTCTGCATGATAATTCTATCATCGGTATGTGCATTCACATCACTTTTTATACATCTATCCGGATAAGCACTTTGATTGCATCGCGGTTGTACTATCCGATCCGACCATGAAGCTTTATTCAATTTCGTAATTTAACACCGATCAACACATTAAGAGTACATCGGTGCATTGATTACCGACATAGCTGGAACCAAGCTAACAGGTAATCGATGTTTGATTATTTTTGGTCTTAAACCAGGTATTTCTGTATAGTTCCGAATAAAGCAAACCTCATCATTCAACGATTGTTTACATTGAAAAATCCAACCTGATAAAATTAATCTAGACTTATTGCCATCATCGATATTTATCTCTATTAAATCATCTGCCGATGTAAACCCCTACCTAGGCTCTCCATCATCGGCCAACCGATATGTTAAAATTCCTCTTTAGAGAACCGCCTGGATTGGTATGATCTGGTAACCGGAAACTTTGAGAAACTCAGTATCCCAAGCTTCGCCTGATATGCACTTGGTTTGCTCGTAAGTTTCCGATTCTACCGATGCAACCATTGATGGGGCTTCACTCCGGACGATCTCAATCTTGTCCCGACCCATTGCATGAGGCTTTGATGCATCGTGGAAGGAATACAACAATTAGCATGAATCCAATCCCTTCCTAGGAGCAAGTTGTAGGTACCTTTACCGTTGATCACAAAAACGTTGTCGGCAAAGTTTTGCTGCCGATAGTTAATTCTACGCATATTGCTCCCATAGCTGGTGACACATTGCCTTCAAAATCTTTCAGCTTCATGTCTGTCTTGACTAAGTCTTGGTCACCTTTTCCAAGCTTCCTGAACATGACATACGACATTATATTAATCGACGCCCCACCATCGGCTAACATCTTTGATATATGTTGTCCATCGACTTTGCCCTTGATAAACAGAGCTTTCAAATGCTGCCTTTCATCATCGGCAGGTTTCTCAACGACAGCTGCCATCGGATCTAGCACTAGCTAAGCCATATCAGCAGCTTCTTCTTCATTATCAGTAGGTGCCATGAACTCCATCGGCAACATAACAACCATATTGACTTCTGCCGATGGACTCCTTTCCTAGTGTTTTTGCTTCCATTCCCGAACTGGAAATCCTCCCTTCGAAGGGTTCTCACCATACTGCAGATCATTCTGGCGTTCGCGCTGGATCCTTGAGTCTTTGTCAGACCCTTGGGACACCATTGAGGAAGCTTAGTTTTCCAAACAGGCTGGTATTGTTTCTCAATGTCGGCTTGCACTACCCCTTATGTTTGGATCTCTGGAGAATATCTCTTCATCGGGCACCCTCGCATCAGCCATCTCTTCAAGCTTCTCTTGATGAATACGCTTGCCAAGCCTGTCATGTACACTGAGTTTGCCCCCAAGCCGATCATGCACTGATTCCTTTCCCCTGATCGGCCTAGCATAGCTAGATTCACGATCTCCAAAGCGAAACTCCCTCTTTGATTGATCAATAGGATAGTACCCATTGCATTCAGAACAATTATCAGTAGTGGGCAGCTTGATGCCTTCTTCCCAGCAATGGACGAAGAAGGGGCACTTCCAATGATCTTTATGCCGATACCATTCTTGGCGTCTCTCTTCTTCCCGCTGCCGATGCTGTTCTTCTTGCGAACGCTTATACTCTGGTTGCGGTTTTCCATGCATGATCACAACACCATACAACGAACGTCTCTGAGATCCCCTGGAGCCATTGCTTCCATCGACAGTTCTTTTACCCTCCCTTTCATCGGCAAGCTTTTTTCCCTTTACATCCTGTACAACTATTTGATGTTCGGGATCCATCGATGAATTCTTCTTGGCTACTTCCAATGTCAGTACTTTGACCTTTCCACTAATTTCCACCATATTATTAGGAAACGGATGCTGGTCAATTTTCATCGGCCTCTGAGCTCTAGAATTTTCAAACTTGATTCGCCCAGACTCGATTTCTGACTGCAGCTGCTGCCTAAATACTTTGCAATCATTGGTACTGTGTGAGGTTGCATCATGCCACTTACAATACCTCATCCTTCTAAGTTCTTCAGTCGATGGAATCACCTGATTAGGCGCCAGCTTAATCCGCCCTTCTTGAAGCAACAGATCAAATATCCTATCGGCTTTAGCAGTATCGAAAGTAAATCTTTCAGCCTCCTTCTGACCAAATGGACATGATATCGGCCTCTTATCCTTTACCCACTCATCAACGTCGATATCCGTCCCTTCGTCTGATTTAGAATCTTCTTCTTGTTCAATGAAAGACACCTTCTTGTTCCAAGTATTTCTAGGTTCGAAGGCTTTAACTTCTTGATCGGCAACTCTCCGCACGAGATGGCTGAGGCTTTCGAATTCTTGAGATGCATATTTGTCCTTGATGTGTGGCAGTAATCCCTGGAAGGCTAAATCTTTCAATTGCCGATCGTCTAGCACTAAGCTGTAATATTTATTCTTCACATCCCGAAGCCTTTGGACGAAGCTTTCTACCGATTCGTCATTACGTTGCTTTAGCTTGACTAAATCAGTAATTCTCTTCTCATGCACGCGAGAAAAGAAGTATCTGTGAAACTGCTTCTCTGGATCGGCCCAAGTAATTACAGAGTTTGGAGGAAGCGAGATGAACCACGTAAATGCCGATCCAGACAAGGATGACGAAAATAGTCTCACCCTTAGTTCATCTCTGGTAGCTGCTTCTCCACATTGGATAATGAAGCGGTTGATATGCTCCATCGTTGATGTATCATCTTGGCCAGACAATTTCGTGAAATCTGGCACCTTGTACCAATTTGGAAGAGGAATCAAGTCGTACGCCGGAGGATATGGCGTCCGATAAGAATACGTATTAACCTTAGGCTTGATGCCGAACTGTTCTTTCATCACTTCGGCGATCTTATCGGCCCAGTATGCATCTTGATCCTACCGATGCGCAGGCTGGACATTCATCGGCTGGACTGGTTGATACATCCCCTCTTGCCTCTGTAGTGGGTAAGTTGGCCCAATTTGCGTAGGCGTAACACCACCTTGCTGAACATTATGCATCGGCTGACTTGCCGATGTATATCCTTGGACACCCACTGGGATGTATTGGGACACCGCTGGCCGATACACCGATGTCTCATTCTGAACGATGGCCGGGTAAGGGTATTGTTGCGCCCCCGTTATTTGGTGCCCAGATTGCACCACCTGTTGTTGAATTGGACCGGCCCACACAGGGTTGTGGGTCATCGACATGTGACCTGCCGATAGTTGGTAATTGCCCGACGCCTGCTGTTCCTGCGTCCTGGAATAGTCAACGAATGGGCCCCTTGGATGCACTGACACCCCCGTTGGAGGGTTCGCCATCATCATAGGATAGTTTATAACTGTCCTATCCTGTTGCATCGGTAATGCATTTGCCGATGGTTGCCCGCAAGACATATTGGGTACGACCATCTGAAGACTCCCCGACGACAACTGCATGTTTGGAGCGGACGCAGCATGATGCATCGCCGGGCTCATCGGTTGTGCCGATGTCGCCAATTCCATAGGAGCCTTCCCCGCCGCATTGTCTTGGATCAACTTGGCGTCGACAGATGAATCTGGAGGCATACCGTACCCCCACCAGTTAGCGGGAGCCGGTCGGGACCATCTGTCCTGATGCTGCTGACACCGCTGGATCGGTGCTTAGCTGAACGACGCTTGCAGGGCTTGATTTTGTCGGTGTAACTTCATCGGCAGAAGGATTTACAGGCTGGAACGCTGGAGCCGCCGATGAAATTGTAGCAGATGCCGACCTAGGTCGATGATACGCCGGACCGACATATTTAGGTGGCTGCCCTTCTTTGAAAGATTGCATGACAGCATTATATACAGTATTGGACAACACCATAGAGTGGTTAATCAACGCCTAATTTAACGCGGTATTAACCATATCTTGTAACTTACCAGGATTGGCATCCAAAGTGACCTGCCGCGGCAACGGTGGATCTTGCTTCTATACTGCATCGCCACTCCTGTTTAGGCTGAAGGATTTCAGATACAACTGCTTGTACTCCTCCATAGCCTGCTTCTGATCATCTTTCAGATCCGCTTCAGAGACTTCGATGACGTTCCTTGGATTGACGTCAATAGAATCACCCATGATCGTGATCAAGAGATGTATCTAGGGTTCCACGGGTGTGCCAAAAGAGGTGTTGACACAAAAAGTGTCGGATCTGCGAACACCTCGGGCTTATACCCGAACTCGATATCCAAAGGTGTGCCAGTTGATTTGACCAGTTAATCAACAAGGATGATAACTAGAACAACGATGAATGAGACGACAGCGATACGCCCGGATGTCAAGGCTCAGATTGCTCAAAAAGCGGAACTCGCGAGGTAGACGGAGATCTTGTAGATGTAGCCCGTCGAGATCGTAAGAACTCGTAGATAAACTATAACTAATGCGAAAAAGTAGATGCTGAAAAGTAAGACGAAAATAATAGATTTGTTTGATTGTATTGGATATATTCATTTACACCGCCCCTGGGTACATATTTATACTCCGATAAAAGGAGTTGTAAACAGATACGACTCATACCTAAACAAAACTCCTATTTTTAAGGAAATAAACGACTCGTGCAAAAGTCGGACTCAAACTACAATAATAATGCTAGCATAAAAACCACTAGTTTCCTTATCCGTCTTCCTTACGATGAAACCTTCCAATCGGCAGATCCCCTCAATCCACAACCTTCTTTTATTGTCACCGATAGCTTTCTACTGACGTCAGCCATATCTTTCTGCATCCATCGGCAACATTTCTGATCGACAATGTTTTCCTGTTTTCATCAGCAACACTTTCCGATCGGCAAATATCCTTCTTTTCATCTTTGATGCTTCTTCAATCTTCTGCTTCTATCGGCAACCTGATAGCGGTATCAGGATGCCGATAAGGAACAACAACCAACCTTCCATCGATCAGTGCATCCGACTCATATTGACACGTACAAAAAACGGTGTCAACAGAGTTTGACTGAACCGTTGAAGAAGGAAGGTTTATTTATAGGTTGAACAAGAATACCAAGAGGCGAGTTGGGACTGTTCCTATTCGATGGGCCGCTAGTGGAATGGGCCAGGTTCGGGTATATCAAAGGTCGCTCGACTATATCCTTATACCAATACAGTCGGCTATGTCAAAGGTTGCTCGGCTATATCCCTACGCTGAATTCAGTCGGTTATCTGAGAGCCAGAGATGATTCGGCTATACCTTAATCAGAGAAAATGGTGGAGCCAATTATGCTATCATACTAACATGGATATATATTGAGAAGCCAGACAGTAGTAATGGTCAAAACATGAAACATGTTGCTCTTAATATATTACAAAACTATATGTCTACCGATGCAGGAGCTGATTGATGGCATCTAAGACTTTAGTCTTGATTCGGTTAACATCTGCTAGCACCTTTTGATCTTCATCTTCAGAACTTTGGATGTTGGATAGCCTTGCTATAAGTTGTGCGTTTTCTTTTAAGACAATTGACATTTGTGATGAAATTGCTTCTATAGAGCTCGGCAAATCTGTCACCTTGGCTTCATGAGATTGGATTTTGGCATTCAGTACAGATAATTCAGCTTCAGTTTAACCCTTTCATCCTTCATGACTTTCAACTCGGATTCTAGAGTTTCCATCAAATCTTTGGTAGCCTTAAGGTTAGAGTGTAAAGCTTTGGCCTCTTGTTTCTTTAGGAGCTTGCTATCCTGCAGAGCAGTCCTGGAGGCTATATTCTTGTTTGCTCTCTTCACCATACCAAAGTAATCATCAAGTCTGGCTGCAGACTCCAAAGAGGCCTTGAGAGCAGTTGGAAGATCTTGATTAATGAGCTCAAGGATATCCTTTATCTGATCTGAATCTTGTAGCAGGATGTTGATGTCATTGTTCAGCAAATGGGCTATATCCTGCAGCCGAGATTGGTTTTCCTCTGATAAAGCCTGCTGAGAGGTAGCTTCTTCCCCTTTTTCATTGATGAAATCATCAACGGTGAAAGAAAAGCTAGTAGTTGGTTTAGTAGTATGCTGGGGAAGCAGGAAGGGTTTCATGGTTAGCCGATTAAGTAGAACATACTGAGGGAAGGGTTTAATATGGCATGTTACCTGCTGTGTTGACTGAGCCTCAGCATGAACTGTGTCTTGATCTGGTTGAAACTCTGATTGGGTGCCCGAGGATGCTGAACCTGGAGCTCGACCAGAGGAATGTTCTCCTATTGAATCCTCTGGGATTTTATCTGTTTCCAGCAATATAAGTAATGGGGTGTGAGAGCAGAAGGTAAAACTCTATAAAAAGGGAAAGGAATGATTAGCTGAACAGTACCGGTGTGTGTGGAGGTGTCATGAGCGTCTGTACTTTTGGCTTCGTGGGTCTCTGTGTCTGCAACCTCATGGGTGTCTGCATCCTCAATGGGATCTTGAGGGGGGATATTTACTATAGGAGGATTGCTTGACCCAGGAGTTCCGACACGTGGCTACAATAAAGAATGGTTAATATGAAAGCAGCCAAATTTAGTGATGATTGAAGCTTATTGCCGAAAAGGGGTTCATACCTTAGGAGATCTCTGAACTTTCTTGGACCTTACTTTTCTAGTTACATGGATGTCCTCAAGTGCCTTCCTTTTGCCTTCTCCTCCTGAAATTGCAGCACTTAAGGATGCAGGAATTTTCATGAAGGCTGCCAGGGTTGGAGCATTGAAACCCAATGCTAGCTTGGGTCCTGCTTTGTAATATTGTACTACTTTGACGGGAGGGGTAGGCTTGAAATCCTGTGTATGGTTGGGATTTTTAAATAAGAGGTAAGCTGAAGAAGTAGAAGGACATGAATGTAATGGGGTTACCTCGCTGTCAGGAGCAAATTGAGCATACGAGTCCTAACAAAAGGGATGCACTGATACATTGAAAATGTGATCATGCCATTCTTGCCACCAGGAAATGAAGAAAGAGTGAGAAGTGTCCACCAACCCAAATGGAGAAGGTTCATATGTTGGCAGATCCTGCCCAAGTTCAATGACTTTTTTGGCTTCTGTTTCATTGGTAATTAGTTCCCTGTACCTTATGATTGTTGAGAAGAAAGGTTTTGGGGGCAGCTGTCCACATCCTAATTGCCTGGATGCCATATTGGGATTATATAATTCACAAGTGGGATTTACCATTCTCCCATGGTGGAATTCGGCTGGCAGGATGGAAGGTTTGATAAAGGAGTTAAAAATTTCTATGAACACCTTATCTGAACAGCCAGATTCATAGTTGAATTTGCAAGGGAAGATCAAATTGCCATTCTCTCTGTAAGGAAGCCAGAGCACATTGGTGAAGCCTTTGAAGAATAGCTCGAAGAGATGGCCGATGTCCATATCGATGCTGATGGAAGAAGACGCTTCTCCATAGGTCTGACAGCTCTTGACCGTTGCTGTGCTACCTTCAGCATAATTAACCGAAGGGAAGCTCAGATCATGGAGAGGTACAGATACTATTTGGTGCATGTAAAGTTGCAACCACATCTTGATGAACCACCAGGGGCCACTCACACAGGAGATATCTTTGCCATGGAACATCTGGACACTGATCTGATGCATCATATGATAAACAGATCCCAAGAGGAATTTGCCCAGAGGGATTAGTGTACCCGCAGCTAAATCTTCGGGCATTATCATGTGGTTTAGGGTCGGCTCATTGGATTTGCCACAGAAGATAAACCTGCATAACCACATGTTCATGAAGGCCTTGTTCTCTTTATCAGAAACAACACCAGTTTCTTCCATATAAGTTTGAATGTACCCAACCCATCCACCTCCGGATTTGACAACTCTCTGGGTGCTTTTGCCCTTGTACTGGTAGGGGCGTACTGGCTTGGATACATTCAGGCCAGTCGTCATGAATACATCGGCCAAAGTAGGAGTCATCATACCATGGTCAAAGACAAAGGTATTGATGGCATCGGACCAGAAGTGGGAAGTTGCTATCAGCAAAGGCTCATTCCTGGGCATTTCTGATAAAGATAATTCCAAGCAATGGGTGATATCTTGGCTGTCCTAGTTTTCGCTGCTCTTTGTCATCATCCTCCGGTACCAATTTCTCCACCCAACAATTGGGGGAAAAGGCCAAGCCTTGAAAGTGTTTGGCCATTTGTTTGGCGGCATGACTCCAGATTTGAAAGGGATTCTTAGAGTTTCTTTCTCAATGATCTCAATTGGATCAGGATTGCCCATAGGACCAAGGAGGTAGGAATTAGTGTTGTCGGCATAGGGAATCAGGATCTCTTTCTTATATTCCTTCGAAAGATATCAGGGGAACGAATGAGTTCGGGAGAAACAAGAAAGATGATCAGAGATTGCCGAATGTACAAAAAGATGAGTTGAGATTTTACCTCTAGGATCTTGTCCTGAGTCGCCATTGATGGTTCGAAGCGGATTTGAGGATGTCGAAGTGTGAGTTTGGATGACGGCTGCAGCGTTGAACAGTGTAAACCTAAAGGGGAAAAAGGAGGCTTGCGGTCAATTTCAGAATAAAACGGCTTTTATCCCGCAATTGAGGGGGCATGTGTTAACACTGGATTTTGGCATACTTAGAATGACAGGTGGACCAGTGTGAGGAAAGGCTGCTGGAGGGCAAATTGTTTGAAGATGTTTGGCAAAATCTATGCGGTCGTCTAATTCCTAGAGGTTCGGCAATTGACCATGTGATCGGCTACTTCGGAAAGAAAGGCGGTTTTGCGTCAAGGCGACAAAAAGGGCGAGTAAAGAACCGATCGACAACAATAGCCGTAACGGTTAAGGAAATGTACTTCTGTTTCCATGAGACTTGAGAGTAAATTATGTAGTCTGGGTTACGATTATATACGATAATGTAAGACCTGGTTTGATGACAGCGGATTTGGAAATGGGTTGGTGGCTGAAGTATTAAGGCTAAGTGAGTATTATAAGAAAAAGTGTGCTCTGTACTTCTGTTTCCATGAGACTCGAGAATAAATTATGTACTCGAGTTAAAATTATATACGATAATGTAAGACCTCGAGCGAGTTATTTAATTTTGTTTTATCGTTGGATCTGGTAAGAGTTGTGTTAACACTGGATTTTGGCATACTTAGAATGACAGGTGGACCAGTGTGAGGAAAGGCTGCTGGAGGGCAAATTGTTTGAAGATGTTCGGCAAAATCTATGCGGTCGGCTAATTCCTGGAGGTTCGACAATTGACCATGTGATCGGCTACTTCGGAAAGAAAGGCGGTTTTGCGTCGAGGTGACAAAAAGGGCGAGTAAAGAACCGATCGACAACAATAGCCGTAACGGTTAAGGAAATAAAGACTCCGAAAAGGAAATAGAGTCGAGATATTGTATCTTTCCTTTAATATCTTGTAGTCGTGTCCTCGTAGAACTCATGCCATGACCAGGGTATAAATATAAACCCTTGGCTGTTGTAAAAAGGGTTCACAACCAAATCAATACAACCGGCCCCGTGCCAACTTCGATTCCTTAGTCGTGTCGTCGAGTTCTTCGAGAGGAACCATCAATCCGTCGACCTCCGTAAGTCTTGGCAACCTTGTTATCATGTCTAGTATCATGCGGTGGATTTAGATATTGATACAAGTAGTCTTGTTTATTATCAATGATCGTGCGGCGGATCTTTGCTTAATAATCAAGAGGTCTTCACTTGTGTTTTGTTTATGAGTAGACGTCGTGCGGCGGATGTTTGCTTGTATGCTTAGCAAAAGCAAGATAGTTATCGGCTCCTATAGATTTGGCAAGATCTATTGGGTTCATTAAGTTATCGTGTTGCATGTTTTATATAATCTTTACATATTTGCAAACACTCTTTTGCCCAATCTAGATTGATACGGTTCGGCTCTTATTAGTTTATATAGATTTATCTATGTTACAATGAGTTGCTCTTATGTTGTTTCTATAAGTAGATCTTATATCTATAAATAGTCGAATTTGTTTGAATCTAAATTGTTACGTGTTGCGGGTTCATGTATGCCATCCATGTTTAAGCTTTGATGACGCTAGGTATCGTGCGGCAGATGCAGACTTTAGATTGGTTTAATCATGTTTGCTTACGTGTTTCCTTCATCATGGACCCTAATTCGGCTAATTGCCGAGATCAGTTATGCTTTAACTTATAGTCAACCATGAGTCGTTCGTACGTCCTTTTCCCATGCACGTGCGTTCGGCAATCAGTGATTTACGTGCTATATGTCTATTTTCGCCGAACGTTCCATAAAACCTGTTGGCAGACAACTTTTATAGTTGTGTGTCGTTGTAAGTGGCTTCAGAGCCGTACATATGGAACTGTCTGGTGTTACCCGACACGTTCTAGTTTATATCTAATGACTTTCATCTCTTGTTAGTTTCAGGTCAAACTGACTGACACGTTTTCGGTTCTCGAAGCATCCGGACATCCGATTGAAGTCACGCTTTCCGGCTTGCTGTGTGTGAGACACAGTATGTCACTTTTTGTGTCAACATGTTGTTGATTGACTACTTTCATCCAGCGGTCTAGATTGGTGTATATTTGGTTCTTTTTAATGTAACTTTGTATTCCAGATCACTTTATGCTTTATTAAAGTATTATTACAAAGCTCCACCTTTCATGCTATCATGCATAAACGTTCACTTTAACATCACAAGGCCCTCCATGTACAGGCATAAATAAATATACTATAAGTTGTTTCGTTTTTATCATGAGAAAATAGTGCAGAACATAAAGAGCACAGATTCAACGTTACAAAATCAGTTGATCCATCGCATCTATACAGTGCATGAAAACTGCAAGCACAATGAACTGGTACAGGCATAAGCTAAAATAAGCAGCTGTAACACCCAAAATTTGGTTTGAATTTCAAATAATAGAAAATGATTTAATTATGGAATTATGTGAGCATTTCATTTGGTGGAATATTAAAATTCTTGCAAATAAAACTTATTCTAGAATAGCAACATAAATGTGCATTCATGCAGTTGCATATTTTCTTTGATTGTTTGAATTTACAAAACTCAATTTTCAAATGGTTACAAATTTGTTTTTGAAATGAATTTGAGAAATAAAAAGAAAAAGGAAATGGGCTTGATCTCTCTCTCATTCTGTTTCGGCCACAAACCCAGCCCACCTCACTCCCCCTCTCTTCTCTCAGCGGCCCAGTTAAAAAGGCCGGCCCACACTTCCCCCTCTCCCTCCTCCTCTCACTGCCGTCCGGGGGCCACATGTCGGCGCCGATTTCCATGTCTCTGCTCTCCCTTTTCTCTCTCTGCGACCGGGCCCACACGTCAGCACCATCCCCCACCTCCCGCCGTTCTCGGAGGCGAACGCCGTCCCCGCAACAGCCGCGACGCGCAGCCCTCCCTGCTCGCTCGAGAACGCGCGTGGACGCGTGGAGCACGACAACCGCCCCTGTCCCTCATCCTCTCTTCTCTCTCTGCGGCTTGGCCCCATTCGGCAGCCGTCTTCCACCTCCCGTAGAAATCGGACGCGCGCGGACGCGCCGCGGACGGCAACCGCCGCACGACGTCTGCCCCGCTCCCACTCCCCGCATCTCGCCCTCAACTCCGCCCAGCAACCGCACGCTCCCTCTCTCGCTATAAAGCGGAACGCCGCGCGTCTTCTCCCCCTTTCCCCTCTGAGCCCTCAAAATCCCTCCGAACGCCGCCGCCGTCGCCGTCGACACTGAAGAGGCCACACCGGAGACCAAACCGCCTCGGTGAGCGCCGTTCGACGCCCAGATTCTCACCGCCAACCTACCCGTCCTAATCTCTCTCTGTATCTCTTCGGTGGGCACAGAACACGCGTCGCGAACACGGAGCTCTCGGACGCCGCCGCGACGCCGACCGCCGTTCCACGACGACAAGCCGCACCGAACCACCTCCATCCTCCAAACCGCCTCGGTGAGCTTCGCCATCGCCCTCTCTTCCTCCTCGTCCACTTAATTCGGTCAATTAGACCCTGTATGCGCCGCTCCGTCACACACCGAGGTCGGCAACAATGGCGCCGCCGTGGTCAGCCGACTCCGGAAGCGTTCAGTCGCGTCCGAGCACTTCACTAGCACCGCACTGACACACCGCACGTCCCTAGGCCTTCAATTTGGTCTCTACGACGCTGTTTTGACCTGCCCGCACACACAGATCGAGTTCGATCATGGCGCCGCCGCGGACGGCCCCGTTCCGGCAAGCCACTGTCTCAACCGAACTCACCCTCGCACTCGCACGAGCTTGTAGATCGTTTCTGTGCAGTTGGTTAAACCCGCGGCAGTCGGGAGAGTCTTCCCCGCGTTCGCCGGCGAGCCAGAGCCGCCGGGATCCATGGCGCCGTCTCTGTTTTCCTCCCCGCGTCCAACCGAGTGCACCATGGGCTTCGCCTCGTCCCCCTCTTTCTTCCCATGCAATCGGCGTTCGAAATGGACAACGGACGAGCTTTTCCGGTGCAACTCCGGCGAGCTCGGCACTCTGTAGCCATGGCGCCGCCGCGCCGTTCTCTGCTCCGGCCGCCGTTCCCCCTCTCTCTCCCTTTTATCTGTTCTGAGCCGCCCGTTTACCGATTTGCGGTCAGGATTAGATCGGCGAAGGGGTATGAACCCCGGTCCACGGTGGACCGGTGGACCACGGCCGCACTCGGGTGCACGCACTGTGCCCATGGACCGCCCTATCCTGAGCCGCCGCGTGGCGGGTCAGTTGACCCCGTGTCGCAGCGCTGGCGCATTTCCGAGTTTACATTTTCTCGGTTCAAAAAACGTATTCCTTCTCGGGTTTTTCCAAAAATGGAAATCTGATATTTACAGTTTTGCCACTGCCTTAAATTGTTTATAAAATCTTTATTTTAACTCCGATTTGGACGATTCGAGTTGCGTTAGGTTCGTAATGAAATTCTCTACATGTTAAAACATCTGTTGTTCATGTTTGAATTATTTAATTTCAATGATAATTCAAATATTAAAAATGCTCCTAGAGAACCAGTTAAATTCATATCTTTTGCGTTTTAAATCTGATTTTCGTGAAATTCGTGTTGAAATGATCGTAGCAATGCGTAGTATCTTTCTATAAACCTTTTAACTCTGTTTATTGTTATTGGTGTACTGTTCTGATATTAGTTGTGTTTGCTTTGTATGTATGCATTTGGAATGCGTGTTGTTGCAATGTCGTGATCGAGTTCAGGCAGTGAGGAGTTTGTTGGTGATCAAGAGTTCTTTGATCAGGAGAGTTTTGACCAGCAGGACTTTGAGAACCAAGGCAAGTATAGCATGGGACTTTCCTTGTTATCCTATTCACCATAATTATCTTTTCATGTGCATGTGTTTAATTTGATACCCGAAGTTTAATTCCCTAGAATTGAAATCCTTTACCTTGTTCCCTAGGGGATATGCATATGGGTAGATGGCTAGTGCTTTATGAATTAATACTTGATCCCTGCCAAAAGTTATAAAGCTTTGAATGAATTGGTGATCCTGTTTGGCAATTGGAACATAACCCTTTTAATAACTCACTGTTGGCAAAAGCTGGGACTGACAGTGCTACCGTGGGAGCTACATGGCTCTGGCTTTAACTTAGTAGTAGGCTCTTTTCTAGCTCGTTAGCAGTTACCCGAAAGGGCGCATTAGGCTCTTGCCGAGCTGGTTATAGTGCGGCCTCTGTCCGAGTTTGAGCGTAGGCTGCGGGTCGTTATGCTACTCGGAAGGGGAGCTCTATCGCCCCTTGCCAATCCTAGCGGCCCTAATCTTGTTAGACGAGATACTATGAAAGGTTTCATAGTGAACCCCGCCCACTCACCTTGGCAGTGTTATGGGAGTAATTAACCCGGGCAATCGGGGCATCACGACTCACGGGTAAAGATGCACAACCTCTGCAGAGTGTTAAAACTGATATATCAGCCGTGCTCACGGTCACGAGCGGCCCGGAAAACCGATGGTTTAATTAATTAACTTGACCAACCTTTATGTTCCTGTTGTCACCACTTTTATGATGATGGTTATGATTCTTTAAACTTTGGCAGTGGTATAAGTGGGATCATTTGGGGCTTAAGCATAACCTGATGATACTTGTTAATAAAACTTTGATCAACTAAAAGTGCTAAATGCAGTAAGCCAGTGTCAGCCTTTTGAGCTTCATAACCCCATGTTATACTGCTGAGTACGAGTGTACTCACGCTTGTTTTCTTTTCAATTTTGGATAAAAATCCCGGATGGGTAACAGAAGCTGGAGGCTATGAGGAGTTTCCTGAAGACTTCTAGGCTTGGTCAACCAGTTGACCTCTCCCTGTGGAATGGAGCCACAAGAGCTAGTTTATCTTCCTTGTTTTATTTATTCTTGTAATGGATATAAGTTCGATATGTATTAAACTCTGTGATGGTACTTTGTAATTTGTGAACTTATGTGTGGTTTATTCCTGGGCACACATAATGTTATGCATCCTATTTCGTCCTTGAAATTTGGGTGTGACAGCAGCATAGCCCTAGGTATAAACCCTCTATCCGTATGTGGTCTTTGGTCACGTAACCTAGTTAGGCATCTCCCGTTCGAAAGAGATACGGTCGGAGATATGCGGACCCAGTGGCGGATCCAGAAACGGATCGCGCGGGGGGGGGGGGGGGGGGGGCTAAATCTAGTCTAAATTTTTTTACTCGTTGGACACAGTACACTAATAGATGTAGCTAAAAATGATAATTTGATATTGATTCAAAGTGCTCAAAGTCAAAGATACATATAATTAAAGTCAAAGATACATAGAATTAAGATAATAAGGATAAAAGAGTACCAAATATAAGGAGCCTTCCATCTTTAAGAATTCGCACCGCTTGAACCAATACCACTTGAACCGCCACGCTTAATGCTACATAATTTTAAATGTCAAACACTTCTTCAATAATCAAGATAACAAGCAAAAATAGAAGTACTAAAATAATACACACCTCAGGACCTTGCGAGGTAAGTTTGTCTTACGGTTTCTTAAGCCTTGAAAGCGGTCCAAAATTTTTTCATCTTCAATGGATGCAAACAAATCTCGCTCAATATAGCATATCATGCTATTATTCATCCAATCATCATTCATTTTATTCCTTCTGTCAGTCTTGATAATATTCATAGCAGAGAAAGCTCTTTCAACTGTTGCCGTTGCCACGGGCAATATCAATGCAAGCCCAATGAGGCGATACACCAAAGGGAAATGTGTATGTCTATCGGTTTGAACCATCTTCTCGACAAGGCTACCAAGATCAATACAAGTGCAAAAATCTTCTTGGCAAGGCTACCAAGATCAATACAAGTGCAAAAATCTTCATCATGTTTGACTTCATCCATAAAATTCTCAAGTTCAGTTCTTAGCTTCACACAGTCATAATCACTAAAGTCAGCATAATAAATCTTAGCAAGCTCAACTAATTTCTCTATCTCAAAGTTGGCAAACTCATTTGCAGGATCAAGACAAGCAACACATCTCAATAGTTGAGTTGATCTTTCTAGAAATCGATTGTTCAACTCACAAATTACTTGATCAAGGACAACATTGAAAATGCCATGATGAAGATGATGGTAGTAGGTCACATATTTGGCTCCACGACATTTTGAACGACCTCTCATTTGCATCATATCTTCCTTTTTTCCAATTCTTAAATCCTACTCTGGTGAATGCATCATTATTATCAAAATTCCTTATTGGTGGTGGCTTAAAGAGGTAGCAATAAAAGCAATAGGCTGCATCCTTGGTTGGACTGTACTCTAACCAATCAAATTGAGTAAACCATGATTTCACAAAACCTCTAGTTTGAGTTTTACCCGCTGTTCTATCATACTCACAATCTGGTTGATATGGACCCATCTGCATATATGCTCTCCTAGCATCATCCCTAATATCATGGTGAAATATATCAATTGACTTTCTAAGACCTAGATTAGCAACTATATCATTCATATCAAGCTCAATGCGGGGTCTTTTTTGCTCAACCCGACTCTCATGAGAAGAAACATTTTTCTTACCAAAATATTTTTCCATTCTACAAAGTAAAATCAATCAATTTTGGATCACTAGCTGAATTGATAAAACTATTAATGAAAAAGAAATGGAATGAAAGATAGAAGAGGGGATTGGGGATTGCAGGTTCTCACCCTGCCACTGCCTGACTCCCTGAACAGGCTGCAACGCTGCCTCTGCCTGACTGCCTGACTGGTGTTGGTGTGCTGCTGGTGGAGTGGACTGTGGGGCCTCAGCGGGCTACGGCGGTCAGCGGCGGTCGGCGGCCTCCGCTGCTCAGAGCCTGCTCCCGGCCGACTGTCTCCCTGCTCTGTTGCTTGCCTAGGGGCTACGGCTAGGGTTTGGGGCGGTGGACGAGTGGGGGACGACTGGAGCGCCGAGAGGGGGGCTCGCGGCGAGCAGCCGAAGAGTGGTCGAGCGGCGACCGCCGAGACCGGAGCCGGAGGGGAGCCGAGGAGAAGGATGGCCAAGGGGGGCTCGCGGCGATGCGGCGTCGAGGCCGGGGCGCGATGCCGAGAGAGCGAGACGCGAGAGCGTGCTGCGTGCGGGCGTCCGGCCGTTCGGGTGCCAAGTGCGGCCTTTGTTTTTTTTTTGCGGGCTGGGTTGTATTCCTATTCGCTGTTTTTTCAGCCAACAGGGTGGGGTGGGCTGCAGCCCCCCCCCCCCCCCGTACGTCCGCCACTGTGCGTACCTTTGCATATCTGCTACCGTATCTCTTTCGGATTGTCCACGTTTTTTGGACAGCCCGCGGATGCGTAGTTGAGGTTAGTTTTCATGCTCCGCTCCGGTTTGAAACGGTGTTTCGGCACCTCTCCGTTGTTCCCCGGATATACACTCTTCCTTGCAGGACGTGTGTTGGGAGAATGGCGGGGAGGTGCTGCCAAAATTCCGTCTCGGATCGGAGCGGAGCATGGAAACTAACCTCATCTATGCATCTGCGGGTAGGATTAGGACCTATCCTCACCTATTAGAGAGTAAGGACACCGTGTAGATGCAATTGATGGTCACCTGTGGTGATGTTATATATGCTATAGGATGGAGGACCGTCAGTGGATGTACACGGGCCGGACAAGTCAGGGTGATGCCAACTATGAATGGATGCAGAAGACCGATCGTTTCTTGAATCGTGCATTGGCAAGGCCACAAAATTCTCGAAAATGGCTTTGTGTCCCTGCAGCAAGTGTGGTAATAGGAGAATGCTAGACAAGGAACTCATGGGTACACATCTGCATAAGAATGGGTTTACGCCGAACTACACCCGGTGGGTCCACCATGGTGAAGCTGATCGTATGAGAGAGGAGGTGGTGAGACAACGCATCGAAGCTTTCGATGCTGATGCCGGGGTAGCAGACATGGTAGATGACATTCACCAAGCACATTTTGCTAAAGGACGTGAGGAGGCGGAGATGCAGGCACCGTGGATGCATTCAAGTACATGATGGACTCGGCGGCAAAACCCCTTCACGCTCATTTTGAGGTCTCTCAGCTGGATGCCATTAGTCGCTTGATGGGGTTGAAGTCTGATTTGAACATGAGTCGAGAAGGCTTCGATAAGGTGTTGGCCATGGTTAGCACCCTGCTTCCAAAGAACCACGTGTTGTCGAAGACCATGTACGAGGCACATAAGCTCCTTAAAGCACTGAAGATGACGTATGAGCAAATACATGCTTGTCCGAACGGGTGTGTCCTATTTCGGGAAGAACACAAGGAGGCAAAGTACTGTCCGAAGTGTAAAGCCTCCAGGTTCCTGGAGGTAGAGTCTGGTGATGGTGGTGGCCAGAAGACTCAGCATAAGATACTTGCTCGAGTCTTACGGCACCTTCCCTTTGTGCCGAGGCTTCAAAGGCTATTCATGAGCGAGGAAACTGCGAAACAAATGACATGGCACAAGAATGGCAAACGGTACAATCCTGACAAGATGGTACATCCATCTGATGGTGAAGCATGGACCAGATTTAATGACAAGCATTGTCTGAAATCCGATGAGGCTCATAATGTACGTGTCGCGCTGGCAATAGATGGGTTCAATCCTTATGGCACGATGTCCGCCCCTTACACTTGTTGGCCCGTGTTTGTTATCTCCCTCAATCTCCCTCCTAGCGTCGCCTTTCAACGACATAACATGATCTTGACGTTGATAATTCCTGGACACACGAGGAAGAATATGGGTGTGTACATGGAGCCTGTGATTGATGAATTGATCAAAGCAGGGAATGAAGGGGTTTGGACATACGATCGAGCAACAAAGCAAAGCTTCAAAATGTACATCTGGTACCAATACTCCATGCATGATTTCCTGGTGTATGGATTATTCTGCGCCTGGTGTGTTCATGGGAAATTCTTGTGCCCAATATGCCAGGAAGCTGTGAGGTTCATTTGGTTGAAGAAGGGTGGCAAGTATTCTTCGTTCGATCAACATCGTCAATTCCTAGATTCTAACCATCAATTCCGACAAGACACCAAGAAGTTTAGCAAAGGTGTCGCTATCACAGACCCTAGACCGCACTTCAAGACTGGTGTCGAGGTTCATGCTAAGATAGATGCTCTCGTGCCCAATGAAGAAGGTGGTTTTGTGGGATATGGTGAGCAACACATGTGGACTCAAGTCCGGCTTGACGAGGCTCCCCTATTTTGATGACCTCCTACTGTCCCATAACATTGATGTAATGCACACTGAAAAGAACATCGCCGAGGCACTTTGGGAAACACTCATGGACACTGACAAGTCTAAGGACAACCCTAAGGCTAGAGTGGACCTGGTGACGTTGTGGGATAGACCAGAGCAAAATATGAGGCTGCCTGCAAATGGCAAGAACTAGAAAAGGCCTAAGGCTGATTTTGTCTTGAGACCCGAACAAAGGAGGGAAGTACTACGATTGATCAAGGAGTTCATGTTCCCTGATGGGTATGCAGCGAACCTGAGCTGGGGAGTGAACTTAGGCACTATGCGAGTCAACAGGATGAAGAGTCATGACTACCACGTATGGATTGAGCAGCTTCTTCTGGCGATAGTATGAGGCTATGTTCCTGAGCATGTCTGGCTAGTGCTTGCAGAGTTGAGCTATTTCTTCTGCCAGCTTTGTGCCAAGGAGCTATCTCGGACCATGGTTGCAAACTTGGAGAAAGTGGCACCTAAGTTGCTTTGTAATTTGGAGAAGATCTTTCCACCCGGCTTCTTCTTGTCGATGCAACATTTGATTGTGCACCTCCCGTATGAGGCACATATGGGGGGCCGTGCAGCCCCGTTGGTGCTATCCAATCGAGAGATGTCTGAGGCTTCCATTGTAGAGACTTCCATTGTGGAGGAGGTGACAAACTTCACACAGCTATACTACATGGAGGACATTCCTAGTGTGCATAATCCACTCCCTCACTACAATATTGACGAGAATGAATCCAACCTCAGTCTTTTTCAAGGGAAACTTGGTAGGTCAAGTGGATCGACCAATAAGAGGTTGGGAAATGAAGAGTAGCGCGGGATCATGTTATATGTGTTCCACAACCTACCCAAGGTGAAGCCATTCATTGAGTAAGTTCTCAAAGAACTTGTTTCAATACGCCCTCCAACTAATTATTTCTCATTTGCACAAGGAATTTATTCGTGTATCCTAGCATCAACCAAGGGATCCTACCCAACGACAAACTGACACCCTTCTTTCATAGTGTCCGGGAGTAGGGAGGCCCGATTTCATTTCTTGGTTCAAAACAAAGGTATTGTCCAATTTACCTCGTACCTAGTTTGAGATTCCAAGTTTCGCGTACTTAGTCCGGCAATCTTTCCTTCTTGCGCTTGCAGGCCCAAACCGATGCAACTATGAGTCAGGAGTTGAGACAGGTGGCAAATGGCTTCAACAATAAGGTGAAAGCTTATTCAGGTTATGATGTGAATGGATATCGCTTTCACACAACAAGCTACGAGCGAGCTCGGCCTCATCGAAAAACCACAAACAACGAAGTTTGTTCTCCCAACACTGATGGCCTTGAGTATCATGACATAATTGAAGATATCTATGAACTATCATTTTATGGTTCGAAACCTCTTCGTCTTGTCCTGTTCAAATGCCACTGGTTCAATCCTTGACTAACGAAATGGATCCCTAATATTGGTCAAGTCGAGATTCGACACGATTCCGTCTATCAAGGAAAAGATGTCTTTATTGTGGCAGATCAGGCCGTGTAGGTTTATTATTTGCCATACACATGCCAAGGCAACAAGGCTCTTCAGGGTTGGTCTATTGTGCACCAGGTATCGCCACATGGTAGATGTCCTGTCCCAAATGATGAAGATTACAACTTCAACCCAAACACATATGATGGAGAGTTATATCAAGAAGATGGGCTACAAGGGAGGTTGGTGATAGACTTAATCGAGGCGATCGGAATGGAAGTAGACAATGAAAGGGTTGATGACGAGGAAGAAGGAGAAGAGGTGCAAAATGCCAAGGGCATAGAAATGCTTGGGCGATTACATTTAGACAATGACGATGAAGGCAACATTGAACCTTCGGACAGTCTTATTTATTTGGACAATTTTGATAGTGATGACGAGACATATGATCCAGATAATCCCAATAATGATGATTACTTCTAATACATGTAATACAATGTTATTTTGTAATCATGTTTTGTTTATTTACTTAGCATCTATTTCTAATACATGTAATAATATGTCTTGTTTGTGTCTTTTTAATTGCAGGTGATTGAACAAAGATGGTGGGTGGCAGTGGGCCAAGGAACATGAAGTCGAGGTACTAGAGGGCACGTGAGGATGTAGATGCCAGAGAGAACTCGTCGGACGGGAGGAGGCAGAGGGCCAGGAGTAACGGCGGCGGCAGCAGGAGGGGCCGACCTCCTCTAGGCAGGCCGCGTGATGTGCCGGAGGAGGAGCGCCATACCTCGAACTCCTCGGAGGACGAGCAGGTTCGGGCGATGAACGACGAGGAAGAGGCATAGGAGGGCGGCGAGGCTGGAGGTAGTTTCACTGCTGCGGCCAGACCCTACTTGCCAGGTCCCTCAAAACTCCCTGGGCCTCTGCTTCCTCCCCTGCGCCCAGTGATCCGCCCCTAGGGGGACATTTAGATTTTATCACAGCTACTTCAAATAACCTATTGAAAATTTTCAGAGAAACTAATATTGTTTGTTAATGACTTGTGCGGGCACTGGCAGGGTGTGTCGCCTGGTGACTCACGCAACCCTAACCACATCTTGGGGCTTGTGTGCATGCACTATTACCCCGACATTGTCACGCACAAGGGGACTGTGAGGCCGGCCAAATCATGGGACCACTACAAATTTGCCCCCAATGCAGATTATGAAGACAAGCAGGAGCAGGTCAAGAGAGAGTTCTGGGTAAGTCTTGTTCGCACAACTTTGATCAATACATCACATTCATTTGACTTTTTTTGACATAATGAATTGATACATTGTGTCTATCTGCAGACTTTTTTAGGTGTGAAGAGGGACAGAAGGAGAGGGCCGAGAAGAACTTGGTGAAAAGTGCAAGGAAATGCATCTCTGACATGCACTACGAGGAGCGCCTCACCTACATCATCAAGTACTACGCCACACGACTTGGTCAGAAAATCACCAAGACACAGGCAAGACAGATGCCTCTGACCCGGGAACAGTTCCTTGAGGTAAATGAAGAAGAAAAATACTGATTCGTTTTGACATTAAGCAGCTCTAATTTGGTCGTCTTATATCTCAAATTATTTGTGACATGTAAATGATTCCATGGTGGTGCGAGTCGTATCGGGACTGCTGGGAGATGATTGTGGACAGGTGGTTCACAGAGGTTTATATCCAAGAGCACGAAGCCCATCCGGAGCGAGCTTTGCAGGCGACAGGCCCCACACACCACCAAGGCAGCCGCAACCTCACCGCGTACAAGCAAGCATGGGTACGTGAATTTATTTTTAGTATTCTGACGCTCCATTCTGCATGTTTCTTCTAATCATCTTGTTGTCTTTCTCGCAGTCGACGTCGCATGGTGGCCAGCCTTTGTCCACGTTCATAGCGTATGGACTGTCCCGCAAGGGAAAAGTGACTACCGATGCCACCTTCAACCTGGATGACCCACCTGAGTCGTACAACAACCCAAGCACCTACACCCGCATCTGCTCCTACGCGTCGGAGGCAAGGTCGGTCCAGGGGCTAGACTGGGATCCGAACACCGACGACATTGATGGGCCGACTGGCATGAGGATCAGACATGGCAAGAAGCATGGTCGGTTCTGGCGAGTCCGACTCTGTTTCCTCCCTCTCCCAGATCCGAGCAAGTACCCCGAGCGGAGGCCCGGCTGAAAGGTCCTAGATGGCTAGAGGGGGGGGTGAATAGCCTAATAAAAATTCTACAAACCACTAGAGCAAAAGGTTAGATAACACTTAAGAGAAGCTTTTTGCTCTAGCTCTACTTGGGGTGCAAATCCACCTATCCAATGCAATTCTAGTTAGCTAAGTGCTTAACAAACAATAGCAAGAACCTAAAGCACTTAGCACAAGCTAGCAAGAACAACTACTAATGAAACTAACTAGGAAGCAAACTAGACTCGATATGAAAGAGTAAATACAAGAGAGGAGGTGATTGATATACCGATGCCTTGTGATATATGAATGTCAATGTAGAGAACCAATCACAATATGAATATCAAGAGTAGCCGGGAGACGAGATGAACACAATGATTTTTCTCCCGAGGTTCACTTGGTTGCCACCAAGCTAGTCCCCGTTGTGTCGACTACTCAAGTGGTGATTCGGTGGCTAATAGGCAATGACAAGCCTAGCCCACTAACTCGGGCGCCACAAGAATCCACCCAAATGAGAGTAACTCAATGACACGAGCAATCCACTAGAGTTACCCTTTGGCGCTCCGCCAAGGTGGGTACAAGCCCTCTCACAATGATGAAGCCGGCCACGAACAATCACCAACACATGCCGAAGCTTCTCCTCAATCGCCAAGACGTCTAAGTGTTGGCAAACACCAAGAATAACAAGAAATCCCGCGGTGATGACGATGACCAAGTGCCACTAAGATGCAATCCAATGATCAATGCACTTGGTTCACTCAAACTCTCACAAGAATGCAATTGAAGCAAAGAGAGATGAGTCGGGGGCTATCTCAAGCAAGCACAAGTGTAACAAATGAATGAGAGGTTCAAGAGAGAGCCCTAGGAGCCGGCCACAAGCCTTAAATACCAACCACCACCGAGCTAGCCGTTTTGCTCCTCATCCTTGCTTTCTTGCGTCAGTCCAGACGCATTATGCATGGGGGGTCCGGACCATCGCGCCTGCGTCCGGACCCTCCTCCATTTCAAATCTAGCCGTTGGCGCCCTTGTCTGTGCCTGCGTGTCACCTCCGGACGCTAGGAACTGTAGCGTCCGGACCAACGTCCGGAAATATTTCCAGGGCAACCCGAGAGCACCCGAGAGCATCCAGTGCCTCCGGATGCACTGCATAGTGCGAGTCCGGACCATCAGAGCCTGCGTCCGGATCTACACAGAGAGCTCCCAGAGAGGCCTTTTTATCTGGACAAGCGTTCGGAGCCTGAGTCTGGACTCTGATTAGCATCCGGTTGCTCTGCCCAGACTTGGCCGAGGCTAGGGTATGCTTCTGGACGCAAGTCCATTGGTCCGGTTGGCATTTTGCCTGCGTCCGGACCTTGCGTCTAGAGCTCCTCTGAGTTCCAAACCGAGCCTCTGCTTCTTTTCCAAGCTTCCATGTGCTAACACCTTATGATCCAATCCTTGTTCACCTGTGTTAGCCTTTGTATCATATGTTTCTTGGATTTAGTTTTGTTTGTATCACTTAGGTTCATTTTATATGGATGCAATGCAAACCTAGTGGCACATGATAACCGCAATCGAAACGAGTTTTCCCTTCTTAATAGCATGACTATCTATCCTAAAGGTGATCACACTCTCTATAGTGTCTTGATCACTAAACCAAAATGGCCCTATAGATATACCTTTGCCTTGAGCCCATTTTTGTTTTTCTCTTTCTTCTTTTCCTTAGTCCACGGAGCACTTGATCCATCATGGTCATTCATCTAGCTCCATGTACCAAGGTGGATTACCCTATCTTGATCATACACTTAGTACAAGGGTTAGTCCATAGGTTTCATCAATTAACCAAAACCAAACAAAATCTTTCAATCTCCCCCTTTTGGTAATTGATGACAACCTTTCACAAATAGATATATATATATGATGAAAATTTCAACTTTGGTAGTATTAGCTCCCCCTACATATGTGATATATGAGTTTGGTTCATTTTGATCACATATGCATGGATAAGAATTGTGGGAGAGTAAATGCTACCAAATGATGCTAAGGTGTGTAGGATGGACCTTTGAAGCGTGATACCAATCGGAATGCAATATTATACCATCCTTAGCACCATGAATGCCTAGAAACCACTTGAAAAACAACTTGGAAACACTTTGAGAGGCAAACTTGAAAGAACTAGATACCACAAGAAAAACACCTAATCATTCTAGTTCTTCAAGCACCATATCACTTAGGTTTCTAGCATTCACCACACAAACATATCATGAATATAAGTACATATGCAAGCAAGCACTTATGAATGCACAAATATATGTAACAACTTTATTCATAGGCTTGCTCCCCCTACTTGTGTGCTTTAATTTTCAAAATTTTCAAAGGTATTTTTCTTCGTCATACTACTTACTTTACTTACTTCTCCCCCTTTGTCATCTATTGTCATAAAAGATGTGCTCAAAGGTTTGATTATTGGAGGGAAGATTAGTTTTGGTTCAATCTAGATTACTTGCCCCAAGGTATTTAACTCGGTTTAAACCATGGACAAGCTTGTTCACACATCCTAGAATGGTTATCTTGCCCATGTTGAGCTAAACATTTGAAGTTCATGATCTAAATCAAACTCTAGGATTGCACGCCCACAAATATGTCATATGCTACCACTAGATCATATCAAGCATAGAAGCAATAGTGGTACCATATAAGCATCAAATCATTTGATTTTCATGAATGAGCCTAATGAGTTGATGTCTAGATGCGCTAACAAGTCCTAATAGAGGATGAATGACATGTCAATCAACTTTTACCTTGCTTTGCTCGAAGGAGAGGCATGTCATATATGGAGGGTGCATCAACACATATTTGAGAAGTCAAGAATGTTCAACTCATTTCTTAGCTTGCAAAACCTCTTCTCATCAAGTGGCTTGGTGAATATGTCGGCAAGTTGATCATTGGTGCCAACACTTGTGATTGTGATATCACCCTTTAGTTGACGGTCTCTTATGAAGTGGTGCCTTACATCAATGTGCTTGGTTCTTGAATGTTGAACCGGATTGTTGGTTAGCTTCACCGCACTTTCATTGTCACATAGCAATGACACTTGCTTGAATTTGATTCCATAGTCATTCAAGGTTGCTTTCATCCAAAGCAATTGAGCACAACAACTACCCGCACTTATGTATTCAGCTTCGGCGGTAGAGAGTGCAACACTATTTTGCTTCTTTGATGACCAAGATACAAGTGACATGCCTAGCATTTGACATGTGTCCGATGTGCTCTTTCTATCCATCTTGCATCCCGCATAGTCGGAGTCTGAATATCCAATCAACTCAAAGTTGGACCCCTTGGGATACCACAATCCAACATCTTGTGTATGCTTTAAGTACCTCAATATCCTTTTTGTAGCCTTCAAGTGACTTTCTCTTGGAGAGGCTTGGAATTTTGCACACATGCATACACTAAACATCACATCCGGCCTAGAAGCGGTCACATAGAGTAAGCTTCCAATCATAGACCGATACAACTTTTGATCCACCATGTTGCCACTAGCATCACTATCCAAGTGTCCATTAGTGCCCATTGGAGTGCTAATGCCTTTAGAATCTTCTAAGCCAAACTTCTTCATCATATCCTTGATGTACTTGCCTTGACTCACAAATGTACCATTCTTCAATTTCTTGATTTGAAGACCAAGGAAGTAGCTAAGTTCACCAATCATTGACATTTCAAACTCATTTGCCATCATCTTGCCAAATTCTTCAAAAAATTCTTGATTGGTTGAACCGAATATGATGTCATCCACATATATTTGAAGCACAAATAGATCCTTGCCAAGCTTCTTGGTGAAGAGACTAGTATCAACCTTCCCCATAATGAACCCTTTAGATAGAAGGAAGTCCCTCAATCTTTCATACCATTCTCTAGGTGCTTTCTTCAAGCCATATAAAGCCTTCCTCAACTTGTACACATGGTTGGGCTTCTTGTCATCTTCAAATCCGAGAGGTTTCTCAACATATACTAGCTCATTGATATATCCATTCAATAAAGCACTCTTCACATCCATTTGGTATAGCTTGATGTTGTGTGCACATGCATAGGCCAATAGGAGTCTAATTGCCTCTAATCTTGCAACCGGTGCATAAGTTTCTCCAAAGTCAAGACCCTCAACTTGAGTGTATCCTTGACCTACCAATCTTGCTTTGTTCCTCACAACTATACCATCTTGGTCTTGTTTGTTTCTAAATACCCATCTTGTGCCAATCAAATTGTAGTTCTTGGGTCTTTCAACTAGTTCCCAAACTTGGTTCCTAGTGAAATTGTTGAGCTCTTCATGCATAACATTGAACCAATCAACATCTTGTAGGGCTTCATCTATCTTTGTTTGCTCTATGGATGATACAAAAGAGTAGTGCTCACAAAAGGATGCCAATCTTGATCTTGTTTGAACACCACTTGTAATGTCACCAACAATTTGATCAATGGGGTGATCTCTTGCAATGTTGGTTGGTTGGAGAGTTGGAACTAGATTGCTTGAGTTTGGTTGAGATGAACTAGCAACTTGTTGATCTTGCACTTGAGAACTACTAGCTTGCATTTGAGGTGAGTTGAGCACTTGGTCTTTGTCATCTTCAATGTCAATAACTTGCCTAGGCCGAATATCACCAATATCCATGTTCTTCATAGCCTTTGACAATTGAGGACCACACACATATTCTAGATTCTCATTTTCAACTTGTGAGCCATTGGTTTCATCAAACTCAACATCATGAACCTCTTCAAGTATACCACTAGCTGAATTCCACACTCTATAGGCTTTGCTTGTGGTTGAGTAACCAAGTAAGAACCGTTCATCACACTTCTTGTCAAACTTCCCAAGTCTTGTGCCTTTCTTCAAGATGTAGCATTTGCAACCAAAGACTCTAAAGTATGCAATGTTGGGCTTTCTTCCATTCAATAGCTCATATGGAGTCTTCTCCATCAATGGGTGACAATATAACCGATTGCTAGAGTAGCAAGCGGCGTTGATAGCTTCGGCCCAAAAGGATTGACTCACATTGTTGTCGGTGTCTAAAATGGCGGGGTCTAGACGGCCAACGAGTAAATTTCTAAGCGTGTCGGAGTTCGGATGGTTACGCTCGGAGAACACAAAGGTTTATACTAGTTCAGGCACAAACGCCCTACGTCCAGTGTGTTGCGGGGTCGTATTGCCGAGCGTGGAGAGCTCCTAGAGGGGAGCTACAAGCTTTGGTGAGAGAGGGAAGCGCCTTCCCAGGTCTCGTGCTTATGAGGTTCTTAGTTCTGGTGTGTGCTCACGTGTGTGCGAGTTTTAGTGTGTGCGAATGAACGTTGGGATGTCGAGAGAGAGTGATTGGGGGTCCATTCTCTCCCTTTATATGTAGGGAGAGATGGAGGAGTACAGTAGAGAGAGAGGGGGAGTGAACGTGGGCCCGACTTGGGCTTCTGCCAAGGGGAGCTTTGTCCTCATTCTGCCTTCCTTCTTGAGGAAGATTGCGCCAGTAGACACATATCTGGGTCTTGTTCGCCCTCATCGTGCTATAGCCATGTATCTCGTGACTGGGAACTCCGCTGTTCCCTTACCTGGGCATGGGCGGAGGTCGGTCGCATAGGACCGGGCACCCCCGCGTTCCATCATACAAGGCTGATGACATCCTAATCCCTGTTGAAGTGTCCGTCGGAGGTATGGCGCGGGTTAGTGCGCAAAAGTCACCGGTTAGGCAGCACAGGACCTCGTACTGCAGGGTGAACAGAGGTTGGCATGGCGACTCATGCCTTGAACCCCATTCCTGAGGACGGAGGGTATTGTGGACCTTTTGACTATATGGGCTAGGGCGTCCCGAGCTGTTGATGGTGGTGAGATCTCCGAAGGTGAGGAACGTCACGGTTGACGTCTCCCTGGCTCGGACGGGGCGGAGGAGCCCCCGAGGGTTGATGACTTCACGGATGACGCCCCCTTTGCTCAAGCGAGGCGGAAGAGCCCCCGAGGGTTAATGACATCACGGATGACGCCACCTTGGCTCGGGCGAGGCGGAGGAGCCCCCGAGGGTTGATGATGTCACAGATGATGCCCCCTTTGCTCGGGCAAGGCGGAAGAGCCCCCGAGGGTTGATGATGTCACGGATGACGCCACCTTAGCTCGGACGAGGCGGGAGAGCCCCCGATGGTTGATTTTGTTTTTGCGGAGTCTGGTAAATTGGGTACCCTCCGAGCCTTCGATGTAGTGAAGGACTATACCGGAGGCTTCTGAGAATGCTTATGGTGGTTTAGTTAAGTTTTTGGATTCCGGTGGGTGCGCGCGAGCACACCTGCCGGGTGTAGCCCCTGAGGCCTTAGGGGGGAGATATTTCCTCCTAAGGGCTTATTTGGAAACCGTGCACAGTGCTTAACCCTTCGCCTCCCTCACGAGGCGGGGAGGGAGTGGTCTGCTCGGTACGTCAGAGCCAGAGCTCTGACTGCACGCCAGCCTTGCTGCGGGTTGCACTGTTGGTCTCGGGCTACCATGCCCTGATATGACGAGTCAGTACTGCGCCATGCTGTCTTTCGGCCTATATGGACGATTGACCGGTCGAAGATATGTTTGTCGGGTTTTGGGGTCTGACTGCGCCCCTCCTCCCCCCCCCCCCGTGGCCCAAAAGTGGACGTGCCGTGTCTTTCCCGTTCGAGGAGCAGCGCCAGAGCACCACTCGCTCTGTGGTTAAGACTCCGGACGGCGCGCCCTGAGCCACCCGTCTGCCTGGCCATTTATAGCCCCGCTGCACCCCCTCGAAGTGGGTGCTATCGCACAGTGCGGCGTGGTCGAGAGGAGTTGCTGTAGACTCACGGGCCTACTGCCGCGTGAGTGTCTTGTCGGGCTATAAATAGGGGCGACCGCCTGTGGGGAGATTCACATCCACACAGCATGGCCTGCCCTAGATTCTTCCTCCGAGGCCTCGTCGGAGAGTCCCTTGAGCCGCCCTGGCGGGTGGCATTTTGAGAGCAGCACCAGGTTCAGAGGAAGTTCTGCGTTGGGGTGCAGATACTTCTCTTCGCCCAGTGGCAGGATTCAGAGAAAGCTCTACGAGGTCTGCATGGCCGCCTCTTATCCTGGCCACCGGGCAGAAGAGAGGTGTCACCTCCCCCTGCACGAGTTGCTCCCGGAGGGTAAAAGGTGTGGAGTCCATCCTTTCGGTTGGATCCTGCTCTCCGCCTCCGGGGAGCGACGATGTGCCTCCCCCCAGAGGGCAGTCAAGGATGTGTGTACTGGAAAAGTCATTGCAGTTTTCGAATGACTCTAGGAGGTTGCTCATCCTTGACTGTTGGTTGATGGTGATGCCACCGTTAGCGGGATATGCGGGCTCGGAGCCGCTTGCCAACGGCGTCCTCGATCGCGGAGCAGCTAGGGTGACTTAGCTGTAAAGTGCCCAACCACCTCCGGAGGAGGGACGCAGCCTAGGGTTTCCTGAAGACAAGGCAGCCGCTGTTCTCTCACAGCTGCAGCGTGCCTGGTCTAGGGGGCCCGTGGGTCGTGGCTCCAGCGTCCGAGGCGATCTTGTACCTGAGGCAAATTCCTCCCGAGCCCCATGGCTGGGTTGCCTGACCTGGATACAAGATCGGTCGGATAGTGGTGAGGTATTTGGTGTAGGTGCCCTTCAGGCACCCCTAGTTTTCGGCCCTTTGGCCTGGGATTTCCCTTCAGTCCACCTTGTAAACGTTTTCGTGTTTTTGGTGTCTAATGATCAGGCTTATCCCCTTGTGGCTCTTAGAGAGCACGTAACCCCTGCAAAGATCAATATATATGTGGATCTGAAATGAAAAAAGGTGTCTGTGTTTACCTGTGTGGACCTCTGATGGGTGAGGCATGAGGCCTCCTTTTTCCTCTCCGTTATCCAGTTGCTAGAACCGGTAGGAGGGGTGTGGCGGCAGCCCCCGAGTCTCTACTCGTTGTAGAGAAACGTCTCGGGTCTGTGCCGTCTTTTCGTGCGCTCCCCGCGCATCTCTCCACGAGATGGGGGAATATGAGCCGAACCATGCTATCCTCGAAACGGACGAACCATGGCCGCTCATCGAGTTACTATCGGGCGAATCTGAGTGGGGTGTTCGGTACCCGTTTGCTGGGGTTCCGGCTCGTGGCCCATGTCGTGGCTCACCCCAAATCGGTTACATCTAGTAGCCGGGTCCGTTCGATGGGTCCCGGGGGCCTGCTGCTTTCCTTCGATAGGAATACCATGAACCAATCATCCGTAAAGACGGACTCAAATACGAAATCTGGGAACGACCTTAGCATCCGATTGCCAGGCTGATGACCGCTAGTGTGTCCATTCCCTATTCGCCCCTCGCTCTGTCGTCCTGAGACGGCCATTTCGAACCCTGCTGGGTTGGCCTCCATATCTCTGGACCGTATGGGCCGTTGGGGCGTCTATAGCCCCTATCCCTTTGGCTTACTTGGGCCCATGGGCCATCACCGCTGGTCGCGCCACGTGTGTGTCCCTCCGACCCCTGCGTCTGTCGGCCGAGCTCGGACGAGCCGGAGGTTTTGTTGCTGTGCGCTGGGGACGCGTACGAAAAAGATCTTGCATGCGCGACGTGGTGGGCCTGGGGCGGATCCTGTAATGATGATAGGTACAGGATGCGGGATTTGGAGCGAGAGAAAAGTCGAGCGGTGTCAGTTATCTGCCGTCGCGCGCGGCTCCCGGTATTGCAGCGTACAGCGGAGTGGACGTAACCGAGCGGCCGCATTTAATGTGACTTGGGTCATGGCGTCGTGCGTGTGAGGAGCCGTGGAGGCGTCGCTCCGCCTTCCGGCCCCTTATAAATATCTGTGCGCCATGTCACCCCTCGTGAGCCTGCACTGTTCGCCTCCTTTGCTGCTTCGTCTTGCTCGCGCCAAATCCCCCGAAGTTAGGGTTTGCGTCGCGGTGCGTCCGCGCTAGCCACATCCCGTGCCGCGCCGCACACCGCTTCTCGAGGAAGTTTCTGATGGTCGGAGTACCTCCAGAGAGGAGCTGGCCTTGATGCGAGGCTGAGTATGAGCGGGCGCTGGAGTTGGTGGACGTGGGGCTGCTGCGCCCCGAGCTCTCCGCCAACCATGACGTCGAATGGATTGTTCCCACTGGCATCGACAGGCCAGACCCGCCGAGCGGGTACGTGGTCTCCTTCCTGCCATTCCACGAACGTGGGTTTGGGACGCCGCCGTCTCGCTTCTTCCGGGGGATCCTTCACCATTATGGGATTGAGTTCCACAATCTCAATCCTAACTCTATCCTCCATCTCGCGGCCTTCGCGGACCTGTCGGAGGGGATCTTGGCAACGGAGCCGGACTACAACCTGTGGAGGTTCTTCTTCAAGGTGACGGTGTTCCTCCTTTATTCTGGAGGGGTGAGATGGGTGGCATCGAGCGTAGGGTGCGCCATTAGCCTCCACTCTGCCAACTCTCATCTCTACATGCCTGGGCGAATGAGTTCGTCCAACCGGGGGTGGCACTCGTAGTGGTTCTACTTTAGGAACGACCCTGAGGCGCCACTCCCGGAATACACGAGGCGGCGTTTTGCCGAAGAGCCCCTCAGCTGGAATGACGACCTGTCCCCAGCGGAGCTCTTGGGGATAGCATCCTATCTCCAGAGCTTGAGGCGGCTCCGTGACGAGGAGATGAACCTTTCCGGGGTCGTCACGGAGTTCCTACAGCGTCGGGTGCTCCCGCTTATGGCGCGGGTGCGTCAGCTGAACGACATGGTGCCTGGGGCATCGCGCGAGGGATCCGCCATGGCAGAGGTGGACCTGGGGCTAGAGGACGCGATCGACGTCGCCCGGGGGCTGCTTGGGGACGCCTTGAACGAAGATGGCGTCTACCATTGTCCGCCGATGCGCCCTGACCTCAACTTCGTCGAGCTGGTAAGTCAGGACCGTGCTGTAGTATCTTTTCCCCGTGCCTCCTTTGCTTGGCGGTACTAACACCAGCAAATGACCATGCCATTCTTCCCTTCTCTCTAATCACTCAAAGCCAAAAGGGGGAGCATCTTTTGCTAATTAACAGACATGGCCATATGGCTCCTGTCATTTCCTTGCCTCCATCATCATTCAATTTGGCGTGGTGCAAAGCCTATCACCAAAGCATCCAAAGGGGTGGTCGGAAGGTGCAGTAGGAGACCCCTCATATCCCATCCTTGTCGAGCATCTCCATACACACCATTTCCTACGTAGAAGAGCACTCAGAGAGCCATCAGGGCGGTCAGCCGACCGGGACCACTACCCCAATCGCTCTCCATCCTCTTCTGCTATATGAACACAGGCAGAGCCACCCTGTCAAACACACACTCTCGACCAGCAAAGCTCACAAGCCAAAATCCTTTGCCATTTCTCTTCACTTAGCTTCACCGCTAATCAAAAGAAGGGTATAGTCTTAGCTAGTTAGAGTGATAAGATGAAGTCACTCAAGAAAGCACCCTAGAAGGCTCGCAGCTCGGTTAGTGGGAGTTCGTCCAGAAGTTCCCAGAGAGGAAGTTCATCACAAGGTACAGACATTATGTCTATTGATTCAAGGAACGAGTCAGTGCATGCTTCGGATGCCATTGAAATCATGGCCAGTGGTACTAGCCATGATGAATATAAGCAAGAATATCCTAGTGCCGGTCATTACGAGCCGGCCGATAATTCGGAAGATCAATCATCATGGATCACTGATCCTAAAACCGGCATCCGACTCACACCTCACGAGATGGCCATGTTCAACACCCTAAAGGTACGCGACTACGAGCACACTAAGATAATTGATCCTGCCCTCTTAGATAAAACGGGTTTATACGAAGAGTTTGATGAAGTTTTTAGAGCTGTAGGGTGGACCCGTGAGATTTGGGATATTTCGAGAGACCCAGGAAGTAGACTTTTAACTCTACAGTTCCTAAGCACGGTTAATACTAGTACACAAAGGATTTCTTTCCGGATGCATAATCATCCACTTTCTTTAACTTGGAAAGAGTTTAGTCATGTTCTTGGGTGTAAAGAGAAATGTGCTATTAATCTTGAGCATGCTACTCCGGGGTATGATAGACGTGAGTTTTGGAAACTCATATCTGGGAAAGACAATGCTAGATACCCACGAACAAGTGGAATCCATAATCCTACTTTACAGTCCATGCATCGTTAGATAGGAATAACTTTGTTCCCTAGAGATGATGTAAAGCCTATAACAAATGTTGAGCGGAGAATACTTTTTGCCATGGTGAATAAAATTCATGTTTTCCTATTAGAGCCATGATAGATCACTGGTGCTCGGCCAATTATAGAAAAGGACCTTTTGAGTTTACATCCATGATCACTAAAATCATGCACAACATGGCCCAGCTTTAGAATTATCAATTTTACTTAAATACACCCAGAGTTGTGTTAGATTTGGGGTATTTTGTGCAAGGTCACACTCTGGCTCATGGGACAAATGATTATGTTTTATATATGAACAATGATACCATAAAAAGAATTCCACTCCCTTGTGAAAAGCTCAAACTGTATAGGTGTAGGCGACTAACCTTTAATACAGAGACACAAGAAGGGCGTAGGAGTTTTGCAGGTTGAAGGATGACACGGAGCATGGCATATGCTGCACAAGAAGAAGGCACATCTCTAGGTTCGGAGTTCATGGATGAATTCACTAGCTCCACACAGTTCACCAGCTGAAGCAGTGGACTCCAGAGATCAGCGTCACACACCCAAAGTGCATGCTTCTCTTTTGCTTCTTCTTCACAGGGAAGGGAGTACCATGAGTTCCGTCACGACGTGGACTTACTCACAAATCAAGTAAATGATCTACGGGTGGATCATGAAATCCTCCATCAAAACGTGGTCCAAAATCAGCAACGGGTCCAAGAAATGAGAGACTACCAGAACCAGCAATGGGCTATGTTCTACGCCCAGCATTGAATAGACCCAACACAATTTCCTCCACAAGGACCATGAAAAGAATAAGCTTGGGGGAGATACCTCCCCAACTACGGTAAGTTTTCAATTCAACATTTTAATTGTGCAATTTAAAATTTCGTAATTTTAATTCCAACTTTTTATTTCTGCATGTATTGTCAAAAAAAACTGGAAAAATACGAAAATTAAGAAAAATATTTCCCTGTCAATTAATTAAGTTTTATTTCCCTTAGAATAATTTTCCATAATTATCTATCTTTCTTGTGGAAATGATGAATAGTTGCTCTGCTAAATATTTATCTAGTACTTAGTTTACAGCTCGATATTTCTCTAAGTATGAATTACTCGGCTTAAAAGAAACCATCATGAATCTCAGACTTTTTGTGGGTTGCAAATGTTGTAACTAAGTCTAAGTCGTTGTGAGACATGATATGACAAGATAAGAGCTGCTATAATATTGTTCTAAGCAAGAATGATTATCGGAGTTTTATTTATTAAAATAATAAAAACACTTCTTGTTCCTCAATGGTGAAAATTCCTACCAAAGTCATACATGCTCTTTCATGATACAAGCTTTCTACATAAGTTGCTTACTTTGTATTGAGTTTGGTCAAGTTTTGTGACCCTTGTTGAGAGATTTATCATGCTCCCAAGATCAAGATCACGTGCACGCCACATATACATGCTGCTTCTACACTAGAAGTACGCAGAAACATGCCTTACATTTCCAAATAGTTCATACTCCATGCTCTAAGTAGAAAATTCTCTCTCTAGTTTGCTGTTAGTAAATGAGACATAGACTATGCAAATTTATTCAGGGGCACTCTAAAGTCCCAATCTTTTTGAGCATTCCAAAGCTCCACCAAGCTTCAAATTTTTTTAAAAAAGATAGCTATGTCTCAAAATAAAAAGTTAGGAAAGAGAGATCATCCAAATATAGTAGTATTGATCATTTACCATGTTTCCACACACTTGCACATCTTGATCTAAGAGTATGAAATTTCTCTCCTTGGATCCAGGATTTGACTTTACAATATATACAAGGTAAGTTTGCTACATCTTTGATCCCTACCTATAGCTCCACATAAGCTTTAGAGATAGGATGAAAGAAGGCAAACTTTGATATATGCCTTGGTGAGGAATCACACACCATATGAGCGACTCGAGAGTACCATTTGAGGAACATTAAGTTTTCTTTTTCAAAACATTGCAAAACCTCCGATATGAAACTTGTAAAAGAATGAGAAAACTAGTGCTCAAGTCAAGTTGTTCTATCTCTCAACCTCCAAGACAAAGGATAAAGCTATAAGCCCCATGGAGGACTAAGGTAATAAGGGTGAGTCTTTATTGCTGAATTTTTCATACAAAAGAGAAGTATGATTTTTGTAGATTTAGTACTCTTGAAATATGAAGCATTGTAGCAACTCCTGATCCACCGAGCTAAGTTTAATTATTTGCTAGGGACGAGCAAAGGTTAAGCTTGGGGGATCTTGTTGGAACAAAATATGATGCTCTTTTATATAACTAAAATGCTGTCAATAGCTTTAGGATCAAGGATAAAACAATCATCGCATGAGCATATTTTATAAAATAACAAGTTCCACATGTCCATGAATATTTTGTTGCAGTATTGAAGAAATGGAACAAAAGAGACCCAGTGGGACCCACATAGCAAGTCGGCCGACCACCATGTGGGCCCACCAGGTCTCCCCCATCGGCCATGATCCAGGAGAAGCACCTAGAAGTGAAATCCAACCATCAAATCACTTTGTGCTTTCTCCCAACGGCTCACAAGCAATGCACAAGGATCCATGGGCCCACACCAAAGAGATCAACACGGCAAACACCCCTGAATGAACAACCACCACACACAATAGGTGGGACCAACACCAGGATGAACGAGGTGGGCCAAGGACCCCTAGGGGGGTCGGCCGACCGCCCCCTGGGCCCACCTGATCCCCACTCAGTCCCTGACCAGTGGGACCACACCTAGAAGGCCAAGGGGTGGCCCACTGGCCATAAGGGGGATCGGCCGACCACCCCCTAGGCCGGTTGCGAACACATGGTGGATAAGTACCCATGTAGTTTAGTTTTGTGATGAGTGATTACCCAACACTTGAGCGGTTCAGTTTGAGTGTCTTAATTCTAACCTTTGCGAAAGCAAATGTGTGCCTGTCTATCGGCTTGTGGTGTGCAGGTGCTATGCCTAGTGACAGTGGTCAATGGCATGGAGAAGGTCGAGTAGAGGCTTGCCGTGCCGATGGACTGAGAGCGGTGAAGGGCGGAAGCGGGGCTCGAACTAAGGGACCATGGGCGCCGGCGGACTAGCTGTGGTGGCTAGTACTTGGCACCGACGAGTGCGAGAAGACATGGAGGTAGACCGAGTCGGCCGAGTCAAGACGGTGGACGCGCGAGTCGAGCGGAGGCTCAGGGGACTCGGAGTCCGATCGGGCGAAGACAAGGTGGCTTGCGTCGAGTGGTTTGGTGGTTTGGGCCTCAAAACCATCCATGTCGGTTTCCGAGTTTGGGCCGCAAAACTTTGGGTTCGGTAGTTGAGCCCAAAGCTACCGGTGGCAGGTTTCCTGGGTTTGAGCCTCAAAACCTAGGCGGAGCTTCCGAGGAAGCGGGGATGGCACGTGGCGGAATCCTGGAGGTTGCGTCGAGGCGACGACAACTCCCGGCAGGAAGCGGGGCCGTCCATTCAAATGAGTGGCTGGGAGTTATCGACTTGGATTACAATGTCTTAGGGCTAGGTAATTCGGTCTTGTATCTAGGGGGGTCTTTGGGAAATATCCAAAGCCCCGTTAAATAGAGGATGAAGGGGTATCCTCATCCTCATCTCTTGCATTACTCTTTCTCCAACCTATTCCTAGGTTTTCCCTTCCCTAGCTTATTCTTGCTTGAGATCCATCGAGTCACCGGTGTAAGAACTTGTGATTGTTGCGAGGAATCGGAGGTCGTAACCTCCGTAAGCCATGGTGGCTTCGATTTCGTGATTGTGTCCCCATTTTGCTTGGGTTCTTCGAGTTTTGCTTTTGCTCCCTATTTTCCCGAGATGATTTCTCTTTGTAGGGAGTAGCTCTTGCAATTCCGTTTGAACCAAGTTGTTCGTGTTCGTGATGAGCATCTTTGCACCGAAGGAATTCCCATCAAACCTCATGAGTGCGTAGATCGGACGTTTTCTTTGCGGTGTTCTTTGTTCTTGCCTCTTTTCCCCAAATCCTCGTTTCTCTTTAATACTCACCAAATTGAGCGTACTCACCAAATCCTCGTTTTCTTTGCGGTGTTCTTTGTTCTTGCCTCTTTTCTTCGGGATAGCTCCTCCATAGCACTAGAATCATGCCTACCAAGTTCGGTTGCTAGTGGAGAACATTTGGTCCAGATTTGGGAAGATTTGGTGGAGAGAAAAACGATTTTTGCGGTTATTGCGCGTTTGTCGAGGGCGTCGAACGCTCCGAGGGTTTGCGTCGGACGCTGGTACGTGCTGACATCAGCGTCCGTCGCCTCGCTTATTGGCGTATTTTGGTTTTGGCGTCGGACGCTCTCCAGAGTCTGTCGCCCAGCGTCCGTCACGTGGTGTGCATTGTTCTGTTATGTTTTGCTCTCGGGTAGGCCGACAGACGCTCGTCCAAGCGTCCGTCGCCAAGCGTCCGTCGCCTCAACAGTTCTTCAGCTTTTGTTAGGCTCTCTGGAAGGCCGATGGACGCTCGCCTAAAGCGTCCGACGCCCTGCCCTGGAGCGTCCGTCGCGCTGTCTTCCAGCGTCCGTCGCCCAGCTGTCCTGCGTCCGACGCCTGTCTTTTGGGTTGTTTTTCTTAGGGTTCTTGCCTCTTTCTCATAGGGGTTGAGAACTCATTCTTGGGGGTTTCTGGTGAGTTTTCCTCCACTGCCGGTGAGCTTTCATTTGTTCGTTTTCGTCTGAATCCCCGCTCGCGTTGCTCGGGGAAGGTTGAGCACCCAGCAACTGGGTTTGTGTTTTTGGGAAGAGTGACCCGAATATTTCGAGAGAAATTTGAGGCTCCCATTCACCCCCCCCTTCTGGTCGCCGTTCTCGGTCCTTCACCGGTTGGGTCCCTCTCAACCGCCATATCAACTAGCACATGCTGGAAATCCAAGCCATCCATCCTAGGCGGTTCTATGACAGTTTGATCCAAGGGAGGAGGATTGAAGCTCCCTCGATCGATGACGTGGCACTAGAGTAGCCCCTACTCCACCCCCACTATAAATAGAGGCCTAGACCTCCCTCTCTAATCATGATGTAATCCATGCAAGCCACTCTTGTTCTCAAGTGGAGATTAGTCTAGTGAAGTTCTCTTGTGTGGGAGTTAGAGTTGAGTTGAGATTTGTTCGGGCTTTCCGGAATTGTCTTCCCGGAGGATCTGGTATAAGCTCTTGTATCTTTTCCCTTTTGTAAGACTTTGCTTATTTAATACAATATTTCTTCTTTACTTTACTTAGTCTTTACTTTGTGCAATATTATACTTGCTATAGTATTGTTGTGGTTTATCTTGTCAATTGGTTGATATAAACTAGATTGAGATCCTTGTGGCCTTTCCTGTATGCGATCATCGCCTATCATAAGGTGCTCTAGTTGTCGTATACACGATTAGATTAGTAAGAATAGGTGTAAGCGTGGTGCTTATATCTAATCTTGCCTTTGGTTATCGCTTGTTGCACGGATTGTTTGTGGTAGCTAGCAAGAGGTGACAGCCTTGTCTAGTCGTTGTATTCCACCACGTGTTCTTAGGCAAGTTCTTAAAAGATAAGGCCCCGTAAGAAGAGGGCGCGGTCCGGTAGGAGTTTTGTCCTCCTACTGATCTGTCCCCTCGCCTAGCATACCTGTATTGAGAAATCAATGGATGTTTGTCTCAACGGAGTGTTATAGTTAAATCTACAAAGGTAGAGTTGGAATCACAGGAGTCCTTTCGCTCTCTCGTTGTCCTCCCACATAGTTATACTCACTAGTCATCTCTTACTTATCTTTACCGGTTTGTTACATCATCACCTTCCTATCATTATATCGATTACCCCCTTACACTAGTTGGTACTAAATTGAGGTGATCTCTAGGATCTCTCTTTTATTATTATTTCTAGCTCTGCTTTCCCTTGGGAGAATATAAATTACGATACCTCAGAATACTCCTGGTGAAGTACTACAACGGTATAATCTGTGCGCTTGCGGATTTATCCAATAGTCATAAGAAATACCAACAAAAATCAATGATGATATTGGGCCCTACTTCCAAACCAGGTGCGAACTCCGGCAGGGGGACCCTATGTCACCAATCTTATTCAACATCGTCGCGGATATGCTAGCTCTTCTTATTAATAGAGAAAAAGCCGACGGTCAAATAAGTGGAGTCATACCACACCTTATTGATAATGGTCTATCGATCCTGCAATATGCAGATGACACCATTATTTTTATAGATCATGACCTACAACAAGCAAAGAATTTAAAACTTTTGCTTTGTGCCTTTGAACAACTATCTAGGCTTAAAATAAATTTCCACAAGAGTGAAGTTTTCTGCTATGGGGCATCTAAAGAGATGGAACCTTATTATACCAGTCTCTTTGGGTGTAATGCAGGGGAATACCCCTTCAGATATCTAGGGATACCTATGCACCATAGACAGCTCCTGAATTCTGAATGGAGAAAGGTTGAAGAAAGATTTCAACACAAACTCTCTTGTTGGAAAGCAAAATGCTTGTCTTATGGAGGAAGATTAATTCTGCTAAACTCTGTCTTAAGCAGTCTACCCATGTTTATGATGTCCTTCTTTGAGAATCCTAAAGGGGTACTCAAAAATCTTGATCATTTCAGATCAAGATTCTTCTGGCAAGGATCTAATGACAAGCACAAGTACAGACTTGCCAAATGGGACATCCTGTGTCATCCCAAGGACCAAGGGGATCTAGGTATCTTGGACTTACGTTTGCAAAATAAATGCTTATTAGCAAAGTGGTTGGTAAATCTTCTTAACACCGACGACATGTGGCAGTCCATACTGACGAACAAATACCTAGGTTCGAAAACACTCACGCAAGTGACACCTAAACCGCATGATTCACATTTTTGGAGAGGCCTCATGCGCATTAAAGAAGAGGTCTTGGCTAAAGGTTCTTTTAATATTAAAGATGGGACCAAAACGAGATTCTGAGATGATACATGGGTAGGAGATAAGCCTCTAAAAACTAAATACCCTTCTCTTTATAATATAGTGCGTGATCGACACGCTACCGTTTCGAAGGTGTTTGCCTCCCAGCCCCTAAACATATCCTTTCGTAGGACGCTGGTGGGGAATAAACTTTTAGAATGGCTAAATTTAGTGGCTCAGACTTCGACTGTGGATTTGGTAGGGGGCTAAGATTTTTTTAGATGGAATTTAACCAAGTCTGGGTTATTTTCCGTACGCTCGTTGTATCTCCATCTCATTGATACACAACTACCGTTTCCACATAAGAAGCTCTGGAAAATAAAAATTCCTCTAAAGATTAAAATCTTTTTGTGGTTCCTACAAAGGGGTGTGGTACTAACCAAGGACAACCTCACTAGGAGGAACTGGAAAGGGAGTCAGAAGTGTACCTGTTGTAATATGAATGAAACTATCTAACATTTATTCATCGATTGCCCTTTCGCTAAATTAATTTGGAGGATAATTTTATTTGCTACTACTTTAACTCCACCTAGATCTATCAGCCACATGTTCGGTTCTTAGCTTTCGAATCAACATAATGGTCTTAGAAGCTTGATCTGGGTTGGGGTGGCTGTGATTTACTGGGCCATTTGGCGATGCTGGAATGATGTTATTTTTAACAACCTCAAAACTAACTCTTTTATGCAGGTTATTTTTAGGGGAGCGTATTGGCTACGCTTCTGGGCCCAGCTGTAGCATGATGAGCAAGCAAAGGACACCCTCTCGTCGATAAGCAAGAGATTAGAGATAATTGCTTTAGAGCTTTCTAATAAAGGGTGGAAATAATTGTACCGCTTGCTCTAGTTTCCTGGTCGTGTGTTTTTTAGACCATGACTCGTTTTTCCCTTTGGGAATTTCCGTTTGTATTAGTTGGCTGCGTACATCCTTGGATGTAGAGACCGGATATTTTTATCCATTATCTAAAAAATGAGATGTTCAGGGGCTTGTCGATGGGATATATTTTTATCCATTATCTAAAAAATAAGATGCTCAGAGGCTTGGCGATGGGATATATTTTTATCCATTATCTAAAAAATGAGATGCTCAGGGCTTGTCGATGAGATATCCTAAGGGTGCCCATTGACCTGATTACCGAGTGTTGGGCCTCGGCCACGCGACCTGTGATGGAAATTTAGCCTGAAGGCTCTAATACCACTCAGATACGGCAAAGGAAAGAAGACCGAAGCGTAGCTTAGGACTCTGAACTTGTATACGAGTAGGAATAGAGCTAATTCTCGATCGGTTCCTGGACTATAAAGGGCCGGTGAGGGTAACAATGTCACCCAAAACACACGAAGTACAACATACCACCCGACGCGCAGAGCGACTTACGAGACCTTGTATCACGCAATCAGAGTAATAATAAACGACCCAACTGGACGTAAGGTTATTACTCGACTACGTCGAGGGCCTGAACCAATATAAATCGTGTGTCCCTACGTGTCTAAACCACCAAGGTTTCACTATTCGCCGAAGCATGAACAACTGTCTCGGGTAACCCCGTGGTAGACTATCGGTTGTAAAACATCGACAACGTGTTGGCTCAGCTCGTTGAAAAATATAAACGATTCGAGTCAAGCAAGCTATCGAGCTGCGAACTTTTCATCGAACCTTATACACGGTAGAGTTAAGACATGTTTGACATGACTTCTCTCTGGCTCTGGTTCTGGCTCCCTACCAAATGTTTTAACGGAGGAACCATTTTTTAAGTAAACAAATAGAGAAGTCAGAGCCGTTTTAGAAGAGGAACAAATTGTGACTTCTCTAAAACGGCTCTAGCTTCTCCGAGAGGAGCTATCTCTGCCAAGCAGGCGCTCAGTATTAATGACTTGCTGAGTGATGACCTTTATTTTGGTCGGTTAGTGAGCAATATTATATTCTAATTAAATAGGATAGGATGAACATTCATTTAATTAATCTGATTAAATGTACGCTCCACATGGCCTTTCAAGATCCAAAAGCCTTTCAACCTGCATGCAAAGCTACTGCTATCTCTTTTCTTTAAAGAATCAGATCCATTCTAGATTTATCAAGGGAAGATCCATAAGAATGTCCCTCGACAAAGCATAACATCAATAGGATCTTGAAAAGGACATGTCTCAGGCATGGTTCACTGGATGCATGCTTAAGTTAATACCGGCCTCCTTTTCCAATGCAAGAAGAACTATAAGCATGTCATCTGCACATAAATGGCAATGAGGGAAGAAATTCTATCTACATGAACGAAACTCAAAAGTGACAGTTAGTTAGCTTCTCGAACATGGTCCTGATTTGGGCATATTCGGAGGGATATCCAGATTTCGACCGGAGAGCTTTGTGGTATATATAGGCCTTGGAAACATAAAACTATAAGGCAAGGAAACAGTGGAGGAAAAGGAGGATCTGAACAAGCATCAATAGCAGGCAGTTGAAGGAGGTCAAGAGATGTAGCCCAGGGTGAGAATCGCAGTGCAGCTCTCCTCTGGCATGAAGGCTCAGAGGGGCATGAACAGTTTTCTGGCCTTTCCCTGCCAAAGGAGAGCTGCCCTGCCATTCATTAGCCCTGCAAACAGCACAAACATTTTCATGATACTGTTGATGTACTGGTGTTTTCAGTGGATCATTGTTGAGTTTACTGCGCGCGAAGGTATATATGTCCATGGTTGTAGTCTGTGCATCTTTCTCATTGGTGTGAAGCAGGGAATAATACTTGTTCTTATTGTTTGTAGTTCTTGAACAATAGCTAAGTATACCATTGCCAGCTCACCAAGCAAAGCTGGTGGTATGAAACACAATTCTCGTGTTATCATTGGTGGTTTTCATTTTTCAATTGATTGATCATTCATATAGAGAGTCTAGGCGTACCCCCAACCAACATAGGCTCGATTCTTTGCATAACTACTTAAGCTAACAGATTTTTGGACTGACGGGAAAGTAAGTAGACTTTTACTACCTGCAAACAGGTTGCTGACACTAAGCCTCACTAGCTATTGTTTACAAAAATCAATTTGGTTATACTATGATATAAAAGCAGGGTTATCTTTTTACCCAAAACAAAGGACAACAAATTATTACGTTTTTATTAGGAGCAGGTCAATTCAAGATTGTTTGGCATGATCATCTAAATATCTAAATCGACACCATCATTAAGGAGGAAACTGTTATTATTAGTTTTTGGGAATGCTTTTGATATGGTTGAGCATCAAGTTATCACAAGCATACTAGGACACCTGGGCCTCACAGGGAAATATGGATCATTTAGATAGATCATGTGCCAAATTGTAGGCTTATCAATTTTATTAAATGGTGTTCTTGGAAAAAAAATCCATTGTAAAGGAGGTGTGAGGCAAAGGTGGCTACCCTCTATTGTAAAATGGTGCTGTACCCTCTATTGTTTATCATAGATCACATTCTTAGCCCAATTGATGATTTCTTCAAGTAAAATGTCACACGTGCGCACCACATTCAGACACACACACCCTTCCAGTGCATTCCTGTTACATGCCTATAGATAAAACTGTTGAGAGCACTAAGAGCGTGTTTGCTTTGGGAGTCTAGTGGAGCTGCTTGGTCTAGGCAGCGGATCTAGGCGGTCAATTTCGACCTGGGATCTGGATCGTTGCCTGGCCTTAGTTGCCTGGTCCAGATCTCCATCCAAAATCATGAGCACTTGGCTTTGAATGCCGGTGATTAGTTGTGTAAAATCATGAGCGCTCAGATTTACATTCACCGTCTCTGGCAAGGAGCTGAAATTAATGCCAGAAAGCCACCCAAACCAGCATGGAAGATGGTCTGTGCCTCAAAAGAGGACGGGGGATTAGGAGTGGTTAGAGCATCTCCAACAACTCCTTAAAATTTACTTGTCAAATCATATGGTTTAATAAGTTGCTAAAATATTTGGCAAGTAAAAAAAATATCTATCTCCAACAAATTGGTATTTTAACTTGGCAAGTGAAAAAAATATACCAAGTGCGGAGATTTACCAAGTCTGGGGCGATATTTACCAAGTTGGTAAATATACCAAGTAGATTTAAGGAGTTGTTGGAGAGGTGTTTTCGTGTTTTTTCCAAAAAAATAAGAATACCAAGTAGATTTGAGGGGTTGTTGGAGATGCTCTTAACATCCAAAAACAAAATGAAACCCTACTTCTCAAGAACCTGCATAAATTCTTCAACAAGGCAGATTTACCTTGGATAAGATTAATCTGGGAAAAACATTACAAGAATGGAAAGCCACCAAGTCATGCCAAGAAGTGATCCTTTTGGTGGAGAGATAACTAAAAATTACTACCCAAATTCAAGGACTTCACCTTGATAACAATTGGAGATGGGCAGAGCTGTCTGTTTTGGACTGATAATTGGATTTCTCGAAGCCCAGCTGTTGTTGCTCCAGAGCTTTTCTCGTTTGCTAGAAACAAGACAATTTCAGTATACACAGCCCGGACCACTGAAAACTTCTCTGAGCTCTTTCATCTGCCTGTTTCACAAGTGGCATTGTCGCAGATGCAAGACCTAGTCCATAGCCTGGACCATGTAACTTTCTCAGATAATACAGATAAATTGAATTATATTTGGGGATCCACTTCATTTTCTTCTTCCAGAATTTATAAAGCGCTGATGGATCACCCCATGGTCAATCTGGCCTTCAAGTGGATCTGGAAATGTCTGTGCCAGCCAAAGCACAAAGTTTTCTTCTGGTTACTACTTAAGGATTGTCTAAGTACTAGGAATATCCTAAGAAGAAGAAACATGGTCATAGCAAACTACAACTGTCTGCTTTGCAACTCTAATGTGGAAGAGACCTTGGAACACCTTTTCCTGCAATGTAACTTTGCCAAGCAATGTTGGAACCTCTTGAAAATTGATATCCCCACAAATAGCAGCTTCCCAGATATTGTTTCAATCATCAAAACAAGGCTGCAATCAGAATTCTTTATGGTCGTAATTATACTAATGAGTTGGTCAATCTGGAATGCAAGGAAGGATCTAATTTTCAAAAATCTTCAGTCAAATGTGCAGAACGGTAAGATGATATTCTTCAAGGAGCTGAATTTGGTCTCATTCAGAGTCAAACCAAGTCTGCTGACAAGATTTGATCTATGATTGCATAGTATCTCGTTAGCTTAGTGGCAAGCTTGGTCTTGTCTTTCCTTGTTTCTTTTGCTGTCCCTCTATCTCCTTCTGTTCCTTTTGTTTCTGTTCTTTTGTCCATAAGTCATACTTGTATCATTTTCCAATGTTTTTTTTAATAAATCCCTGTAGGGGCCTCGGCCTCTCCAATTCTCTAAAAAAAATTACAGTCACGCCTTCATGCATGTAAATTTTCATACGGTGCTGTTTAACCATGTGCCCACATGGAACAAGATAAATGAGTTAGAAGCAAGACATCTAAGAGTGTAAAAGCCTCTGAAATAAAAACTTGAAATAAATGAGTTGCTATTGGCAATCCATGAATCTCGCAAGTCCTATTTTCAAAACAGTATGGGAAACCCCCTTAACTATTTCTTTTCCACCCTTTATCACCAGAAATAGGAGCAATAATTGAAATGGGATAGACATGGAATACAAAACGAACAGATACAGACGAGCCAAAAATCTAAGCCAATCTCATGTTTGATCCCTTAGTGCACTTAGGTTTGATTGGTTGCATGTATTAGAGCAACTCCAATGGTCTCTTTATATCCTTCTGTATTAATAGAAATAAAGATTTATGAAAAAGCCCCCCATAGTTTCTTCAACTAGATCTTCAAATATTACAATTCAGTATTCCTAGTTTCTCACTAGTCAAAGATATAGATTGGGTGGCTCTCCAAACTGTGCACAAGATATAAAGAGGCTATTGCAAGGCGGAAAGATATATATAGTGATTTTCATTCAAACGACTCTAAATGAAGATTTAAACAGTGAGTTCATGGAAGACTTACTTTTGATGTGTATTTCCGTGTTCATTTTCAAAATTACAGTAGTACCGAAGAAGGTTCGTTATATTCAATATCATCATTTGGGAAAAGTACATCCAAATGAATCAATAGGGATTTGTTTGGAGATGATTTTAACATGTATCCAAGCTTGTGTAATTCAGTAAGTAATTTGTTTGTGTTTGGTTGTCTGCATAAGCTCTTATACATGCATGTATAATGCTCAATGCAGGTCCAACATTGCATTATCTCGTACGGTGTCCAGGGGCATCAGGAGTGGTTGATACGTATGTTCTCATCCCATCCCATCCCATTATGAATATCCAATTCAATGGTTGGATTATCCCATTATGAATAAATAGTTTCATGTGTTGCCGCATGGCCACGACGCTCACCAGAGGCCACTAGGCCAGAGCTGACGGGTGCAGGTATGTAGAACGAAGAGTCAGGCACTCAACACTCATACAGTGAGTTGTCAATTGCAATTTGCTATAGAAGAGTATTGGGGGCCTGTTGTGATGTGTGAGGCTTGGTAATTCTGAATTCTCAAATCTATTTTAATTTAGCCTAAAATACACTTTTCAATCATTAATTTGCATTCAGTTCGATTTTCAGCCTTCAAATATAAAACCAGATAAAAGACATCCACCAATTGTCAAACCCGAATAAATTTGGCCCTTGACTGATTTCAAAAGTGGTTTTCTATTTTTAAGAAGCACTAAAATTTTATATTATTTTTTGAGCATTTTAACATTCTCAAATGAAAAAACATAAAGTTATAAAGTTATAGATCTCATTGAGTGCTACGAGTTTTGATATAAAAATTATTTTTATTTGACTCCATGCAAAATATATATTATGTTTTTAATGCGGCAAGCGCTAGGACGTGATTATTAGTTCTGAAATTTTATATTATTTTCTTGAGCATCTTAATATCCTCAAATGAAAATATTAAAACTATAAAGTTGTAGATATTTTCTAGATCTACAATTTTCATATAAAAACTATCTTCATCCAACGTTTTATGGAAGAGTTATAATTTTTTAAAAGTTGAGTCTTGTCACTATTTTATCGCGTCACAAGACTCTACATTCGAAAAACCATAACTCTTTAATACAACTTCGGATAAACATATTTTTGTATGATAATTATAGATCTCGATGATATCTACATATATAATTTTAATATTTTTCATTTGAGGACGTTAAGATAATTGAATAGAAAATTTCAGCAATGTAATAATAGGGTTCTAGCTCTTGCCGCATTAGAAAAATAATATATTTTTTGTATAGAGTTAGATGAAAATAATTTTATACCAAAGTTGTGGCCCTCAATGAGACCTATAACTTTGTAGTTTTGAGATTTTTCATTTCAGGATGTTAAGATGCACAAAAAAATAATATAAAACTTTAGTGCCTTTCGAAAATAGGAAACCGCTTTTGAAACCAATTGAGGGCTAAATTTGTCCGGTTTTGACAGTTGGAGAGTGTCTTTTACTCGGTTTCATAGTTAAAAGTTAAAAATTGAACTTCAATGCGAGTTCAAGATTGAAAAGTATACTTTACCCTTGAATTTAACGTGCAACTCTTTCTAATCTAGAAACTCAATGGACATGATTGATTATATCAATTTTTGTAGCCTGCACTTTATTAACCCGGATCAATAAACCAGACACCTATGTTGGACAAGCTCTTGGAGGTAATATAACTTCTCTCTTTTTTTGCATCTAATGCATCAGATTTGGTTGTGATTAGGAAAAGTTATTTGTGTTGTTTGGTTTAGATTGGGACACCCTTCATAGTAGTGTTAGATTTGGCCCTGCAAGTAACCAGTTCATGTATTCTGATGAAGAATCAAATTGCACTTGTGCATTAGCATGCTATATGGCTTGCTGCAGCTGTTTACAAAATGAATTATCTATTTTAGATTACTTTTGTTGGTGCATAGAGTTCCTAAGAGCAACAATACTTACTAAATTAAACATTAGCCATAAAATCACAGCTTTAGATTAAAGTAAGCCTTCTCTGTTGCAGCTAATATAAAATTTGTGCATTGCTTAATGTATGGAGCATTGTATGTAGCTAATAACTCGGTCAAAGTATCATATTGTAGACGTAAAAGATCTAGATTTTCCTATTTTTAACACATATTTGTACCTGGTTGCTACCTTGCCAGTCTTATATTTAAAAAGGTATAATATGTTCTGTCGTGGTGCCCCTACAATAGTTATTTCAAGATGCAAGATCAAATTTCATTAAAGTTGACTTTAACCATACCTACGACTTCACAAGCAAGATTATGTGCAATTTATTTGGGTCAAAAGATAATCTGAATACATCATATGTATTTAGGGGTGCAAATTAGACTGTATATGCTCATAATGTGCTTTCCTGATGGTTTTCTTCATTGTTATCAGTGAGGTTTGCATGTATTGTTGTAGGAGCACGGAGCACCCTAAGCAATCCGTACATAACTGTTTTGGGGTATTATTGGAGTGTTGCTCTCAGGACATTGAAAGCAAATTTGATCTGAAGCATAGATATTTTCATACTCCACTGCATCTGGTTCTATCATCTTAATTTGTTACAGTTAAACTGCCCTTTGCTGTATCACAACGAAAATAATTCCATTTCCTAGTCATAGAGACAATGGACATAGTTGTTGGCCAGTTAAATGATAAAAAATCGTATGCAGATATCCTTCCTTTACATTTCTAAATAAGGTAGATAACAAGTTTTGAAATTCCTCCAATCTGATTATTGTGTTTTATGCTCGGGAGGTGTACAATTTTGAGTGTTTGTAAAGTGTAGAATCCGTTCTATGTAATTACAATCAAAACAGGCGTACACTTAGGTTATTTGTAGGGTCAGAGGTAAATAGGAGATAGAATCCGATTACTGCCAGACTGAAAGGAGAAGTAGTTCTAGATTATGCCATGAGTATACTTTAGGAGTTTGAATACCTGTGACTGGATTAAAGATGAAATAGCATAAATTATTAAATGGTTAAATCTTCCATGATTTCACAAAGTGCAAATGTCGCCATCACCAAGTCCCGGGAGCGGTGGAGCACTGAGGAGCATGGCTGCTTCGTTGATGCGCTGCTCACGTGAGAGACAATTAGGAGCATTTTGGTTCAGAACTTATCTCTGAATAAGTCTGGATCGTGTTTTCCTGTCGCTTTTTAGTGATGAGCAGGAAATGGACTTGATGGCCATTAATTTGTTTTCCCAAGTTTAATCTGGTTTAGTAAATGCTCATTAGTGAGGTTTGCCTGTGTTGTTGCAGGAGCACCCTAAGCAATTCGTCCATTAATTCTCTATTTATTTTAGTGGTTGTTATGCCTAGGCAATCAGGTCGATCTAGTCATTTCCCAAAAAAAACTAGAAAAGCAGAGAAAGAGAGTAGTGATGCAAATGCAAACTTAGTATATGATCATTATATGGAGTTTGTAAAAGAACAATTATTCTTGAGTAAAACGACCTAGACAAAATGCTTATCAAAGTTCAAAAAAACGCTAAGCAAGTGGTGACCCACCGCTTAGCGCATAAGTGGGCTTAAGCGTCCTAAGTGTTGCTTAAACATTTTGTACTGTAGCAAACCAGATTCATGTAACACGCTGACAACTTGAGAACTAGCACACATTAGCAAATCGTATTCATGCAATGGGTTAGAAAGGGGCATATGGCCATCTGGCCACTGTCACAGTGCGGAGTAGTGGGATTTTGTTTTTGGACTGGGCCATTGACCTACATCGGCCCATCATAGCAGAGGGGGGACTTTTTTTCATTTTTAATCTTTTTTTATTAAGTAAATTTATTAATAAACTGTTTTTTTATTTTTGCATCTAACTTGTTTGGCCGCGCCAGGAGGCATGGCGCGGCGAAATCACGCTGCCGCGCCATGCATGACGGCGCGGCAAAGGCACTGACTCAGCATGCCCCGACGCGGGCATGCTGAGTCAGCGAGCTGACGTGGCGGGGTTTGCCGCGCCGCCATGGCGCGGCAGTGCCGCGCCACAGATCTTGGCGCGGCAAGGTGGTATACAGGCCCACCGTCCGGCTCTCTTCCAGATGCTGGCTCACTTTGCTCCCCTCCTCTCTCTCGGGTTTTCTCCTCTTTGCCAATTTTTTCGATTCACTTCATTAAACCGTGATTTTTTTGATTTGATCCATTCAACTTCAAGAGTAAGGTATCCTATCTCTCTATTATTTTTTCGCATTGATTTGTTATATATGATTTGCATTTTGTTAACCTAGCAATGTTAATAGTTACAATTTGAATAATTTTTGAATTGTTGTATAGGATGCCACGACGTGGTAGAGCAATTAAACCTAGGTAATCTCACTATATTTGTTGTATTTCTTTCGATTCATTAATTTTTAACGACCAGTGTGTTGTCCATTTATGAGGTAATTTTACCGAAATTGATTAAATTGTAGGAAGGGTCCGTTGACTGGAAATGCATTCGACCCCAAGCCTTTGCCTACTGGTGTTCCAGTTCCTATGTGCTTTTGCGGTGATCCTTGCAAGGTTGAGATTTCCGAGGACGAGCAAACCTATAGGTAGCGGTATTGGATTTGTTCTAATTTTGCCTTTCAGCCTACGCTTGAACAACGCTGTACTAACTTAATGGTGGAAATTTTATCTTATATAACCATCAACTTTTATCATATGTAATATTGCTTTCATTTCTATGTACCCTAACGTTTGCATGTATTACAGACCCCTCCACCGCTATGTGACTTTAAGCAGTGGATCGACACTGAGATAAAGTAGTCCGACAAACGTCTTCTGCAAGGTATGAAGGACTGGGACACGGAGCGTCGAGTGGCCTATGCGAAGATTCTGAAAGAGGAGGCAGCTGAGAAAGAGCACAAGAAAGAGGAGGAAGAGAGAAGCGGTGCAGCCTACCGGGAGGAGAGGGATAAGAAGCTTGAGCGCGCTCTCCGCGCGAAAGCAGCTATGGAGGATAATCTTGATGCTCTGAGAAAGGGAAAGTGGCCCCGTTGCACTCAGTAGTTGTATGTTTGTGGAATGGACAATGTCGTCCATTGTGTCTGTTTTAATCGCTCTGAACTTTTAATTATGTTGTAACGTACTTTAGTATCTTCCTTATCATCACGTACTATTCTATTTAGACAAATGCTCTTTTTTAACGAAGTAGTGCATTACAAATTTCAGCTCACACAGTACAATGAACGGACATGTGAGAATATGTACTAAACAGGAGTACATATTTCTTTTGCTAAACCTAACACGCCTTAGGTAAACTAAACCGTACAAATGAGAAAACATTGAAATGGCATGTGAGAACATGTAACAAACAGGGTTACAAATGTTCTAAACTAATCCTATCATGCCTTGGGTAAATGAAATAGCAATGACATAGTCCAACATAGCCAAGTTCTAGTAGTGTGCCCACATAGCGAACTTTGTTGCACCTTCTCCACAATATCCACCAAGTGTTTGTGGAGGCGGTGGCGGTGATGGTGGTCCCTTCTTCCTATGACAAAGACATGTACAGCCTGGATCGGTGCACGGTGTCTCCTGTGAACTCGGATTGTTGTTGTCGTCGTCTTCGTCTTCGTAGTGGCGAAGGTCCCTTTCCAGATCTTGGATGCGATGCCTAGTACATGTATTCTGCATGGGGAGAAATAGGTCGAGGATCCACCCACCTAACGAACCCACAGTTTTCTTCGGACAGAGAAGTTTGTAATAAAAGTGTCGTGTTAGTTGTGAAGTCAATCAAAATAAAAACAATGAATAGCAATAGCAGTTATCAATGCTCGTGGGCATTTGAAGAAACGTCGACCTCCGTCAATACCTTCTAGAAACATCTGCACTAAACAATCCTCACCATGCATGCATCTTGGCCAATCTTCTCTGCGGTTATCGTAGGTTCTGAGACAATTATCTCCACGAAAATCATACTTGCTCTCCTTTGGAAAAAGATAATCTAGTTTTGGAAAATAATCGGGACCAATTGTCCCCTCCCACACAACTAGGGCTCCCTTCCCCTTTCCCCTTCCACTACTCGAACCCTTCCCTCTAGACGAATCTCCTCCTGACATTTCTACTCTTCTCTCTAGCTGAAGCTTGTCCCTCTAACTGAAGCCTTCGCAGAAGAGCTTACTCTTTTCAGCAATGCATACATGAACGCGTATATATAGGTGGAAAGAGGTCTAGTAACTTTTGCATTGTTACACAATTGCTCTCAGAATTCTACATTTCACTCCAAAGCCTACAAGTGCTCTGAAAACCCTATCAAATACTGAAAACCTTTAACTGCTCTGAAAAGCCTACCAAAAAACTGAAAAGTCTACGAAAACTGAAAAGCCTATGCTATGAAAAGTGTATGACACACTGAAAAGCCTAGGAGAAACTAAAAAGTCTACGATCAACTGAAAAACCTACGCTCTGAAAAGTGTTCGAGACACTAAAAAGTCTAGCCCATCACTGAAAAGCCTATTCATTTTCTGAAAAGTCTAGCCATCACTGCAAAGCCTACTCAATTTCTGAAAAGTCCACATATTTTCTGAAAAGGCACCGCGGACAATTTTAGGATTCAAAATAAAGTGAAAATAAAACAAAACTGGACTTTAAATTTGTTCCCAGGGTGGCAAAACTGGCTCTGGGCTCCCAGGCTTGCCGCGCCATGGCCCCTGGCGCGGCAAGCCTGCCACGCCATGTGCCGTGGCGCGGAAGGCTTGACACGCCAGGGGCCATGGCGCGGCAAGCCTGAGAGCCCAGAAACAGAACCAGTTTTGGGCAGCAGTTTGGTTTAGGCGAGCAGTTTGTGAGCACTTTTGCCATGCCTAGGAGCAGATTTAAAGTCCTTGTTTCGACTAAGATCAACATAATGTCTTGGGCACCGAATACTTCATCACATAACTATCACTGAATAAGTCCATGGAGCTAACTCATTGATTCGAATAACGATACATAAATGTTCACAAGTCCTTATTTTGACTAAGAGCAACATAACGACAGAAGTGCATAAGTTATAAATTACGCAATGCATGAGTCTAACATAACGACATAAGTGGTACATCTCCTAAGTCCGGGTCCTAATACTCTAAGCTCCTGGAGTGTACAAATCCCTCTGCCGCCTCCGTCTCCTAGGGTTCGTGTCCAAGACGTTGGCGTTGTATCCAACATCAGAGCGGTCTCGCCTGTAATTGTGCTACTGACGGCTAGGTCCCTGCAATTTGAAGCACAGTTAGTTAATTATTATATATTTTGTTTACAACACTACTACGTACCGATTTATTTGTAAACTTGAATTACCTGTGAGTCCATTTGGGTACCAAGCGGGGCACCACCTAGCTGGGACATTCGGATCTCCTCCTACTCTGGCCAAGGAGCCCACCCGTGCTCGTAGACCCGGTACCCCGATGCATCGTCGAGTGGGGTGTGTGAGGACCCCTCGGGGGTATCCTGGGACCACTGCTGCTAGTGTGGGTACCCCGCATGGGTGTCCTGCACCCACTGCTGCTGGTGCGAGGACCCCGCGGGGGTGTCTTGGGAGAACTGGTGCTGCGTACCACTCTGGTACCACTGCTGCTACTGTGAGGACCCTGCGGTGATGTCATGGCACCACTCGTGCTGCTGAGTGTGGGATCCTCCTACCCAGGCCTCGTCTTCCTCGTCATCAGCAGCTGCAGGGCCCTTGCCCGCACAGTCGTGGACGGGTGTGCGCACCTCGGACGTGGCACCAGTCACTGGCTATGAAGAGGTAGCTGGAGTCCTACGTGACGGAGCCGGGTAGTTTGGTGCCTCCATGGGGTGTCCATACAACTCATCTTCTGAGCTAGCTTCCTGCAACTCTTCTTGACCTTCTGAAAATGGATACAATGCTTAGAGTTAGATCAAGTTGTAGAGTGTTAGCCATTATTTGTAGTTCGAACAAAGAAAACGTGAACCTCCACAAATGCTTCGAGCATGCCTGAGCCTCGCTCTCTCACCACGTGTAGAGTATATGCTGCTTCATTGGACATCCGGGACAGCTGTTGCGCCTACACAAGTAAGTGTAAAGTGGCACTAGTATCGTAACGTTATCTTGAAACTCTATGAATGCATATGAAACATATTCGATTCACTATCTTACAATGTGCCGTTGTAGAGGGGCCCTCTGCACCTGCGTCTCCTCCTTGGTGAGCTGGTCGTACACATCCTCGAACATGGTGTCGTCGTCCTCGTCACTACTAGTGTCATCCGCGTACGGTGGCCTGATGTGTGTACGCGTGGACCTATGAAGCCACTCCAAATACTCATCGAAAGTGTGCTGGTCATGAGCTTCGCCATCATCGAAGGGAACAAGTGTCATGTTCGTCCACATCTGAATGTAGGCAACGTGCTTCACACACCAGTCCTTGGTATTGTACCTCTTCTGGCGGTTGTACCTGCAAATATTACTTTGATGTAAGTACAAATTATCGCATATTAGTGACAAATGCAAATGATAGTAATCGAATGTACCCGTGCAGCTGTTGATTAGTAGAGTACAACGGAGATGGTAAACCGGTCTTCTTTCCAAATTGCCTACAAACTCTTATAGGTAGATGCATCTCGACAATGTGGAAGAAAATCATAGGGCAATCCGTGCGGTACACTTCCTTCTCATCTAGACAACCGGCACTAAGATACTGAACTAACTGATTTCCTTCCCAAGCTCTCCAATGCACCTGAAATATACGTGTAGTTAGCTAGTGGTTGTGTAAACCTCAGACAAAAATGCAAGTTGCATTTCGATCATACAAACTTGGTGCTGTGTTAGGACATCTAGCAAGTCTGTGTACTCCCTGTACCTGCGATACAATTTCCCTGTAACTACCTCCACATCCGTCCAAATGTATAGAGCAGTAGGCCTAGTGTCTTGTCCTGGCCTGTTTTGCATGCAACAGTTTGTAAAATAAATTAGTTCTTTACTATGGCAATGGAATGAAAACTTGTAACTACAAGATTTACTTACAGGAAGTCCGTGAATCACTGGTCTATCGATGGGCAACCTCTCCCAACACCAGATCTGCAGGAGGTAAGAGCAACCGCCAAGGTTTGAATTTGTGGTCGTGCGCTGACAGGCTTCACAAAGCTGGCGATATGTCTAGGCAAGAACCGCGCTGCCCCAGCTGTACAAGGCAATGTTCTCCCACGGCTGTGACAGAATGTCCAGGAATATCCAAGAGATGGTGTTTCCCGACGCGTTTGGGAACAAGAACGCCCCAAGAAAGTGCCAAAACCATACTCTGGCATACCTCTCCACAACCTCCTCAGCGGCTCCTGCTGGCAGGTGTTCGAAGTGGTCTGTGATCCACTTTGAAGAAACACCTGAAGTCTTCCTAAAATTGATGAACACTTGATGTCAGAATTATATAAGAAATGCAATATACTCACAGGTGCTTCAATTAATTGGTTCATACACTTACTTGTTTTTCCTGGACACCTGGTCATCAGGTGGCGCGATGCCACAGAACTGTTCCACCTTGTCTTTCCAAGTGTCGCTGTCGATGATGCAAGATACTGGAAGACCAGCTATCCATAAACCAAAGATAACCTTGACATCCTCTAGCGTAAGCGTTATCTCGCTGCAAGGTAGGTGGAAGGTATGTGTCTCTGGCCGCCACCTATAAAAAGGTATATTAGGTATAAATATATATGAGTCACAAAAGATGAGTAATTAAAGAAAAAAGACTTATATCTGTCTGTAAGTTCCGTAAGTAGTACGTGGTCAAGTGGCGGAAGACCAAGGTTGAAAACACGTACTAGGTCGAGGAAGCCAGCTCGACGTATGTATGACGCATAACGCTCGTCCCACCGCTGCGAACGGGTGTGTGTGCGTGGCCTGAGGGGGGGCAACTTGACGGCTCCGACCGGAGCCTCCGTCAAGTGGGCAGCGCGGTGCACGCTGTCGTACTCCACCTCAAGAAGGGGGTACCGCGGGTGCTGCGTGGGAGGAGTCATCCTGTCACAAATCAATTAAAAGATAGTTAGAACATAAATGATTAAGTATTAAATGAAAAGTAAATATAAACTAACAATTAAAGACATAAACATAACAAAGTTTCTAGTAACCACCTGCTGCCCTCTAGATCGTCTAGGAGGTCTATGTCTGCTAGCCTTGTGACCAGGCTCTTTGCAAATGCGGAAAAGATTGTGACTAGGAGTCTCGTCAAAGTCACCACCTCCATACGTATCAGCCCCGTATCCTCTCATAGCGTCCATGTCACCCTTCAGTCGCTTCTTCTTCCTCCTACCCTTCCCTATCTTCTTCAGCTCTGGATGAGGAGCGTAATCAACACCATGATAAGGTGTCCACTATGACGGGTCTAAGTAAGGCTCATAGTTACTCTCCTAGATACAAAGGGTATTCGCCCGCAGATACAAGGGTGACATGTATGGTAGTTTCTCGTAATTATATCCACGGACTTGGCAAGCGGTGATCATATGACAACAAGGGGCATGCATTATCTGAGTGACGTTGCAGGTGCACTCAACTTTCTGAAGATCGACTCGATAGTTACGTCCACCATATTGTTCACCGCCCACTGTTGTGACACCCTTCGACCGTACACTGTAGATATTACATTCATGTCCATATACCATTGTCATACTTTCCTTGGCCCATTTCGTTGCTTCGTCTAAATGTTCGGTGGCTACCTTTCCCCACATACCAAGCTCTGTTGAACTTCTCTGTGCAATCTGCCACCTTAGCACAAGTATTCGTTGCACTTGAGAAAAGAGTGCTCAATAATGTCTGATACAGGCAATGACCGAACTCCCCTGAATACATTATTGAATGACTCTGATGCGTTTGTGGTCATAATGCCATACCTGAATCCCCCCCCGCTCATCATATGCTAACGCACACTTTGCCTTATCTTCCTTCTGTGACTCTAGCCATGCCTTACCAGCTTCATTTGTCATTTTGTCTAATTCTATCTTTGTCTCTTTGAACCTGTACTGTGTGCGTGCACAACATAGCGCCTTTACCTTAGCACATACCTCCTTGTCTCTCTGTCGTCGCCAGTAATTAGCTGCAAAATGACGCATGCACCATCTATGCACTATGGGAGGGAAGCCATGGATTTGTTCAGCTGCTACATTAAGGATCCCTGCATGATGATCGGAAACCACACATGTAGTACGATGTGTACCTAGAACATGAAGTCGAAGTAGTCGCATAAACCATGACTATGATTCATTGTTCTCTCCCTCCGCCAAAGCAAAAGCAATGAGTACTATATGGTTCTCAGGATCAACACCAGTAGCCATCATTAGTGTGCCCTTGTACTTTCCGGTCAAAAAAGTGCCATCAATAACTACCACTGGCCGACAAAACTGCCATGCATGCAGCGTCTGTGCAAAGAACCAGAAAACACGAAGGAGTACATGCTTTCCCGAGTTACGTAAACGCATATCTCCCGTGTGTATGAACCATCTCATCCCCGGGTTGTAGTGACTCATTGCACATAATATTCTGGGTACTCTATTGTATGCTTCGTGCCAACTTCTGTTGGTATTTCTTATGACTATTGGATAAATCCGCAAGCGCATAGATTATACAGTTGTAGCACTTCACCAAGGAGTATTCCGAGGTATCGTAATTTATTTTATCCCAAGGGAAAGCTGGCTAGAAATGATAATTAGAGAGAGATCCTAGAGAGTGTCTTAACTTAGTACCAACTAGTATAGAGGGGTAAACGATATATGTGATAGGAAGGGGGTTGATGAGTGAAGAAGCTACGATAAATGATACTTAGAACGGACCTTAGAGACTAGCTAGGTGGGAGGACAATGAGAAGAGTAAAGGGACTCCTATGTACTTCTCTTTACTTCAACATACTTAGCTAAATAACTAGTCTAGACACTATAGTTTGCCTCCTCAATATAAGTATGCTAGGCGAGGGGATAGATCAGTAGGAGGACAAAACTCCTACCAGACCGCACCCTCTTCTTATGGGGGCCTTACCTTTTAAGAACTTGCCTAAAAACACGTGGTGGAATACAGAGACTAGACAAGGTTGTCACCTCTTGCTAGCTACCACAAACAATCCGTGCAGCAAGCGATAACCAAGGATAAGATGATGTATAAGCACCATGCTTACACACAACTTATTACTTTGACTACAATCTATAATCAAAGCACCCTATGACAGGCAATGATCGCATACGGGAAAGGTCACAAGGATCACAGACTATAGGTGTGAAGGCTATTAAAGAGCAAAAGCATATAGCAAGACTATATCTAGTATAGAAATGCTCAAAGTAAATACTAAGTAAAGTAAAGAGAAAGATATATATTGATAAAGATAAAGTCTTACAAAGAAAGAAAGATACAAGAGCTATACCAAACTCTCTAGAAGACAACTCTGGAAATCCCGAGCACAGCTCGACTCAACTCTAACTCCCACACTAGACTAACTCCTAGAACAATCTAAGGAATAGAGCTTGTAGGCTTCTTCTTCATGTTTAGAGAGGGGGTGTGACCCTCTATTTATAGTAGGAGGTGGAGTAGGGGCTACTCTGGCGCCACGTCAGCGATCCAGGGCCTTCCATTCTCCACCCTTGGATCCAACCGACTTAGAAACCGACCAAGGCATGGATGGTGGTGATCCAACACGTGGGGGGAGGAGTATGGCGGTTGGGGGGACCCAACTGACCTAGGGGTGGTTCGGCCGACCCCCCCTATGGCCAGTGGGCCCTCTGTCCTCCTAGAGGTGGCCCCACTGGTCAGGGACCAAGTGAGACCTGGTGGGCCTAATGGTGGTTCGGCCGACCCCCCCTTGGGGTGTATGGCCCACCTCGGGCACCCTGGTGTTGGTCCCGCTCGTCATAGGTGTTGGTTGTTGGTTCTGTGGTGGTTGTCACGTTTATCTCCTTGGTGTGGGCCCATGAATCTTTGTGCTTTGCTTGTGAGCCGTTGAGAGGAAACACAGAGTGATCCATTGGTTGGAAATCACTCTTGAGTGCCTCTCTTGGATCATGGCCGAGAGGGGAGCCAGGTGGGCCCACAGGGTGGTCGGCCGACCACCTATGTGGGTCCCACTGGCTCTCATTTGCTTCATTTGTTCATTCCTGTATTCAAACACTCATGGACATGTGGAACTAGTTATTTGATAAATTATGCTCATGATGTGTTTGTTTATCCTTGATCCTTGGATTGGTGGAAACATTTTGGCTATGTAAAAGATGGTCATAATTTGTGCCAACAACTTCCCCATCGAAGAGCAAGAGCAAGTTGCTTAGCACGCCAAACCTTGTCATACTTGACATTATAATGAACAAATCCGAATATGGATTTTTGTAAAGAAGACACTAAAATGTCATTGTTATCATCAACAAGCGTCAATATACGATGGGAAAGGTATCGTGCAGTGAGTTGCTGATGATTTTGATTGTTGCTATTATCAACACAAGTGTGGGGTTGAACAATTTTAGTTATCTTCCACTTTCCATCACTCGGTCTTCGCCTTGCATTTAACTTCCATGGACAACCAAGCTTGCAAATGACACTGTACCTCAACTCCTGGTCCGAATGAGTTACAGTGTACGGCCTATGGTGGTGCACAACATAATCCTCAAGAAACAACTTCATCTCTGCCATTGTGTTAAATGTCATCCCCTTGCTAAGTATTGCATCCTTCGGGTTATATATAGATCTCAAACACATGGAAAGCCCCGTGTCACACACATCCATATGAGTCATGCTCACATCCCTATAGTTTGGAACACCACTAAAAGGAATGTTCATGGCCCTCAGTTGCTCTAGCTCCGGCTCTGTGTATGGTGGTGGTGCAATGTACTGCTGTGTTTCGCTTATTCTTCCCCATGGATCATAGGAGGTACCACCCTCTGGTGGCTCCGTGGCTAAGCTTCCCTGGGCTGGCGCCGCATGAAGAACCTCAGTTGGTACAGAGAATGGCATGACATAAACCGGTGCTAGCATGACATGAACAGGTGCATTCATGGCTTGAACCGGTGGTGGAATAACATCTATATCGTCCTCTCCGTCATCTGAATCTTCTGAAGCAGTGCTAACTGCATCACCAATCCCTTCATCCTCATTCTGCTCCTCTTCTTCTTCATCAAACTCGTTGCCATCAAATTCATTGTTCATGTGTCCTAATGGATGCTCCTGTGTCACCTGACCATCCAAGACCATGTCACCCTAAGTTTGTTCCCCATTAACCCATAACTCTTCATCTTCATCATCGTGCCCCACACCGGCATTGGAAGGGCCTTCATGAAAACTATGCTTCTTGTACCCGTTCTCCACCACAACCTCAGTCATGGGCGCATTCGAACCTTCAAGCACCCGATTGTAACGGGATCAGTCAATAGAGTCACGCAAAGACATAAGGCAATAGCGTGCCCTGGACTTTCCGATGTCACACCTCCCCTTTAGTGTGAAATCACCACTAAACTTTGCATCCAAACGATCACAAAGGTCGTTGAAGCTAGGAGGTTCACCAAACCATTCAAATTCTTCTTCCATATCTTCGAACATGCCATCTTCTCTCCTAACACTTCCTCCATAACAAACCCGCACACAACAATCCATCTACAAAAGGATTTCACTAAACTTCATCAAATCGGTTCCAATTCTAAGTAATTATATGGGTTCTCCAATCCTAACTAAATATATATCAATTAAAACCATAAACAACTAAACTAATAATTGCCTTAAACAACTAGATAAAACCCTAAACCCTAACAACTAAAATACTAACTACTAACAAAATAAACCCTAACTACTAACTAACTACCATTAATTCTACCTATCTAACGTCTACATCCTCACTAATACTACTAAACTAATACTAACTATTAAACTAATTAGTAAGAGGGAAAATACCTTAAGCGGTAGACGGGGCGGGGCCGGTGCCTGCCGGAGGGCCGACCGGGTAGGGGTAGCGCCCACCGGCGCAGGGCTGCGGCTGGGCAGGGCCCTCCCGACGCGGGACAGGTAGGGGCCTGGCCAAGGCGCGCGGGGGAGGGCGGCCACAGCGCGGAGGAGGGGGAGGGCGGGGCTGGGGCGGCCGGACGGCGTCGGCGTCCGGGAGAGTGAGGGAGAGACAGAGAGTGAGCAACTGAGGGTGGCGCGGCGCGGGCGAACCGATATACGGCCTGCCGCGCCAAGATCCAGGGCGCGGCACGCTCGGCCACGTCGGCGGCTGACTCAGCAGGCCTACGCCCGAGCGGGGGTGACTCAGCACCTTTGCCGCGCCGGCATGCATGGCGCGGCACCACGATTTCGCCGCGCCGTGATGCTCGGCGCAAAGTCCCAGAGGGGAGAGGCCTTAGGGCACACCGGCATGGCATCATAGGCCACAACCCATATGGCACTCCTCTGCATGTATCTGCCCCCCCCCCCCCCGTCGTGCTTAGAATGTAGGCAACGACGGCGGTGCTCAGGCTCGAGTCTCGATAACTGAAGGGTGCTCTCAGGTTCAGAGTCGGCCTGTCATCAGCGGCACGCCGACTCTCCCTCCTGCCTCTTGCTCCTCCGATCGACGACCCTGTGTGCGCGCCTCCTGCTCCTCCGCATTTCATCGACGGCGCCCGTCCCCGGCGGCTGTGGTGCCCGCGACCGGCAGACAACGGGAGCTGGCAGCCGCTGCTACAACAAGGCGGCGCGCCCGCCCGCAACTCCCCACTCGGTCGCTCCCCATCTCAGATCCCGACAACGTGTAGGGACTGCTTATGGCCCGAAGCGAAGCAGAGACCTCCGGCGCAGCGCTTCAGCGCACTTAGGGCACTCACAATGTAGACTCTATCATAGATTCTAAACGTATTTATTACCTCAAATATTGTGGACTTGGAGTCTAAATAAGACTTGAAATCTTGTTTTTTTCATCATCTTTCTTCAATAAATATACTGCCATATTAGTAAAATGTCATAAATAAGTGATGATAGAGTATTGCATTGGGAGTGCCCTTAATCATACGCTTATTATCGTTTTTTTGAACTTTAATGTTAGCCTTCACTTATATCATCTGCATGAAGAACCATTAGATTATCTGTGTAGGATCGGTTAATTCTGAGCTACTGGGTGAAGCAACTGGAGGCATGGTGATTTTAGCTATTCACGATATGGTCTCCAGTGTGATGAAGAAAGATGATCTATTAAAAAAAAACTTGCTCACAAGGTATTTAATTATCGGTTCATGTTTGATAAACAAGAAGGAATAAGGTATCCAAAGTATTGTCAGAGGAAGTATGTACGACTACTTAAATGGTACAATTTCTAAATTAAAATAATTTCCTTCCCTTTCTACGTAAATCACATGCATGATCATTTATAAGCATGATTTCTTCTCTTGGTTGTTTTGCCTTTTCAAGCTCACCAATGTAGAAGGCATCAGAGCAAGTAGTATGTGATTCTAGAGTGGTTATGTGGCTCTACACATTTAGTACTATTGCAGGTGGATAAGAATCCTTAGTAGTATCTGTATGGTATGAGCCTTTTTACGGGTTATTTTGCTTATGCTTGCTCCAATAACTGGATTACGTAGACAATTAACCTGTATTATGTTGCTTTAATGTCAGTATTTAATTTTATAATAATTTTTATCTTATTGTGTGATCCATATATTTTTAATAAAAAGTTTATATAGCAACATACTAATATGAAGCTAGTTTTATAGGAAAAAAGATTACTACTTTCACTATTTAGATAGTACTAACAAATATGCCCGTGCGTTGCAACGGAACTCAATACGTGTAGAAATCAGACTTTGTACTTTGTGTGTGTTGTAACGAAACTTAATACGTGTACGAATCGGATTAAGGGAGCTGGACCAAAAAAAGTGGGAGGTGAGAAATCTTGCCTCTTTATTATTAGACTAGCAAATGTGCTCGTGCGTTGCAACGAGACTCAATACGTGTAGAAATCGGACTTTGTATTTTATCCGGAAAACATACCTGTGTGTTGTAACGGAATTCAATACGTGTACGAATCGGATTAGAGGAGCCGGACCAAAAAGTGAAGGAGGAGAGAAATTTTACCTCTTTATTATTACATAGATATAGATATAGATATAGATATAGTACATATTTAAAAGTTACAAATGAAAGAGCTAGGAATAGACAGCAAGCGAATACTTCCCTCAAATTTGTGCCACATTTTATTTATAGGGGTATAATCATATTTATATTTTTCATGCGCATTTAATTTATATAGGATTAGACTAGTTTTAGTAAAGGTATCATGAGAGTTCTATACACATTAAATAAGGTATCAATTTATCAAATATGTTGATAAGATGGAGAGAAACAAGTTTTATGAGAATAAAACTACTCTTGTACTATTTCCACTCTAGCAAGCTTGCAAGGGGAGATTTAAGTTGAAAATGCATAGGAGATAGATATTCGTTCACTACAAACATCTATGCTGCATAGGACATAAATACATATGAGGCAGATGCAAGGTTAGAAAAAAAACGACCAGAGAGGAAAGCGGTGGAATCCGGTTGAAGCTGATTGAGCAGACGACACGTGTACAAGGGGTTCAATTACCATGAACTTTGCTCATGAAGAGCAAGTTCAATAATAGAGCTAAGTGTAGCTATAAGCCAAGCTATTAGAGTCAAGTTATACAATAAGTTGTCTCTTATTTGACTGTAAAAATTTTCTCTTTCATATTCCTCCTCACAACATTTACTATTTGAGCCCACTACTACCTAGCTAGACTTCCGTGCCTAGCTTAGAGCAAGTACAATAATTGGCTTATAGCCAAACAAATGCTGATGTGGAGGAAAGAGAAGAGGAGAGAGAGGAGAGCTTGATTCCCATGCAAGCACCAAGCTGGACACGGAAGCCTAGGTAATAGTAGGTCGAAGTAGTAAGTATTGTGAGGAGGAATATGAAAGAGAAACTTTTTGCAGCTAAATAAGAGATAACTTATTGTATAACTTGACTTTAATAGTTTGACTTATAGTCAAGTATTTGGCTCTATTATTGAACTTGTTTTTAGCGTACTTGCATAGAAACCAAGCTCTCCTCTCTCTCCTTTTCTGTTTGCTCTACATTAATATTTGTTTGACTATAAGTTAATTATTGTCAATTATTGTCTGACAGTTCGATCCAGGGTCACAAGCAGGACGTGTCGATCGGTCGGGGAAAAGGAGCAAAGGACGGGGACATCACATCGGTGAGATGTGGTCCATTTGGGGCTCGATCTGGGATGGTGAAGTGTAGATCTGGGATTGGGATTGGAGCGGAGGGAGTTGACAGAGTACGCACACTCACGGTATGTTTGGTTGAAGGCTCGAATGATTTTGATTTGGCTGATAAAAAGTGTTGTCTAAAATTGTCTGAAATTACTCTAAAAAAAATGTCTGAAATTTTAATAAAATATGTCTGATGAGACAAATAGACGGTAGTTTGTTTGGTTGAACACCTATGCCTAAAAAAAATAGTAATCTATTTACTATCAATGATATATGATTAGTTGAACACTATTTTTTTTTGTATATTTACCCTTTCTGACCTTTATAATATTAAAATAAATATTTTTACATTTATAAAAATAAACATTTGCAATAATAATAAATGCACACAAGAGATTTAGATTAAAATGACAAGAGAAAAAAAGAAACATGTTTTAGCTTATAATCATAGGTGATCATTTGCTTGATTTGACGGCGATACATAAACTATAGAAAGACTAGTCCCTCTATCCTTAAATGTGTGTCGTGTTCGCTCCCTGAGAAATAACTTTAAGTAAATACTAGCAAACATGTCCGTGCGTTGCAACGGGGGAGAAAAAATTGGACATTAATTAAAAATACACGAGAGTATTGTATATTTATTCATATTTTATGTTTTTTCTATTTTTTCATCATCAGCTCATTAATTGCTATTTTCTAAGCTAAATATATATTCTTTTCTATTTAGATTTGGATTAGAATTAGAATTTTTATTCACATTACTCAGAACAATCATAAGCCATGTTAGAATATATAAGAATTGTATGGAAAACTGGTTGTTTTCGAGTCTAGATCTTATATGCGATCTAATAGGTTTTGAAATCGAACTTCGTATCATGCTAGACAAGAACTATTCAAACTTGTATAAACACGAATTACATATATAGAATTAGAAATAGATCTCTCTGCTCTTGCCTTTTACTATTTAGATTTGAATTAGGATTAAAATCTCTATTTATCTTACTCAGGGTATTCTATTTGGATTGAAATAAATATCATTCTTAACTATACTCGTGTTTAATTTCTATATAAAAATAGTAGGTTGTAGTATACAAATGAATAGGGACATCTGCATTCATAGAATTAGTTATGGAAATAGAATTAGTTATGGAAGACAATAATTTTACCTTTTTATTATATATATATATGATACTTATGGAGGAATAAATCTAATAATTTTACTAGGCTAGTCCACTTATGTGATCGATGATCAGTTGGTCAGAACTATTCAATAACCAGTGACGGCTGACAGTGGCTTGATAATGGGATGGGAGTGGGATCCCGTCGAGAAACACGAACGCTGGTTTAGCATGTTGTAAACAATTTCTTCTTGAGCAAAATAAGGACAACGGCTACATCGTCGATCGATCGAGTTCAGTAGCTTAAGTAGATGAATGGCGTTACTTCCCGTTGACCAGCTGCAACACCTCGCCGTCGTCGGTCCATGCCGTGGTGGCGCGCAGCTCGTGGGAGGTGTGGTTGGCGTGTGGTAGTTAATTAATGGTTGGGCACCATGCCGAGGAACCTGTTCGGGTCGGCCTCTAGCTAGCTACGCCATCTCTGGGGGAGCCGGCCAGCGGCACAAACTGACAACGGGTGTTGCGGGTGGGCCGGTTGGGCGTAGCCGTACTGGCCAAAGTTGTTGACGAGCGTGTATACAACGACTCAGCGACCATGGCCACGATGTCGAGAGCTCCAGCCAGCACGCCTGCAGATGTCGACATTGGCGGCCACCGCAGCGTCTGAGTGGTAGAAGTGGACGTAGTAGCTCCGCAGTCCGCACCTAGCCCTCGAATCCTCGATGGTGCGCCAGCCCATACGACTATATATGTCGTTAGTAGGTCGTGCCACCACTACCGGCGGTCCGAGAATTAATCCTGCTTGGATGTCATGCTGGGCTAGACGAGCTCGAACATTTGTCAGGGACTGGTTGATGAACGTCCAGCCTGACTGTCTGAGTAGATGGTCGAGGACATCTCCATCACCAGTAGAAAAACTGTTTTTGGTACGCCCCAAAAATACACCACATGCGGTTTTGGGTTTCACGTCGTCTGTGGTGTGTTTTGGCCTTCAACCGCCTATGGAGAGGGCTAGTGTAAATAGTCTCATTTACATTAGCGGTTGGCTTATGCCAACCGCCTGTGGTACTTTCTGCCTATATATAGCGCCCTTCTGACCCCACTCTCTTCTTCCTCCCGCCCAACTACAGTTCTAACCGTCACCTTTCATTATTGGAGGCGATTTTGGAGGTCCAAAATTTTCAAAATATAAGGAGAGAGGTTTTGATCTCATTTCTTGGAAGGAGGTTGTTAAAAAAGGTTAGTTTATGTCCTATTTGTCTCATTTAGCTCATATTTGCTCAATTTGAGCCACATTTTAGATCTAGGATTTCACCATGAGTGAGATAGAAGAATACATAGGTGTTAAATTTAGTTTATGCTATATATATTTACTTGATGTTTGTTCTCCATATTCATGTTTGCTTTTTAATTTAGTTTATGCTATATATATTTACTTGATTGTCATGAATCAATGTTGTGTTAAATAGAATTTATGTATAGAGGGAAGAAGGGAAGTGTAGTTTTTTTGTTAGTTTTTTTAATTATTGTACTTAGGTTTTTTGTTATGCTTTTTTATTTCTTAATTTATTTCATCCACTATATGCTCTTATGTTTCATAAATTTTGTGTTTTTAATAATGATACTTATGATACTTTAATTTAATTATGATACTTATGATACTTTAATAACTAGCTAAATAATCCGTAGCTAGACCCTAGCTAATAATCACTAGGTAAATCATAAATTCTTAGCTAAATAATCCAGTTACCCTAGCTAATAATCCCTAGCTAAGGTAGATCCTCTCTAAACTTCATTTACACAGACAATGGGGCATTTTGATTTGAGGACTGTTGGAAGGAGGTGGTTTTGGAGAGCCACATTTACAAGGGAGGTTTTTATCTTCATTTCTTGGAAGGAGATTTCTAAGAAAAGTCAGTTTTAATGTATTTTCTTCAAGTCAGGTTGATTAAGATGGTTACATAATATTTGTCGTCTCTCCCTTTTGAAAGTCAGGTATTGATCGATGGAGAGGTCATTCTGGATGTATAAGTTATCAAGGCTAGATGAATCATACATACCTGAGGTTCATAAGTTTATTGATGCCGCTAAGAACCATGCTTGGAGAACAAAGAAAATGCACATACATTGTCCATGCATGGACTAGAGGAATGTTGTTGTATTTGATGACCATCAACAAATCCTTTCTCATCTTGTTCGCCGAGGATTTATGAATGATTACTTGATTTGGACAAAGCATGGAGAGGGTAGCTCTGTGTCTTATACAACTGTTAGTTGTACAAATATCGACGACTTTGGTCCAGATATGCTTGTTGACGGTTGGTTTCAGTTATTACACGAGACACAACAACCTGTCACCGATGGTCCTGATCATGGTTTCGCTGGAGGAATTGAAGGCGTCGGAACTGATGTGATGCAAAATAATATGGCTGCAGAAGATGTAGAATTCCTAGAGGCAATGTTGCGTCGTCATGCAAAAGATCCATCAATGTTCTTCAAGAAAGGTATAGAGGCCCTGATGAAAGCAACAAAAGAGCCTTTGTATGATGAGTCTAAGGGTTGCACCAAAGAGTTCACGACCTTGCGTTCGGTGCTAAAGTTGTTGGTATGCAAAGCTAGGTTTGGTATTTCTGATGTCGGCTTTGATGCATTCTTAAGTATTATCACAGACATGCTTCCAAAGGAAAACAAAGTGCCTGCTAACACGTACTATGCAAAGAAGCTAATCAGTTCACTCACGATGGATGTTGAGAAGATCCATGCTTGTAGAAATCACTGTATCCTATATCGAGGTGACGATTATAAGGACATGGAGAGTTGTCCAAAGTGTAATGCAATTAGGTACAAAACGAATAAAGACTACAAAGAGGAACATTGTGTTGCCTCAATGTTGAAAGAAAAGAAGCGAAAGAAGACCCAACAGAGTTCACAACCCACGAGGAAAGAAAAAGACGAAGTAGGCTATTATGCAAAAAAAAGATTCCTGCTTTGGTGATATGGTACCTGCCTGTGGTCGATCGACTGAGGTGTTTGTTTGCCAACCCAGAGGATTCCAAACTTATGAGCTGGCATGCTTCTAATGAGCACATCAAAGACAATGGGAAGCTTCGGCTCCCAACCGATGACAAGCAGTGGATAGATTTCAATAACAACCACGAAGACTTTGCAAAGGAACAAAGAAATGTTATGTTTGCACTGAGTACTGATAGAATGAATCCATTTGCTGAGAGGAGCAGCACGCACAACACATGGTCAGTGATCCTCACCATCTACAACCTTCCGCCATGGTTGATGCAGAAGTGAAAGTACCTCATGCTAACCATCCTTATCTCTAGACCTACACAGTCTGGAGTTTACATGGATGTTTTCTTGGAGCTCTTAATGGAAGACATGAAGATGTTGTGGGAAACAGGTGTTAAAATGTGGGTCGAGTACCGCAAAGAATCATTCACGTTGAGAGCAATTATCTTTGTTACCATCAACGATTACCCTGCTCTGTTCACATTATCAGGGCAGTTCAAGGGAAAGGTTGGTTATGTGGTATGCATAGATGAAACTGCTCACGTGTCCCTTACTGCATCTAAGAAGATAGTGTACATGATACACAAACACTTCTTATCGAAACGACATAGGTACCGCCAGAAGAAGATGGATAAGTACTTTGACAATAACGTTGAACTCTAGTCTACTGCCCCACTAGGTAACAGTAAAGGTAAAAGAGTTTTCAACCTAGTCAAGAACCTCAAATTTGTTTTCGGGAAGAAGACAACAGACGGAAAACCAAGAAAGAATGTCAAACCAACCCCAGGGGCTACGTTCAAGAAGAAATCTATTTTCTTCGAGTATTTGTCATACTGGCCTGAGTTAGATGTACATCATGCGATTGATGGTATGCATGTTCAGAAGAACGTGTTTGAAAGCCTAATTGGAACCTTGGTTAGACATAAAGGGCAAGACAAAGGAAGGACTAAATTCACGCTTGGACATGGTACAGTTAGACATGAAAAAAGAACTCCACCCTGTTCTTCAAGAAAATAGGAAGTACCATCTCCCAGCAGCAAGCTACAACCTCAGCAATGATGAGAAACATTCGATGTGTGTGTGGTTGAAGAATCTGAAGGTCCCATATGGATTCTGCTCTAACATATGAAGTATTGTGTCAATGAAAGGCATTACACTCACCAACTACAACTCACATGATTGTCATACCATGCTGACTACTTTCCTCCCTATTGCCATCAGGGCTATAAATCCAGTGTGGATAAAGGTTGCAGTCACACGGTTGTGCTACTTCTTCAACAGGATCTCACAGAAGGTGATCGACCGTGATGATTTGACATCTCTTAAGGAATTTGCAGCGGAGACAGTGTCACAGTTCGATATGTGTTTTCCTCCAGCATTCTTCAATATTATGGTTCACCTTGTGGTGCACTTGGTTCCACAAATAGAGGCACTGGGTCCCATGTATTTGCATGAGATGTGGACGTATGAGCGTTTCATGTCAACACTAATGGCTATGTATCAACTCATGCTCGTCCTGAGGCGTCCATGGTAGAGGGGTACTTAACCGAAAAGGCAATTGAGTCTGGTGGTCCATTCTGCAACATCGTCCTAAAAGACCAGGATGCAATAGGTTTGCCTCCGTCAAGACATGATGGTAGGCTGAATGGAAGAGGGAGGATGGGAAAGAAATCATTAGTCTCGCAAAATTACAATTCAGTCCTCGAGGGACATTACAACATCCTTCATCAACTCTCAATAATGGAGTCTTTCATCCAGCAACATATTGATGAGCTTCGCAAACAAAATCATGGGCACACAGATGAGTGGTTAATGAAGGAACACAAGAATAAGTTCACCTCATGGCTAAAGGATCTTGACATTCTAGAGGGGGGAAACAATTGAGGAACGCACCATCAAGGTGTTGGCTTCTGGACCATCACACCAGGTCACAACATAGCGAAGCTATGACATTAGTGGCTTCACATTCTGTACCAAGTCCAAGGACCAAAAGAGCATTGCACAAAACATTGGAGTTCGATGTGATACCTTAGACTCTGAAACTGGGGATGAAACTATGTTCTTTGGCTTCACTGATGCCATATGGGAGCTAGACTATGGTACATTTGAGGTCCCTATGTTTCGATGCCAATGGGTTGAAGACAAAGATATCACAGTGGACAACTATGGGGTCAGAGTTCTTGATCTAAGTAAGGTAGGCTACAAAGATGATCCGTGGATAATGGCTAACCGTGTTGCACAAGTCTTCTATGTTGAATAGATCCTTTGCCCTAATGAGAAGAAAAGTACCGACAAGCCGAAGCATGTAGTTATTCCTGGAAAGCAACAAGCTATAGGGGTTGATGGTGTATCTGACCTGGATGAATTTAATGAGTTCAGCAACTTGTGTCTCTTTGTAGATGACCATCCACTAAAAATAAGGAGTGTTGAGCGAAGCATCCCATAGAAATCGCTACCTTGGGTGCGCAACGATGGACAAGGAAGAACAATATAGCATCCCACAAAAATTGCTACCTCTTTGTAACGACTCATACTTATGTTTATGTTACAATGTGAGATCCTATTTATGTATCTATATGTGAGACCTCTTTGTAAAAGACCCTATTACAGTGCCCTATGCTTATTTCTCATAAATGTAATTTATTTCTATAATCCCGAGATGACCCTATGATTTTTTGAAGTTTATGTATGGGTCATTATAAATATAACTCCACATAAAATTATTTCAAATATGTAATTTTATATTTTTAACATGTATATCTTGTCAATACAAACACTAAAAAATTTAAGTCATATTTTTTGGAATAATAGATATCAAGATATGATTTTTTAAAGATTATGCAATTATCGTGATATTTGACATTCTAAGTGTAGTTACATATAAAAGTATCTCAAACATGTCATTTCATATTTGTAACATGTATATCTTATCAAGACAAACACTACAAAATTTAAATCACAATTTTTAGAACAATAGATCTCAAGATATGATTTTAAAACTTTTTTTGAATTATTTATGCAAATTGATTTCTACTAGCGGTTGGCAATGCCAACCGTCTGTAGAAAGAGTATCAATACTGGCGGTTGGCAATGCCATTTCTACAGGCGGTTGGCATTGCCAACCGCCAGTAGAAATCAATTCAGTATTTATATCCCGCACACTTGCCCCCGAAAATTTCTAAGTCCCGGTGCCAGTTCATTTCAAAATATGCCATCCTTCACGCCGCCCTTCACGCCGCTGCAACGGCCATCTCCGTCGCGTCCGAGACCGGTAAGCCATCTCCAGCCATCTCACAGTGGTTCTGCGGCGGTCGGCGGTGGCAGTGGTGTTCCGGCCACGGCGGTGGGTAGTGGGTGGTACTGTGGCGAAGCGCGGCGGTGGTGGTGTTACGAGGATGCGGGTGGCGCAGCGAGGCCGACCGAGGCTTCTGCGAAGGCGAGGTGGTCGTGGGCGGCTCGGCCACGGTTGAGTGGCGACGGCTGCGGCCGGCTCGGGTGGCGGAGCTTCGATGAGGCGACAAGGGAGGGAAAGGGAGGCCTGGGGGGACCTTTATAGTACTCGGGGCGGGTGCGGCTGGCGGCGCGGTACGCACCGAGCGGATGGGTGGCGCTCATGGCGGCGACGGCGGTTACGGGAAGGGGAAGGCTGGAGGTAGGGGATGGGGCGGGTGGTCGATGGTCTGCCACGCGGGCTCGGCCTGGCAATGGTGTGGGGAAGCGAGCGGGCAGGCTGAGGCCCAAGCGGAGAGGGAGGCGAGCGCGGGTGCTGGGCCGAGTTGAGGAAGGGGAGAGGAGGAGGCCTTTGGGCCAAATGGAGGAGGGGGAACTGGGCCTGTGGAAAGGAGGGTTTTCATTTTTTTGCTTGTAACTATATGTTAAATGATTACATATATGCTTCCAATATGTATTTAAATGATTATATATATGCTTCCAATATGTATTTAAATGATTATATATATGCTTCTAATATATATAAATGCTTCCAATATGTATTTAAATGATTACATATATGCTTCCAATATTTATAAATCCTTCCAATATGTATTTAAATGATTATATATATATGCTTCTAATATATATAAATGCTTCCAATATGTATTTAAATGATTATATATATGCTTCTAATATTTATAAATGCTTCCAATATGTATTTAAATGATTATATATAGAAATTTTTATCATTTATTAGATTTCCACGATGATATCTCCAAGCAAGGACCAAGCACAAGGGTCCGTTCACACGGAACAAGCCCCAGGGTCCAACCCCATGGAGCAAGTACAAGATACCCACCAAACGGGGCAAGGCGTGGGGTCGTCCGACCCCACGGAGCAAGTACTAGATACCCATGAAACGGGGCAAGGAGTGGGATCGTCCGACCCCATGGAGGAAGAAGAAGGGAACCAATCAACTTCGAGCCTCCCGAAGTGAGGAAGGCTCGAGAACAAGTTGAACGTGAATTACGCCATGACCCTGATTATGATCAAGAAGCTGAGGAGGTAATTATATCGTGCTTATTATTATATAATTTCATGTTTCTGATTACGCCATCACCATTAAACTCACAATGTCTATATTCAGAGGGCATTGACTCAGATGGAAGAGTTAATCTCGCAATATGCCACGGAACGTGTTGAAGATGCACCCGAACCGACCGCGACGACGAGCACTGAGAGATCAAGAAAAAGGAAGCGGAGCGATGCCAAATGAGACGAGAGAGGATTGAACAAGTTTCCAGATGAAGTATATGCCATCTTAGAAGTCAGCCCGACTGGACAGCCCACGGCTCCTTTGGAGGTCTTATCCAAGTACCGGAACGCAATTGGCTTCTGTGTTAGGGACTTTCTTGACATTACTAAGAAGCACTAGGCCAATGTGTCGGAGGATGACAAGACAATAATTTGGAATAAAATGAAGACGAGGTTCCAGTTTCCTCGAGGCATACCAGAGGCATTGATAAAAGACTATACATTGAAGCAGTGTGCGATCAGTTTCCGAAACTAGAGATCAGATTTGAATATCAATTTTGCCAAGAAAGGGTTGGACCCTACAACAAAGTACAAGATTTCCAAAGGGCAGTGGGAGGTCTTTATAGAGTAGAGGAAAGATAAAGACTTCATAGCTATTAGAGAAGCCAACTCCGCTCTCGCAAAGAAGAATAAGTACCACCACCATCTAGGCTCAGGTGTTATCAGCGTCAGGGTCCCAAATAGCAACAAGAAGAGGCTGTGAAGAAAGAGAAAGGGTTGTCGGCGCTGTTCGAACAAGTTGGTGAAAGGTCCGCGAATTGGATTAGGGCTCGGAAACCAAAGGAAACCGACAGCGGTTTGAGCTTTGATGACCCTGAGGTTGAACAAGTAGCAAAGAACATCTTTGCGATGGTAGCCAAGCAACAGGAAGGTAAATTCAAGCCACGAAGAGAGACGGACATCCTTAGTGAGGGCATGGGTAACCCTGAGCATCCTGGCCGTGTTTGAGGCGTATCATCCAAAGAAGGATGGAAGAAGAGATTCGACCCTCAGTGGGAAGGCGAGTATAGGAAACGTGATCGATACAAGGAAGAAATGGCTAGCTATCGGAAGGAGGAGGCTAAGAAAGAGTTCAAAGAGTTTATGCAGAAATTGATAGATGATCCTCCTGCTGAGTTGATGCAGAAACTGGCGAGTGCGGTCGTGTAAAATCAACAAATTCGCACTCAGGCACCCGAGATGCAGCTAGTCCCAGTGGTGTCCCAGCAGACCATTGTCGAGGTACCAAGCAGTGTAGCGTATACTGGGAATAAGGTTAAATATCCGGTTGACGACATTGTTACTCTAGTAGCTTGCTCCCTAGTCATAAGATATGGCATTAACAATCATTGTATAAGGGAAGTAGCCAAGGGAAAGCGATCCCAGGACGCAAGTACCACGATGCTGACATTCCTGAAGACTACTGCAGAGTAGAAGTATTGACCGTCGTCCAAGGATATGAGGATGAGATTTTAGACATCCCCGGTCCCGAGGACATTAAAAAACTCGGACAGTCCATAAACAATTTTATTCTTTGGCCTCGGCGGGACGTCCAGCTGAGGGGGCCGCCACCGTCCTCGCAAGAGATAGCAGTTGAGGAGTCATCAAGACCGACTGATCCTCTTCCGAACCCACCACCATCACCAATCCATTCTCATTGGATCCCACCTCGGTCTCCTCTGCCACATCCATCACCTCCGCCACCTCCGTCACCTCCACCACATTCATCTGCATCACAAACATCACCTCCGCCGCCTCCACAACAAAAATCCACACCTTTCCCATCCCCAAAAGATCCTAAACAAACACCAGAGCTACCAGCGCCACCAAAGAAGAACTTTCCTATCCCCAAGTTGATTTCCCCCTTCGAGCCAAAGAAGAAAACAGCTGGCACGACCAGATTTTTGAAAGGATTAGGGGAAAACGCACTAGTGAAGTCCTCGGGTTGTCTGAGCTCACGAAGTCAGCGCAGCCGGTGCCTAAGGTAATTCCCTGCAAAATCAAGGTGCCAACTTGGGAAGGCTACAAGTCTGTGCCTAAAAACTATGTGGTGGGAAAGCCTCTACTGAGTTGGGAGAAACTTCAAAAGGTCCCAACCAATGTAAAAAGGTTGCATGACTGGTACATGAGAGCCTCTGTTGCTGGCATTCACAACATCAACGTGTCTATACCACATAAGACATTTCAATGTGAGCATAATCTGTGCATGATTAGCTTTGAAGACCTTTGGTTGATGATGAACCTCGAGAGACTAGACGTACAGATCATAACGAAGTTTGCATTGTAAGTGTTACATAGTTACACATATATTGTAGTTGCATAAATGTTCAATATGTGACATACATTGTAGTTGCAAATGTTCAATATCTGACATGCATGCCTTGTAGAGTGTTATTTGATGAGATGGAGCAGAGTTATGGTTAGGATATCGATTATTGTGCCGAAGAGAGGATTGCCTATCTGAACCCAATTGATATATGCGAAGAGAGGCACACCTTTAGAATCGGGGAAAACAGTGACGATTTAAGTGGCACCGTATAACTTTGGGTGATCATACTACATAATTTAAATGCACAATTTGATTCCTGCAGGGACCACTAGATCTGCGTCGTCATTTATCCTAGATAAGGAAGGGTGCTGGTACTAGACTCCACAAATTATCACCCATCAAGTTATGGACATTTCCTTGAGATGCTAGAGATGTAAGTCGAGATATATATGCACGTATACTTTTGCATTGTAAGTGTTTTTAAGAATAATTAACATGGTGATTGTATTCGAATTCGTAGAGCATGACGGTTTTATAAAATCAACTGTGGAAAGCTTGTTTCGAAGGAAAAAGAAAAGGAGACATTGGAAGTTATATATGACTGGCCGGTAAGTATGAAAACTTACTCTTATGAATACAGATCATACATGTACTCTGTGGATATACTACGCGTGCGAGCATCTATAAATAACTATTTTTCTGTTTTATAGTGTCACAAGCAACCAGCAGGATCTGTCCTCGGTGGATACTACGTGTGCGAGCAGATGAGAGGAGCAGACACAGAAAACTTGAAGAAACCTTCCAAGAAGGAAGCCAAGGCGACGACCATCAATGAAAAGACATTGTACACCATAGTTGAGGACGTGTGCCTTTTCCTCATCAAACAGGTCATCTCAAGTGTAGGGAAATATCATGATTATGAGAGTGAATTAGCCAAGTCCGAGTACGAAGCGCTAACAGAGGTTTATAGCCTAAAACTTACTCGGGGCGGCTTTTAGAGGACATGTCCAAACTCTTGATGTATATACACATGTAACTTTATGTGTGTGAGCGTGAAACTCGTGTATATAATGTGGCATACACTTATAACTTTATTGCTAGCATGAAACTTTAAAGTATACATGTATGTATGAGATATTTAAATTATATGTTGCTATATTTAAACATCATCCAATAGGGTTTAGTAGTTTCAATAACAATATATATGTATATATTAAATAATATACAAAAATATATATTAAAAATATAAAATCTAAAAAACATTTTCACAGACGGTTCTCTTAGTGATCCGTCTATGTAAATGTCACAGACGGATCACTAAGAGAACCGTCTGTGAAAATGGATTTCTACAGGCGGTTCTCAAGCAACCGTCTGTAGAAATCTCTCATTTGTACTGGCCCCCAGCGTAGGCGGGGCTCAGAAACGTCTGTGAAAATTGGTTCGCAACCATCTGTATAGTCAAGTTTTGTACTAGTGCATGGTTCAGCGACTCTATGGTAGTGTCGCCGAGGGCATCTGTCCATTGCCTTATCAACGGGTTCTTTAGGGCATGTTTGGGACTGCTCCGCTCTACGTTTTTTAGTCAAACAGTTTCAGCTTCACGCACACAACTCCAGAAAAAAGGTGAAGTTGTGAGAGCACTTAAAGAGGTACTTCACAAACTCCAGTTTTTTTGTAGAGTTGTTTCACAGTGGAGTTTGCAAAGCAGAGTTTATGGAGCAGTCCCAAACATGCTCTTAGTATCGCCCTCGACATCACGATGTGCGATCCATAAGGCCGGTGTTGCTGCGGTGGCTGCTCATGAGAAATCGCACGGATTGAGAATATTAACAAATTAGAGAGGATATTATTCCTATTCCTATCTATTTATATGTTTGTCAAGAAGCGAGATTTATTTGATTAGGACTCCTAGTAGATTGTGCCAAATCATTAAAGGCAAGAGATAATATGATTCTTATTTATTTTTATTATGGACTCTTTTACTATTTAGATTTGGATTATGATTAGAGTCCCTATCCATCTTACTCAGGGGTATTCTATTTATATTAGAAATAGGATTCTTAACTATATTCGTGTCTAGTCCCTATATATAAAAATATGAGGGTTGTAGTATACAAATAAATAGACACATATGCATTCACGGAGTAGTTAGAGGAGGCCATACCAAAAAAAATGAGAGAGGAGGCTGAAATTTTGCCTCTTTATTATTAGATAGGTATAGATAAATATATTAAAAAATATTAATATTTATGATACATAATTAGTATTATTAGATAGATATTTGAATTAATTTTTTAATAAATTTATTTAGAGATTCAATTTTTAATAAATCGAGTGAAACTCGTTGGTACGAAAAACATGTTGATAAACATTTAAGGATGGATGGCGTACTCCTGTCCTATGCAGCATATTATTGCTTGGCAGGTACCGATGGCCTAGAGTACTTACCTGGATGGATGGATGGATGGATGGATAGAGTACTTACCTGGCTGGATGGATGGAGTACTTACCTGGGATCACTTTCTAGTTTTGAGTTTTTTTATTTAAAGTCACTAAAATATTAAAAAACAATAACATATTTAGACTAAGGATGTTTTTGACTTTTCATACCTGCAAATTGACACCTTTAGAACCCAATATGACGACATTGACATGAAGAGAAAAAAAAAGTTTAGAGCAACGACCCCAGGCAATATCCACGTGTCAAGCTATCCAACATCTTCAACGAGCGTCGTTGCTCTAAACTTTTTTTTTCCTCACGTGTCAGGCAATATAGCCAGCATTGTTCACTATGTGTAGTTGTCACTGTTCATTCAGAAATTAATAATCCTCTACCTACTGTTTATCCGCCCGCAAGGTTTATACGGATTTAACTCTTTATTAGCCGCCTGCAAGGTTCACACGGATTTAACTATTTGGTAGTGTTCAGCCACATGTTCCTATAGCTGAAGCAAGTTAGTGTTTGGAAGTCTTGGGACTGTAGTTATTCCCTCTACATTAAATTAAAAATTATTTCAAAAATCTCAAAGATTTAAAATATCACAAATTTAATTCTTTGGTACTGTTCAGCCACATGTTCCTATAGCTGAAGCAAGTTAGTGTTTGGAAGTCTTGGGACTGTAGTTATTCCCTCTACATTAAATTAAAAATTATTTCAAAAATCTCAAAGAGTTAAAATATCACAATTTTTACTAAATTTATATGATAATATATTAACACTTATGATGTCAGCTAAGTATCATTTAATTCTTGATCAATTATATTTTCATACTAAGATGCTTTGCTTCTTTAAGATTATTGGAATGCCCTATAATTTATAATAGAGGGAGTAACTTTTTTTTTCTCTCCAACAGAGATTTCCTCCGGCGCAAAAAAAACAGCATGGCATATCGAGCCTACTCTCGCGTGTTTTACGAGGTTTGGACACTCTATTTTCTGTCCATTTGATTTGATGCGTGTTCCTCTCTCTCACATTTTGTTTGCTGCGTGCAAGTGAATTCAAGCTTTGTTGTGGTTAAGACCTGTGTTTACATATACATGTTCCTCATCGGTGATCGGACTTTGAGAGCCTAGACTAGAGACCGTGCGAAACATTGAATGTTGATCTCTTCATGTATGTGAATGTTGACATTTTCATTCATGAAAATTGCAGCCATGATATGTCCATGAGCACGCCGGCTCTTTACTCTACACAGCGCCAGATCTAGGGAGAAGTTTGGCATATTATATTTTATTATTTCTGTTTAGAGATAATTTTTGTATTTAGTTGATATAAACTAATTATTCATAAATAATAATAGTCTAATTATTTGAACATTTATCTAATCTTTTTTATTTTTTATTTTGTTTCCTTTGAAATCTTCTGGTTTGTTTTCTATAGGAACAATCTTGGTTTTTTGTGTTGTTCATTTAATATTTTTCCATTGCTTTAATAAGTTTTATTTCATTCATTTCATCAAGATCCTATGATCATGACAATCGAGTGCTTAGGGTTACAAAATTATGTGTTCGTCATTGTTATAACATTGTTTACGGTAGTATATGATATTGATATTTATGTCTGACCCAATAACCGAGTAGTATCTGAGGTTCAAAAAACACTATCGATCGCTATATAGACACACCCCAAAAGATGTTTATGTCTAACCCAACAATCAAGTGTAAGAGGGTCAAAGAACATTATCAACCTTTGCATAGACACATCCCAAAAGAAAACGTTGTTCATATGACATTTTAAAATAAAATGAATCATCTTAGCACTATTCATAACGTTAACAGTTCGATATTTTTCTTTTCTTTTTTTCTTTTTTTCTCTTTTTTGTCGAGTTTTTCCTCCACCTCCCATAAACCGGCGCAGCGGCAGCGCGCCCACTGTGCTAGTTAAAACTATAATTTTAGCATAAAATTTGTGCAATAACCATCACCTCAAAAAAACTAAAATCCATGGGCCCGGTTTGGATCCCTGGAATTGAATTCATTTTAATAATCATAATTTAGAGACATTTTAATTAAGCTAATATGATTGTATATGAATTATAATTGTATATTATTGTTGACTATATGAGAGACATACTTATTTGTTGTATTTCTATCTTAGGAGAGGGAGTTTGAACAACATGTTATAAGTTGCAAATATAAATATAGAATGGTGATATTGTCGGTGTCTAAAATGGCGGGGTCTAGACGACCAACGAATAAATTTCTAAGCGTGTCGGAGATCGGATGGTTGCGCCCGGAGAACACAAGATTTATACTGGTTCGGGCACGAACGCCCTACGTCCAGTTTGTTGCTGAGTCGTGTTACCGAGCGCGCAAGGCTCGTAGAGGGGAGCTACAAGCAATGGTGAGAGAGGGAAGCCGATTCCTAGGTCTCGTGCGTATGTGGTTCGAGGTCCGTTGTGAGAGCTCGCGTGGATGCGAGTATGAGTGTGTGTGAATGAGTTCGGGATGTCCAGAGAGCCAGATTGGAGGTCCATTCTCCCCCTTTATACGTAGGGAGAGATGGAGGAGTACAGTAGAGAGAGAGAGAGATCGTGGGACCATGTGGGATGTTGACTTGGACGTCTTTGGCTTCTGTTTACCTTCCTTTCCTGGGAAGATTGCTCCTATTGGCACACCGCCTGAGTCCTGTTCGTCCTGGGTGTGACTGTAGCCACGCGTCTGGTGATCGGCGATGTACCTGTTACCATATCTGGGTATGGGCAAAGGTGGGCAGAACAGGGTCAGGTACCCCTGTGTTTCGTCGGACAGGACCGAGTATGCCCCGATCCTTGTTCAGATGTCCGCCGGAGGGATGGCAAGTGTCATTCGATGGTCAGATCGGTACTGGAGTGCATCCCACATGAACTCAACAGGGGTAGGCATGGCATTCCACGCCCTCAGCCCCCATCCCTGAGGACGAGTCGGTATTGTGGACCTTTTGACTATAGGGTAAAGTGCGTCGTGGGCCGGTGAAACCTCCGAGGACGAGTGACATCACGGATGATGTTACCCGGGTTCGGACGAGGTGGAGAACCCCCCGAGGGTAGAAAGGCGTCACGGGTGATATCGTCCAGGCTCGGACGAGTCGGAAGATCCTCCGAGGGAGCGTCATTCCCTTAGCCGTTTTGGGGCCCCATGGATAGACGTCGTCATGGATGACATCATCCCCGCTCGGACGAGGCGGAGGAGCCCCGAGGGTGGGTGGCATCACGGATGACATCACCCTAGCTCGGGCGAGGCGGAAGAGCCCCCGAGAGCGTACCATTGTTTTAACCGATCCGGAGGCAGGAAAGCCCCCGAGGGTCGTGACGTCACTCTTGCTCGGACTAGGCGGAGAGTCCTCGGGGATGATTTTGTTTTTGCAAGGCAAGGAGTTTGGGTACCCTATTATTAGGTATCCGATAGGAGCCCCCGAGCCTGCGATGTAGTGAACGACTACACCGGAGGCTTCCGAGCGTGCTTATGTGGTTTGGTTAGATTTTGGGTTCTGGTGGGTGCGCACGAGCGCACCCGCCGGGTGTAGCCCCCGAGACCTTAGGAGAAAGATTTTTTCTCCTAAGGGATTATTCGGTAGACTCGTACAGTGGTTGGCCCTTCATTCCCCCTATGAGGTGAGGGGGAGGAAAGTGGACTGCGTCGTACGCTGGTGCCAGAGCTCTGCTTGCACACCAGCCCTGCCACGGGGGCACTGTTGGACCTGGGCTGACACGTCTTGAAATGACGAATCGGTACCGCGTTGTGCTGTCTTTCGGCTAGTACGGACGATTGACCGATCGAAGATGTGTTTGTCGGTTTCGGGGTCTGACTGTGCCCCCCTGTAGCCCAAAAGTGGGTGTGCTGTGTTTTTCCCGTTTGAGGAGCGGTGCCAGAGCACCGTTGGCTCTGTGGTCAAAACTCCACAAGGCGCACCCTGAGCATACCGCCTGCTTGGCCATTTATAGCCCTACCACACCCTCTTGAAGTGGGTACTGACGCACAGTGCGATTTGACCGGGGGACGAGCGCTGTAGCTTCACGGGTGTAGGTTCGAGATGGCAGACTAGAGGGGGTGAATAGTCTTTTCTAAAACTTAAGTGTTCCGGCTAACCGAATCAAATGCGGAATTAAAACTATCGGTCTAGCCAACACTACACCCCTCTAACTATGACTCTAGCACCTAGCAAAGTATGTCTATTATGCTAACTAAGGTGCCAAGCTAGGAGGCTCACCTAAACAAGTCTAGGTTGCAAGGTCACACAAACCTAAGCAACTAGTACTCTAAGCAAACCGGGAGCTCCTACACATACTAGTAAGCAAAGCACAAAGCACCTAAGATCACTAGCAATGCTCTCTAGCAAGACTACACAAGTCAAACTAGAGATCTCAACTTACTTAGCTACACAAACTAAGCAATGTGAATAACAAGGCTACACAAGCCAATTAGCCACTCAAGAGCTACTTCTATGCTACACAAGCTAGAAGGCAACTAGGCAAGCTACACAAGCCAAACTAGTTACAAGAGCAACTACTAACCACTAGCACAAGTATGAATAAGTAAATACAAGCTAGTGATTTGGAGAATGCAAACCGCCGAGAAGATGTACAAGGTTGACATGGTGATTTTTCTCCCGAGGTTCACTTGGTCGCCACCAAGCTAGTCCCCGTTGTATCGGCTCACTCACTTGGAGGTTTACGACTTTTTATAGGCCTCACTGCCTAAACCCCTCAAGGGTTGCCGCCTAACCAACACAAGATGAGGGCACTCAACGATACCTTCAACTAGAGTTGCTCTTCGCGATCTCCCGCGGGGCGAGCACAACACCCCTCACAAAGCTCTTCTCCGGAGCCACGCACAATCTTCTTGCGTGCTTCAACGGAGCCACAAACCACCAAGTCGTCTAGGAGGTGGCAACCTCCAAGAGTAACAAGCACCACGAGCTCGCAAGACGATCACCTAGTGCCACACGTAGCTATCTCTCAAAGCTACGCACTAGAGATCACTCACTCGCAATTGGATCACACTATTGCTTGCACAAGTGAGTTAGAGGGCTCCTTCACCAAGCACAATAGAGGCAACAAATGCCCAAGGTGCTCAACCAGCCCCAAGGGCCGGCCAAGGGCTATAAATAGCCAACCAAAAGAAACTAGCCATTTTTCTCCCTTCACCACGCTTCCTGCAGAGGGTCCGGACGCACTCAATAGTGCGGGTCTGGACCATGCAGCCTGCGTCCGGACTCCTGGCCGTTGAGAACGAGTCGTTGGCACCCTGTGCCGATCGCTGCCACATGTCTCCGGACGCGTGCAATAGTCCGCGACCAGACCAATGCACCCTGCGTCCGGACTCCAACAGAGAGCAACCCGAGAGCTGCTTCACTTCCGGACAGCATCCGGACTCTGGTGTCCGAACACCACCTTCTGTCCGGACCCAACACAGAGCCAGTCCAGAGAGGGCCAAGCATCCGAACGCACGTCCGGAGTGCCCCGTTCGGACGACAAACAGCGTCCGGATCTCCTTAGTCAGTAGAGCGCAGTCAGTGGGGGTGGCGTCCGGACGCATAGCCAATGGTCCGGACCGCCCATGCCCCTTGCGTCCGGAGTCAGCAGACTCAGCAGAACCTAGGGTTTGGTTCCGGACCCAAGCAATGGTCCGTACCCCCATGGCCCCAGCATCCGAAGTCCGTTTCACAACTGAGACTCCTTCGCACTTCTTCCTTTGCTTCTCATGTGCTAACACAAATGTGATCTCCACCTTGTGCAAGTGTTTTAGCATTTTCACAATCATTTTCAAAGCATTTTCACTTGCTCTTACCACGCCACTCGATCCTAATACATCGCAAAGTTAGATCGCTCACGGTGGCACTAGATAACCGATATGCAAACAAGTTTGCTCCTCTTGATAGTACGACTATCTATCCTAAACCCAGTCATAATCTTCTCTACACACCTATGACGGTGAAATAAAATGCCCTATGGTTATACCTTTGCCTTGCGCATTCCATTCCATCTCCTTCTCCAATGTTGATGCAACACATGCACCAACCACTTGTCAAATGATATGATCCACTCCATATCATCACATGACCGTGTTGGTTCATCGATCTTGACCCCACATGTCTCATGTGCAATAAGCTCCTTCATCACACAATCACATGTGAACTAATCTCCTGTGTATATATCACTTGAACACATATTAGTTGACCTAGGTTGTCACTCAATTACCAAAATCACATAGAGACTCTCAACGGGCCGGCTGCCGCGTGAGTGCCCTGGCGGGCTATAAATAGGAGCGGCCGCCTGTGGGGAGATTCACATCCTCACAGTATGGCTTGCCCTAGATTCTTCCTCCGAGATCTCGTCAGAGAGTCCCTTGAGCCGCCCTGGCGAACGGCCCTTTGAGAGCAGCACCGAATTCAGAGGAAGTTCTGCGTTGGGGGTGTGGGTACTCCTCTTCTCCTAGTGGCAGGAATCAGAGAAAGCTCTGCGAGGTGTGCATGGCTTCCTCTTATCCTGACCACCGGGCAGGAGAAGGGTGTCACCGCCCCCTACACGAATCGCTCCTGGGGTGCGGAACATGTGGAGTCCATCCTTTTACTGGTTGGATCCTACTCTCCGCCTTCCGGGGAGCGGTGGCATGCTATCCTCTCCCAGAGGGCAGTCAAGGATGTGTCCATGGGAAAAAGTCATTGCAGCTCTTGCATGACCCCGGGGGTTGGCTCATCCTTGACTGTTTGTTGATGGCGATGCCGCCGTCGGCGAGATATGCGGGCTCGGAGCTACCGATGTATGGCAGGCTCGGAGCCGCTTGCCGGCGGCGTCCTCGATCGCGGAGCAACTAAGGAAATTTAGATGCAAAGTGCCCAACCGACTTTGGAGGAGGGACGCGGCCTAGGGTTCCCTGAAGACGAGGCGACCGCTGCTCTCCCACAGCTGCAGCACGCCTAGTCTGGGTGGCCCGTGGGTCGTGGTGCCGCCGTCCGAGGCGATCTTGTACCTCAGGTAGATGCCTCCAGAGCCCCGCGGCTAGGTTGCCTGACCTGGATGCATAGGTGCGCCGGGCGGTGGCGAGGTGTTTAGCATGGGTGCCATTCGGGCACCCTTAGTTTTTGGCCTTTTGGCCTGGGATTTCCCTTTAGCCCACCTTGTAAACGTTTTCATGTTTTTTGGTGTCTGATGATTGGGCTCATCCCTCCGTGGCTCTTAGAGAGCGTGTAACCCCTATAAGGATCAATATATATGTATCTGAAATGAGAAAGGGTGTTCTGTGTTTACCTATGCGGACCTCTGACGAGCGAGGCATGGTGCGTCTTTTTCCCTTTTCGTTATCCAGTTACTTGAACCGGTAGGAGGGGTACGGCGGCAGCCCCCGAGTCTCTACTCGATGTAAAGAAATGTCTCGGGTCTGTGCCGTCTTTTTGTGCGTTCCCCGTGCATCTCTCCTCGAGAAGGGGGGATATGAGCCGAACCATGCTATTCTCAAGGCGGACGAACCATGGGTGCTCGTCGAGGTAATAACGGGCAAATCTGAGTGGGGTGCTGGTTCCCGTTTGCTAGGATTCCGACTTGTGGCCCATGTCGTGGCTCACCCCAAATCAGTTTCATCTAGTACTCGGGTCCGTTCGATGGGTCCTGAGGGCTCGTCGCCTTCCTTCGATAGGAATACCATGAACCAATCATCCGTAAAAGACGAACTCAAATACGAAATCTGAGAATGACCTTAGGATTCGGTTGCCAGGCTAATGACCGCTAGTGTGTCCATTCCCTACTCGCCCCTCACTCTGTTGTCCTGAGTTGGCCGTTTCGAACCCCGTTGGGTCGGCCTTCGTATCTCTAGACCATAATGGGCCGTCGGGGCGTCTATAGCCCCTATCCCTTTAGCCTACCTAGGCCCATGGGTCGTCGCTGGTTGCGCCACGTGTGCGTCTCCCCGACCCTTGTGTTTGTTGGTCGAGCCCGGACGAGTCGGAGGTTTCGTTGAGGTGTGCTAGGACGCATACAGAAAAAGATCTTGCGTGCGCGGCGTGGTGGTCCCAGGCTGGATCCTGTAATGATGATAGATACAGGATGCGGGATCCGGAGCGAGAGAAAAGTCGGGCGGTGTCAGTTACCCGCCGTCGTGCGCGACTCTCAGTATTCCAGCGTACAATAGAGTGGACGTAACCGATCGACCACATTTAATGCGACTTGGGTCGTGGTGTCGCGCGCGTGGGCAGTCGTGGAGGCGCCGCTCTGCCTTCCGGCCCCTTATAAATATATGTGCGCTGCGTCATCCCCCGTGAGCCTGTACTGTTCGCCTCCTTTGCCGCTTTGTCTCGCTCGCACCGAATCCTTCGAAGCTAGGGTTTGCGCCGCCGTGCGTCCGTTTTAGCCACGTCTTGCGTCGCGCCGTGCGCCATTTCTCAGGAGTGACTCCCATGGCCGGAGAACACCCGGAGAGAAGCTGGCCCCGATGTGAGGCCGAGTACGAGCGGGCGCTCGAGCTGGTGGACGAGGGGCTGCTGCACCCCGAGCTCTCCGCCAACAACGACATGGAGTGGATCGTCTCCACCAGCGCCGACAGGCCAGACCCGTCGGAGGGGTACGTGGTCTCCTTCCTTCCGTTCCACGAGCGTGGGTTCGGAATGCCGCCGTCACGCTTCTTCCGTGGCATCCTCCACTATTAGGGGATTGAACTCCACAACCTCAATCCCAACTCCGTCCTCCACCTTGCGGCCTTTGCGGCCATGTCGGAGGGGATGTTGGTGACGAAGCCGGACTTCGCCTTGTGGAAGTTCTTCTTCAAGGCGACGGTGTTCCTTCTTTACTCTTGTGGTGCGAGATGGGTGGCACCGAGCGGGGGATGCGCCATCAGCCTCCGCTCTGCCAACTCACACCTCTACATGTCGGTGCGGACGAGCTCGTCCAACCGGGGGTGGCACTCGCAGTGGTTCTACATTCGGAACCACCCCGAGGCACCACTCCCGCCATACACTGGCCGGTGCTTCGCCGAAGAGCTCCCCAGCTGGAATGACAACCTGACCCAGCAGGAGCTCACAGGGATAGAGCCCAATCTCTGGAGCTTGGGACGGCTCCGTGACCAGGAGCTGAACCTTTCGGGGGTCGTCGCGCAATTCCTGTAGTGCCGGGCGCTCCCGCTCATGGCGCGGGTACGCCCACTGAATGACATGGTGCCCGGGGCGTCGCGCGAGGGATCCGCCATGGCTGAGGTGGACCTGAGCCTTGAGGAAGCGGTTCACGCCGCCCGAAGGCTGCTTGGAGATGCCCTGAATGAAGATGGCGTCTGCCATTGTCCGCCGATGCGCCCTCCCCTCAACTTTGTCGAGCTGGTAAGTCGAGACCGCGTTGTACTGTATTTTCCCCGTGCTTCCTTTATTTGGTGATACCAATTCGCGCGCCGCCCATCCTTCTTCTACAGGGGGCCCGTTCGATGGCTCGCCATGTGACCGCGCCTCTTCCCCCTCCGGGGCAAGGTGCGGCGAACATGGGCTCGGTCCCGCCACAGCCGGCGGACGTGGACTGGGAGGACGTTGGGGAGGACGACGATGATGATGACGACGAGGACAGGCATCCTCTGTCCAAGGTGGTCCTCGCGCTTCGAACGGCGAGGCCACTGCGTCGGCCGGCCGAGACTGCACCGTCGGTGGTGGTGGTGGTGGTGCCGGTGAGGATGTTCGGCGCACACCTGGTCCCTGGTGGCTCCGGGGGCGGTGTTGCCGATGGTTCCGTGGTCACTCCTCTTCTGGCCCCGCCTGGGGAGGGCGGGGACGGTGAATGGAGCGGTGGTTCCGCGACTGCGGGCCGCGGCGCGGTGGGGTCGACACGGAAACGCAACCGCCTCTTCTCCCCATGGTAAGCCTGCCTTGCGTGGCGTCTCCCTCCACTTTACCGTCGAAGAGCGATTGCTTGTGCCGTGAATGCGTGATGGATGTCGCAGGATCTTCGGAAGCTCCGCTCACGCGGGCTGGAAGAAACTGCGCCAGGAGATGCCTCTGGTTGGCCCGGGGCAGGGTGTCGCGCCCTTGGCTATAAGCTTGACGGACGCCGCCGGGACCGGGAGTGGGCCGACCCCGAGCGACGACGCCACAATTGGTGCGGCGTCGCGGGCGCCTACTGACGCTGGCCCCACGGTTGCCGTGCCATCCTCTCCCCCAGAGGTGGTAGTCGTCGACGACTCTGGGAAGGAGGGTGGCCTAGGTGTCACCGTGGCCATGGACGTTGAGGAGGTCTAGCCGGCTGCGACGCTGGAAGACGTAGTTGTGGCTACCGGTGCGAGGGAAAAAGGACGCCTGGACGGTACCCCCTCCTCGCGGTGGGTTGGCTCATAACGTGATAGTCTCCAGGTCGTTCACAGAGGAGGAATTGGCAGCCACGCATGCGGCGAAGGCCGTTCACTCCCGGTCCAGCACGACTTCACTAGGTGAGGTGGCTGGCGTCGGGGGGGGGGGGGGGGGGGGCGGCGACCGCTCCTGGGGCCCTACGCTGGCTTGGTGCTGATCATCATTCCTTCGGGGATGCTGACCCGATCGTGTGGGTCAACCGGGAAAACTCGGGGGAGCCAGTGTTCGTGCTAGAGGACCAGCGCGAACTCCGGCACTAGCAACGCGTTGCGAGCTCTCGCCAGGAGCATGGCCGCCGTGTGGCGCGTGGAGTGGAGGAGCTCCAGAGATCAGTCGCGTCGCTCAACGACGACCTCTCTCATCATGGCAATGTGAGAGGCCACCCGAACGTAAGTGTTGCTTCTTTTGTCCCGATCAATTTCCTGACATCCCTCTCCACGCAGATTCTGATGGCGACAAGCGCCAATAAGTCTGAGTTCCTCCGCCGCGAGGTAGGGCGGTGGGACCCTAGGTCGTGGGTAGCCACCGAGGATACTGATGTGGCGGAGGACCTCTTGACTGCTTGGAGCCGAGTCGTCGAGCTAGAGGAGCAGCTGAGGGCCTCGGGGACGAGGGAGGAAGATGCCCGAGCGTTAGCGCGCCGGAGCACGACCGACGTCCAACGGGTCGAACGAGAGCGGGACATAGCCTGTACTGGTGTTGAGGATGTCCGCAAGATGCTAGAGGACGAGCGTGCGGCGCGTCAAGCTAAAGTTGAGCGTCTGACGACCGAGCACAGCGCCGAGGCGGAAGCGCGGCGCTGGGCCGTCGCGGCGCTGGACTCCATGGAGGAGGACCGAAACACCATGCGGCGCCAGCGCGACAACAACCGTCGAGAGCGCGATGATGTCGTGGCCCGCTTCGAGGAACTGTCCAATAGGGCACGTGAGCACAGTGTTGACACTGACCGGAGGATTCTGGAGTTCTCCGCCCGAGTCGGCGAACTGATGACGACCACCTCGCAACTCCGCGCGGCAATGAACGGCTTGGAGCACGAGAACGAGGGTGTGCTGCATTTTCTTTGCCCAGTTGCTCTGGCATTTCTTTGCTTTTTAATTCAGAGGTTGTGACCCCTCTTTCTGTTGCCACAGAACTGCGGGCTGGTGCGCGAGAGTCGCATGCATTGCGCGGGGCGGTACACGGGGTGTGCAACCTTTTCGGCGTGCCGGCCGTCGAGGATGGTCCAGCGGCGGCTAGGATCCGCGTCGTCCTGCTAAGGAGCGGGGCGAAGCGCGGATCCGGGAGGCCCTGCGCGTCGGAGTCCACCACACGATGGCGATCGTCGCCTGCCTCTACGATGCGGTGACTCCCACGCTCGTCAGCAAGGGCTATCCCTTGGATGCCCCAGAAGCGCTGCTGGACCATATTGAGGCTGATGCGGAGGAGCCTGCGGCGATCCTGGACGCCAAGCTTGAGGATGAAGTGTTGCCGCCGCCGCCGGAGGAGTGACCCTGTGTTGTCAGTGATCAGGGCCGAGGGCCCTTGTAATAAACAATTTAAGTTGTTCTTTTGGTACAATGCGCCCTGGCGGGCTTGGACAAGTTTTTACTGCTCCTTAGTGAGCTTTTTTTAAGTTCGTTTGTTTTCTGGTTACCGCATTTTTTCCGTTTCAACCTACTTGCTTCACCTTTCCTGGTAAGAGGTTTGGTCTGCCCGGATGGGGAGTTGGGTGGAAGTACTTGGCTCCGGGGAGTCGGAGTACCTCGCGGCCCTTTTCCACAATCCGGTAAGATTATCCCCCTTGCCAGCAGAGGCGAAGTTTTCGTTCGGCGGAAGAAAGTGCGGATATTTTGCGTGAAAAAGTTTTTGGAGAGAAAAAGCTGGGGGTTGCCCCCTTCCCAGCCCCCGAGCGAGGTGTGCTCTGGCACGCGCCGGGAGTGCACCTTGCTTGGTGATTGGTCCGAGAGTTCCCCAGTTTTTATTCCTCGGACTTTTTGCTTGTAGAAGATTACATGCTTATGTACCAAGTGCTAGATATACTATATAATAGTAGAAAAGACGACATAGTTGTTGGTGCTGTGGGCGTCCGAGCTCTTCGCGCTCTAGGGGTCGATGTCCATCTTGTCTGCGGCTTTGATTGCCGCCACCAGCTCCTCGCTGCGCACCTCGACCATGGCATTCTCGCAGCAGTCCACCTCGCACTGGTACGCTACCTTGACGTCAGAGGAGACTGTGATGATGATGCACGTCCCCGACATCTTGAGCTTGAGGTAGGTGTAGTTGGGGACGGTCATGAATTTCGCGTAGCACGGCCTCCCTAACACCGCATGGTAAGTCCCTCTGTAAGCCACGACCTCGAAGGTGAGGTACTCGCTCCAGAAGTGGTCTGGCTCCCCGAACGTGATGGGCAGGACGATCTGCCCTAGGGGTACCGTTTGTCTTCCGGGGACGATTCCCTGAAAGGGAGCCCGCGAGGATCGAAGCTTTTCCATTCATAGGCCGAGGGCCTCGAATGTGTTGTAGTACATGATGTTGAGGCTGCTGCCCCTGTCCATCAGCACTTTGGTGAAGCGCACGCTCCCTATGATCGGGTCCACGACGAGTGGATAACGGCCCGTGTAGGGAATGTGGCTCGGATGGTCATCTCGACCGAACGTGATGTCGAATTCCGACCAATCGAGGAAAGCCGGAGTTGTCGGGGCGACTGCGAAGACTTTGCGCCGCTCCTTCTGCTGGCGCTTGTAGCCGTAGGCCTCTGGGCCCCCAAAGATCATGAGGCACTTGTTGATGTGGGGGTGGGAGTCTTCGCGACCCTCGTCCCCGTCCTGGCCTTCTGACTGCTTCGGCTCGTCCTTGTCAGGGATGACCTTGAAGTACCTGGACATCATGTCACACTGCTGGAGTGTGTGCTTGACTAGTCCATTGTGGTATGGGCATGGCTTGGTGAGCATGTCGTCAAACTTGCCCACCTTCTTCCTGCCCTAGGGACGGGGGGGGGGGGGGCTTGTAGTCTGCTACCGCGACGACGTTGTCGCCACCACCACGTTGTGGCTTGCCCTTTTTCTTGTTCCTGTTCTGGGCGCGGTTCGAGCCACATTCGCCGGCGGTCTCGACTTCCTTGCCCTTTCCCTTGTCGGGGTGGAAGATTGCACCGACCGCCTCCTCTCCCGACGCGTAGCTCGTGGCGATGTCGAGGAGTCGTTCGGTGGTGCGAGGGTTGCTGCGGCCCAGCTCGTGGACCAGCTTTTTGCAGGTGGTGCCTGCGAGAAACACCCCAACCACGTACGCGTCGGCCGCAGTCGGGAGCTTGGTGTATTGCTGGGAGAAGCGACGAATGTAATCCCGTAGGGACTCATCTGCCTTCTGCCTACAGCTGCGGAGGTCTCAGTGGTTTCCTGGGCGCGTGTAGGTGCCTTGGAAGTTCCCGATGAAGGCTTGTCGCAGGGAATCCCACCCATCGATGGTGTTGGGAGGTAGATTCTTGAGCCACGTGCGGGTCGAGTCCAAAAGATGGAGAGGCAAGTTGCAGATAATGAAATCGTCATCGTCCGCGCCGCCGGCCTGGTAGGCAAGGCGGTAGTTGTCGAGCCAGAGCTCGGGGTTCGTTTCCCCGGAGTATCGGACGATGTTGGTTGGTTGTTGGAATGGTTGCGGGAACGGTGCACGGCGGATGCAGCGAATGAATGCCAAGGGGCCCGGCTGCTCCGGCGTGGGAGGCCGGTCCTCGTCGCTGTCGTATCGACCTCCACGGCAAACCTGGTAGCCTCTGCTAGCACCATCCTGCTTGGCATGCTTGCGCGTGTCAAGCGTGTCGCGCACGTCACGATTTCACCTACGCGAGCATGCACCGTCAGACGTCGGCGCTCGGCCGGTACGGGATCCGGGTGGACCGACCCCTCATGGTCGTTAGGAGCCGCACCAGCTGGATGGCCGGTGCTGAGCCCGCGCCTCCGCGATGCGGAGCTCTCGGCCTGTTGTTCCGTGGCCCGCTCCAAAAGGTTCTTCAGCTCATCGTGAGTGAGCTTGCCGTTGGGAGCATCTGGGATTAGAAGGTTGCGGAGCAGCATCCTTGCTGCCGCGATGTTCTGGCTTGCCCTCGTGAACTGTGGCATGCCATGTTCGTCGTTGATGATGCGATGGTGTACCGCTCGGGCGTCCCTGCGAGTGCGGGGCTCTACGGGGTCCCTGTCGGCTTTGCGCTCTAGCTTCTCGCGCTCGAATGTCACCTTTCATTGGCGCTCTGCGAGCTGCTGCTCTATGTTGCGGAGGTTGCGAAGCTGCTGCTGCCAGGCCTCCGAAGGCTGCGGATCGGGCCATGGTCGGGGTGCTGGAACACCTGTCTTGCGAATGGGCGTGTGGCTGCCATCGCCGTCGTCGCCCCCCTCGTCGATGAGGGTGGGGTCGACAGCGGCTACGGGTGGCGGCGCGTCGCACATGAAGAACTTGCGACCACATCCCTCGCTACGGTCGCTCGAGTCGGAGTCGAACAGGTAATCGCTGGCATGAAGAAAACCATAGAAGGCCTCCTTATCCCCTAGACCATCGAAGTCCAGGGGATCCCAGGGATCAACGCTCCCGCAGCTAGAGTCGGCGTAGGAGGTGGCCTCGGAGCTTGTGAGGAGATCAGAGATGGACCGGGGGTGGTGGGACGCAAGCTGGATGCGTGTCCCTTCCACGGGGTCAGCATGGAACCATGCAGCCACCATCTCCGAATAAGACGTGGCGGCTCTCCTCATGCTGAATGGTAGTGCCTCCGGGACGGGCGCTTCAATATGCCTGGGAGAGAGCGGCTTCCCTCCCGCGAGCTACGCCGTCACGTTGGTGAACGCGAAGTAGAGGTTGTGCAGGGACTCCTGAGTCGGCTGGGGTCCCATCAGCGTGTCGAGCTAGCGCTTGAACTTAAGGTAGTCGGCCCGCGGGACGATCGCCCCGCGAGCGACTTATTCCCCAGAGGGAGACAGGTGGAGGTGGGCCATGGATGCGGAGATGGCGTCCATGGCTACCTCGGAGGATGTCGTAGGGCGACGGAGAGCCAGGTCGTCCCCCTGCCCGTGGCACTGGAAGTCCAGGCTACCAAAACGAACAATGGAGCCCGAAGCGAAATCAGCGTGACAGTTAGCCATCCGAAACTCGAAAATACGGGTGACACACAAAGGCCCCCTACCTGGCGCGCCAACTGTCGGTGTCTAAAATGGCGGGGTCTAGACGACCAACAAGTAAATTTCTAAGCGTGTCGGAGATCGGATGGTTGCGCCCGGAGAACACAAGGTTTATACTGGTTCGGGCACGGACGCCCTACGTCCAGTTTGCTGCTGAGTCGTGTTACCGAGCGCGGAGGGCTCATAGAGGGGATCTACAAGCAACGGTGAGAGAGGGAAGCCGATTCCCAGGTCTCGTGCGTATGTGGTTCGAGGTCCGTTGTGAGAGCTCGCGTGAATGCGAGTATGAGTGTGTGAATGAGTTTGGGATGTTGAGAGAGCCAGATTGGAGGTCCATTCTCCCCCTTTATACGTAGGGAGAGATGGAGGAGTACAGTAGAGAGAGAGATCGTGGGACCCGTGTGGGCTTTTGACTTGGACGCCTTTGGCTTCTGTTTGCCTTCCTTTCCCGGGAAGATTGCTCCTGTTGGCACGCTGCCTGAGTCCTATTCGGCCTGGGAGTGACTCTAGCCACACGCCTGGTGATTGGCGATGTACCTGTTACCATATCTGGGTATGGGAAAAGGTGGGCAGAACAGGGTCAGGTACCCCTGTGTTCCATCGGACAAGACCGAGTATGCCCCGATCCCAGTTCAGATGTGCACCGGAGGGATGGCAAGTGTCATTCAATGGTCAGATCGGTACTGGAGCGTGTCCCATAGGAACTCAACAGGGGTAGGCATGGCGTTCCACGCCCTCAGCCATCATCCCTGAGGACGAACCAGTACTGTGGACCTTTTGACTATTGGGTAAAGTGTGTCGTGGGCCGGTGAAACCTCCGAGGGAGAGTGACGTCACAGATGACGTTACCCGGGCTCGGACGAGGCGGAGAACTCCCCGAGGGTAGAAAGGCGTCATGGGTGACATCGTCCAGGCTCGGACGAGTTGGAAGATCCTTCGAGGGAGCGTCATTGCCTTAGCCGTTTTGGGGCGGGAAACCCCCGTGGATAGACGTCGTCACAGATGAAGTCACCCCCGCTCGGACGAGGCGGAGGAGCCCCGAGGGTGGGTGGCATCACGGATGACATCACCCTAGCCCGGGGGTACTGTTGAGGCCCCCCCAAGAGCATACTGTTGTTTTAACCGATCCGGAGGCAGGAAAGCCCCCGAGGGTGGTGACATCACTCCTGCTCGGACGAGGCGGAGAGTCCTCGGGGATGATTTTGTTTTTGCAAGGCAAGGAGTTTGGGTACCCTATTATTAGCTATCCGACAAATATATAGAATCAATTTCCATCTCTCAACCTATGAATTTGAGATAGACTTAAATGTGAACTTTGGAAAGTGGTGGAATGTCAAATTCCAAGTCAAATAGCTTAATTTATTAAAGTAGATTCCAATTCCTCCAAATGAAGGGATCCAAACAACCCCTATTTATTTAGGGAACGTATGCTATGGAAACCAGATTCCCATGGAAACTATGGATACTCGCACGTGGATCGTTGGATCTAAATCCGATGGTGGGAGAGATTAGGAGAGATTAGCAATTAACCCCTCCCACAGTGTGTCGATCCACATGCTAATCTCTTCCACACTGTGGGATGAGTTAATTGCTAATCTCTCCCACCATCGGATTGAGATTCAACGATCCACGTACGAGTTTTTATAGTTTCCACGAGAACCTGGTTTCGCTAGCCTATGTTCCCATTTATTTATTTATTTATAAACGGAGAGTACCTAAACATGCCGTCCTACAGATTCGGGTTCACATGGGCCTTGGATGGGGTAGCCCACAATATTCAGGACCCCAAGCCCAAGCTCACACCACACAGACGCAAGCGCACACGCCCACCGCGTATATAATCCACGCCCTCCAAACCCTAGCGTGTACCAGGTGCTCCCCTGCCGCCGCCGCGTTATCCCCGTCGACTCGCCTCCGCCGTCGTCATGGGGAGAAGTAAGATCATTCACCTTCGCTCCTCTTCCCCCCCAAACTCTATCTCAACGTTGCTAGGATCCCTTTGATGTTTGTTAGATGTTGTTGCCCGTTGGATATGCGAGTCTTACGAGCTATGAGAAATCTGCATTTGTATTTCTAATGATATGTTATGCTTCAATGTCATTTTCTACACATTGGTTGTAACTGGTCTATGTTTTTTGTGACCAGGACCAGCAAGATGCTACTGCCAGATCAAGAACAAGCCCTACCCAAAGTCAAGGTACTGTCGTGGTGTCCCTGATCCCAAGATCAGGATCTATGATGTTGGGATGAAGAAGAAGGGAGGTGGATGAGTTCCCCTTCTGCGTCCACCTGGTGAGTTGGGAGAAGGAGAACGTTTCTAGTGAGGCTCTTGAGGCTGCACGCATTGCTTGCAACAAGTACATGACCAAGAGTGCCGGGAAGGATGCTGTTGACACAAAAAGCGTCAGGATCTGCGAACACCTCGGGCTTATACCTGAAATTCGATATCCGGAGGCGTGCCAGTCGATTTGACCAGTTAATCGACAAGGACGATAACTAGAAGAAGATCCAATCCAGACAACGGCGATGCTCCCGGATGCTGGGATTGAGGCTTGATCAGGATAACTAGAGCAGAGCTGAACGAGGCAACAGCGATGCGCCCACATGCCAAAGCTCAGAGATACTCCCACGCGGAACTTGCAAGGATTTGACAGAGATCAAGTTGATGCAGCCCGTCGAAGCTTGAAGAACTCGTTGATAGACTATAACTAATGCAATAAAGGGTAAATTGCGATAAAAGTAGAATAAGAGTAAAATTGATTTGTTTGATATTGGATTGATATTTTACACGCAGCCCTTGGGCACATATTTATACTCCCGCATGGAGAGTTGTACAAAGACACGACTCGTATCCTTCCTAAAACAAACTCCTAACTTTAAGGAAACTGACTCGCACAGGAGTCGGATTTAAAATAACAATATTATTTTCCTAAACAGACACACCTATTTTAAAGGAAAACAAACGACTCATGCAAGAGTAGGACTCAAACTTCTATAATAATACTGGCATAATGTCACCAGTTTCCTTATATCTCTCCTTCGATGGAAACTTTCCATCGGCAGATTCCTTCAATCCGCAACTTCCTTCTTTGGCTACCTGTAGTCTTCTGCTGACATCAAACGCCAAGTCACCTGTACTCATCGGCACCCCATGCTCATCGGCATCGGCAATACTTCCTGATCGGCAATCGGTAATATCCCCTCATCGGCAATCGGTACACTTTCTCATCGGCAATCGGTACACCTCCTCATCGGCAATCTGCAATAGCAACTTTACAGCCTAGGCGACTTGACTTCACCAATCAACCTTATCGGCAATCGGCACGGGTAACAACCGAAACCCCAGCTTCCATTGGCAACAGACTCAGTCTTCTCACAGCATACTTCCGTCGGCAATACTGATCCATGTCTTTCCGATGCCGATGGAAAACGGTTGCTGACCAACACAAGTCTTAGCTCATTTGACACGTGCCAAAAAATGGTGTCAACACATGCCCCCCAGTTTCGGAGTGTATAATAGTTTACGTGCCGAAATTCTCTCTACTGTAGCCGTTATCTTCAAGATAAATGCACGACTTCCTCGATCTTCGCACACAAAACTGTAATTTATTAATAAAATCCCTCGATTATAGCACAAACAGTTGCAAATCTAACAACATCCTCTTGATTATCGCGCGCATCCACTGCAAGCCTCTTCACATTCCTGCATAGTGTGAACCGAAACCCCAAAATGCCCCTGAGTAAGCTTATAAAAGTTACCAGGATCCAATCTGCTTTTTTACCCCGAGTCCACTTTCACTTTCAAATCTTCTGCCTTCGTCTTCAACCTCTGGCGGCGCCTCTGAAGAACACGAGCTCGAGCAACAGTATTTTTCCGCAAGCCAAGCACAACCCACAAGAACTCCTCAGCTCCAATGGCGATCCAAGCCGACATCCCCAAGGTAAATCCACTTTCCTCCGCATCCAATTTCCTGCTAGTTCCTTTTCCGCATGAATCCAGAGTATTTCCCCATTCCTTTTCTGATTCTTTTCTTTTCTTTTCGAACCCCAGGAACTGTATAACAAGGTAGTGATCCCTCTTGAGCAGTCCAGCTTCACTTGCCTCGGTCCCATGGGAAATCCAGATCCTAGTTATCTGATTAATGCAGAGGCCAACTGGATTCCATTTAGGTCTGAATGCTTTGGTTTAGGACTGTGGAAAGACGCCTTCCGCTCATGGTCCAAGCCCACCAAAGGGTGGAAGAACTGGTACCTTAGGGTCGCTAGGACACAACAAGTCTATTGGCAAGAACGCAACTTGGATCAGTGCATCAGGCTTTCCATTGTCGATATGGAAAAGAACGAGAACATGCTGATGGCTGCCTCTTATTTCTGGTCGGACACCATGAACGCTTTCCTCTTCCAACATGGACCAGCCACCCCTACCCTTGACGATGTCCATATGTTGACCGGCTTGGACGTCTCCTCTGCCGATACCTTTACCTTGTTCAACAGAAAAGCTGAGTACAAGGTGAACACCCGGAACATCGGCGATTGGACAGGCTACATCCATGAGTACCAGAAGACAGGATCGGTAAACCAGCGGGAGCACGCCACGTTTCTGAATATGTGGCTGGAAAAATTCATTTTCTGCGGCAGAGCAGTTGGACCCACCATTATGCACCTGCCAGCAGCTGAACTCCTTGCCGATGGAACAGGCTTCCCCTAGGCAGATACCTTCTCGGATCAGTGTACCGTCTTTTACATGAAGTATCCCAGAAGTTACTGCTAGGTGAACCCATCGGCAATCTTGGGGGTCCCTGGTGGTTCATCAACATGTGGCTAAACGCACATATGCAGAAAGCACTTCAGTTCGACTTGTTCGCCCAACAATTCCCGAGGGACATATCGGAAGATTACCAGTGTAGGGATGATGAATCGGCAACTCGCCCTCCACTCAACTTCGGAGAGGCCATTATAGTGCTGCCAGGGACCGATGCCGATGCGGAGCAATTCAGTCTATTCTTTCAGAAGTTTTATAATGGAATTCCTGCCACAGAACGGCTCTGGTGGCCATATGTCGATGAAGACAACCGACTCCCACTGCTATTCAACCTTACCGATGGGAATGTGCCTAAGAATCAAATAATTATGAAGGCCAGTATTGTTCCCCGTGCTATCCCAGTGAACATCTTCGGATCCGGGAAGAATGCCCCTCCATCGTTTGAATTCTACTACCCATCGGCAGCGGCGAGACAACTGGCATTTGGCCAACTGTCGATTAAGCTCTGCTACTCCAAAGTGGTGAAGCCTAGGCAGACAATCTCCAGCGCTCTAGACTGGAATAAGGTCGTCAATCTTCCTCCCAGTGCCGATGTGTCAGACCTTGATCTGTCTTCTTGGTCACCAACTTCTTTCATCACAAATGAGTACAAGTCTTGGTGGCAAGAATGGAGGTGTCAACTGTTTGCCAAGTCGTCACACTATTATCGGAATATAATCGACGTCGACCACGCTATTCTCGATGATGCGGTAAGTCTCATTCCGATGCATTCTTCATTACTTTATTCCTACCATCGGCATCTGACTCCTTTATACTGAACAGGTAGACAATCCGATCCCCCCGATGAGCAGGAGTGGCAAGCCCTTCAACCTTCGGATGATGAGTCCTATATCACTCATCGGCAACAAGGCCCCCACGCTAGCTGCCTTCACTCCTCAACAGGTACCTACACCGACGCCTGCAAAAACCAAGGCTACATCGGTCGCTGCTGCTGCCCTGACGCGGGTGTTTGCAGTAAACTCATCTTCACCCGTACCGATTACATACTATTTCATCGGCAATATTTTACTTCGTATAACTTGCACTGAACATTTTCAGGCTATGAGGTCATCGGCAGCTGCTCCAAGTAGACAAGCACCTCCAAGTCCGGCTGTTGATGCCCCCCAGTCTTCATCGAAACGGGCTAGATCTCCTGCTGCCGCGCCAAGGAAGAGAAGGCGTCTGAGGCATCGGCACCACCAGCCGAAATCCCCGATGAAGGAACGGTGTCGCCACCATAGGAGCCGGCCACCGCAGCGGAAGCAACACCAGCGACGGCACCACCAGCACCCACGGCATCAACTGCTCCTCAAACAGAAGCTCACTCATCGGCAACGGCTGCCGATCTTCAGGACGAAGCCGGGCCATCCAATATACCAAGCCCTCTGCAAGAAATTCGCTTCAAAATGGTAAGTTAGTTACCTAAAAGCTCATAGTATAATCTTACGATCGGCACATTTTAACTTTTCCCTTTTCAAGCCCAAGACTCCCCAGATAGCCTGTTCTCCTTCGGCCTCAACCTCCAGGATGAGGACGAACAACAAGAAGGCCCCGCTCGAGCAGACAGCCTATTCTCCTTCACCATTGACATTCCCGATGATGATGAGGATGAAGAAAGCTTTGCTCCAGCTTTATCGGCAGAGGTCAAGTCCAAGCTTGAAGCACTACTTTCCTTGCTGCAACAAGACACATCCCAACTTGTCCAGGACTCAACCGCAGCAAGGATAGCTTTCAAGGACATCCAAGGCCACCTTTCTGCCGATACCAAAGAAACTCTCTTCCAGGCAACCTTCCTTGACAGCAAGCAGATCCAATACCAAAGGCTCTCCCGTCGCATTGCCGATAGGGCTGCCCAATCTCAGACTGAGGAAGAGAAGCTTAAATTCAAGAGCATTGCCGATGAGAAGCATAAGAGCATCGGCCAAGCAGAAGTATCCAGCGCCAACCTTGATCAAGAAATCGCTCAACTATCGGCAAAGAAGGAAGAGCTATTGGCTGAGTTGCAAAGGGTTGAGGAGGCTTTGAACACAGCCAATCAGCAGAAAGCCCAATTGTCCGACACCATCAGGGTTCTGCGGCAAGAAAGAGACCAGAATGCTCGACAGGCCATTCTAATGAAGAAGAAGATGAAACCGGTCGAGGGCTCTGTCGATGCCGACGCCAAGGAGATGGACGAGATAGAGCAAATTCGCCTGCGTGCGATATCAACCATCAAATCCCTGCTTTAATTTATTCACTGTATCGGCAAAAAATGTAATATTGATGCTTGACTTGATTTTGGCCCTTGTAATATAATGTCTGTACGCTTTTGTCGATGCTTATATAACTTTCTTTCATCGGCATTCAGCTGAGTACTATGCGTCTACCCAAATACTAGGGTAATATTTCTTCAAGTATTTACCGTTAATTGCCCTAGAAAATGCAACTCCTTCGAGAGTTTCTATTATGTAAGCATTGCCAAGAGCAGACTGTTTTATCCGATAAGGACCTTCCCAATTAGGAGACCACTTTCCAAATTTAGAGCTCTTGGTCCCGATCGGTAAAATCAACTTCCATACCAGATCACCATCGACAAATTCCTTTACCTTCACTTTCTTGTCATACCATCTGGCAACCCTCTTCTTGTTCTCCTCAATGCTAATCAATGCTCTCAACCGATGACCTGCTAAGTCCTCTAACTCGTCTTTCATTAGAGTAGCATAATCATCGGTCGTCAATTGATCTTGAAAAGCCAATCGTCTAGAGCCAGTTTTAATTTCCCAAGGCAGGACAGCATCGTGCCCATAGACCAACTGATACGGCGAGACTTTGGTTGCACCATGACAAGCCATCCGATATGACCATAAGGCGTCGTTTAACACCACATGCCACCTTCTAGGGTTCTCTTCAATCTTGCGCTTGATAAGCTTGATAACTCCTTTATTAGTAGCTTCAGCCTGACCATTAGCTTGAGCATAATAAGGAGAAGAGTTTAACACCTTGAACCCCATACTAGCAGCAAATTCATCAAACTCTCCCGATGTGAACATGGTTCCTTGATCGGTAGTAATAGTCTGAGGAATACCGAATCGGTAAACAATGTGTTCTTTAACGAAATCCACCATGTTTGCCGATGTCACCTTCTTCAAAGGAATTGCTTCAACCCATTTAGTGAAGTAATCGGTAGCAACAAGTATAAATTTATGCCCCTTACTCGATGGCGGATAAATCTGTCCGATGAGATCAATAGCCCATCCCCTAAACGGCCAAGGCTTGATTATAGGATTCATTGCCGATGCAGGTGCCCTCTGTACGTTACCAAACTTCTGACAATCTTGGCACCCTTTGAAATAGTTGAAGCAATCTTCAAGGATTGTCGGCCAATAATATCCATTCCTCCTAATCAGCCACATCATCTTGAACGCCGATTGATGCGCTCCACACAAGCCTTCATGGATTTCGCCCATCAACTCTTTTGATTCCTCTTTACCAAGGCACCTGAGCAAAATTCCATCAATCGTCCGATAATACAGCTCATTGTCGAGGAGCACATACTTGGTGGCTTGGAATCTCAGACGCCTTTCAACCTTCTTAGATGGGTTTCTTAAGTAATCCGCAATCTCCCTTCTCCAGTCATCGGTAATCGTTACCGATGTCATGACTTCTTGAATCGGTTGATACCCTGAAGCATTCTGTGCTAACCGATTGACCTCTTCATTATGCAATCTAGAAACATGCTCAAGGCGGTACTCTTTGAACTCTTTCAACAATTGCAAACACTTTCCATGAGCTGCAATTAAAGCTTCACTTCGACATTCATACGTCCCAATCAACTGGTTGATCACCAACATAGAATCACCGAAGATTTCAACAGTATCGGCATGTACCTCTCTGAGTAATTCCAACCCTTTAAGTAAAGCCTGATACTCAGCCTGATTGTTTGTTGAAGTAGCAACAATCAGCAACGAAATTTCATACTTCCGTCCTCGGGCTGAAATTAAGAGAATACCGATACCTGCTCCATCCTTGCCCGTAGACCCATCAAAGAATAAAGTCCAAGGAGCAATCTCTACAGAGTTTACCACATTGCAATGCTGAGTAACAAAATCGGCCATTACTTGACCTTTAACAACCTTAGCCGATTCATACCTTAGATCAAACTCTGAAAGTGCCAAAATCCATTTACCGATTCGTCCACTTAATATCGACATCGATAGCATATACTTAACCACATCATCTTTGCAGATAACAGTGCATTCAGCCGACAACAAATAATGCCTCAATTTTATGCAAGAGAAATATAAACATAAGCATAATCTCTCTATGGGCGAATACCTGGTTTCAGCATCCACCAACCTTCTGCTCAGATAATATATTACACGTTCTTTCCCTTCAAATTCTTGAATCAAAGCTGACCCGATAACACCGTCATCGGCAGACAAATACAACCTGAAAGGCTTCCTGTGTTGAGGTGGAACCAAGACTGGAGGGTTCACTAAATATCTCTTGATCTCCTCCAAGGCTAACTGTTGTTCTTCTTTCCATGTAAATTCTTGATCGGCTCTCAACTTTAACAATGGGCTGAAGGACTTAATCTTACCAGATATGTTAGATATAAACCTTCTGATGAAATTAATCTTGCCGATCAAAGATTGCAGTTCAATCTTGTTCGTAGGAGCAACCACTTTGTTAATTGCATCGATAGACTTTCTGCCGATCCCAATGCCTCTCTGATGCACCATAAAGCCCAAAAACTGACCTGCCGATACACCAAATGCACACTTGTTAGGATTCATCTTCAACCCATGCTCCCTTGTGCACTCCAATATTTTTCGCAAATCGGCAAGATGCTTCCCGAAGTCTCCAGACTTAACCACCACATCATCAATGTAGATTTCGACTATCGTGCCGATGTACTTATGAAAGATGAAATTCATTGCTCTCTGATAAGTAGCACCGGCATTCTTCAAGCCAAAAGTCATGACAACCCACTCAAATAAGCCAACGTGACCTGGACATCTGAAAGCAGTCTTGGAGATGTCTTCTTCAGCCATGAATATCTGATTATATCCAGCATTACCATCCATGAAGCTAATGATTTGGTGTCCAGCAGCAGCATCAATCAGCAGATCGGCAACAGGCATCGGATAGCCATCCATCGGCATGGCCTTATTGAGATTCCTGAAATCAATACAAACACGAAGTTTTCCATTCTTTTTATACATAGGAACCACATTAGAAATCCAGTCGGCATATCGGCATTGCCGAATGAATCCAGCTTCGATTAACTTGGTAATCTCAGCCTTGATGTCGGGTAGAATAGCAGGATTGCATCGGCGCGCAGGTTGCCGATGTGGTTGGAAACCAGACTTGATGGGTAACCGATGTTCAACTATCGATCGGTCTAAACCAGGCATCTCTGTATAATCCCAAGCAAAACAATATTTATATTCTTTCAATAAATCGGCTAACTGTCGTTTACATTAGGAATCCAACTTAGCACTAATAAAAGTAGGCCTAGGTTTACTACCATCGCCGATGTCGATCTCGAGTAAATCATCGGTGGACGTGAAGCCCTGCCCTAGTTTTCCGTCATCGACGAACCGATCCATTAGAACTCTTCAGAACCGACTGCTTGGATCGGTTTAATGCGGTAATCGGCAACTTTGAGGAACTCCTTGTCCCAAGCTTCACCGGATATGCATCTGATCTGCTCATAAGTTTCCAATTCTGCCGATGCGACAGTGGATGGGGCTTCGCTTCGGGCGACTTCAATTCTGTCCCCGATCCATTGTACAAGGCTTTGATGCATGGTAGAGGGAATACAGCAATTAGCGTGGATCCAATCCCTTCCAAGGAGCAAGTTGTAATTGCCCTTGCCACTGATTACAAAAAACATTGTCGGCAAAGTTTTACTGCCAATGGTTACGTCAACACATACGGCTCCCATGACGGTTGACACGTTGCCTTCGAAATCCTTAAGCTTCATGTCGGTCTTGACTAAGTCTTGGTCGCCCTTCCCAAGCTTTCTGAACACAACGTACGACATTATGTTGATTGACGCGCCGCCATCTACCAGCATCTTTGTCATCGGTTGTCCATCCACCTTGCCCTTAACGAACAAAGCCCTCAGGTGCTGCCTCTCATCATCGGCAGGCTTTTCAAAGACAGCCGTCATCGGATCCAGCACCAACTGTGCCATCTCAACAGGCTCTTCATCATCGCTGATTGGTGCCATGAACTCCATCAGCAACATGACGACCATGTTAATATCTGCCGATGGATCCCTGTCCTTGCGCTTTGGCCTCCATTGCTTTTCCCTTGAGGGTACTTCATTGTCGCACAGGTTATTGCGGCGTTCACGCTGAATCTTGGTTAGACCCTTAGGACACCACTGGGGAAGCTTGGTCTTCCAGATAGGCTGGCACTGCTTTCCACCGCTTGTATCGGCACTTCTTCCGATGTTGGGATCTCTGGATATTGCTTCATCGGGCACTCTTGCATTGGACATCTCCTCCAGCTCCTCTTGATCAACACGTCTGCCAAGCCTGTTATGGGCACTAAGCCTGCCCCCCAGTCGGTCATGTGCCGACCTCTTCTCTCTGAGTGGCTTGGCGTACCTGGATGCCCGATCATCAAAACAAGGTTTCTTACCTGACGGATCGGCAGTGTGATATCCATTGCACTCTGGGCAATTATCGGCAGTAGGCAGCTTGATGCTTTCTTCCCAGCAGTGAACGAAGAAGGGACACCTCCAGTGGTCCTTATGTCGAAGCCATTCCCGATGCTCTTCTTCTTCTTGCCGATATCGCCCTTCACGTGATTGCCGATAGTCTTGCCTTGGCTGCTTATGCGTGATTATAACACCAGGAGCCCTGTTGGCACTGCTACCTTCATCGGCAACCTTCTTACCTTTTTTGTCATCGGCAAACCTCCTCTCATCACATTCAGTCACTTGATGGTTAGGATCTACCGATGAGTTCTTCCTGGCAGCTTCCGATGTTAGCACTTTAATTTTCCCACTAGCTTCCACCATATTGTTTGGAAACAGGTGCTAATCAATCTTTATCGGTTTCTGGACCTTAGAATTTTCAAACTTGATTCGTCCAGATTCAATCTCTAACTGCAACTGCTGCCTGAATACTTTGCAGTCATTGGTACTGTGTGAAGTCGCATTGTGCCATTTACAGTACCTGATCTTCTTGAGCTCTTCGGCCGATGGAATTACTTGGTTGGGCACCAACTTGATTCGCCCTTCTTGAAGTAATAAGTCAAACATCCTATCGGCCTTGGTGATGTCAAAGGTGAACCTTTTGGTTTCTTTTTGGCTGAACGGACAAGACACAGGCTTCTTATCCTTCACCCATTCGGCCACGTCGATGCTTAGCTCTTCATCTGACCCAGAGTCTTCTTCTTGCCCGATGAAGGTCACCTTCTTATTCCAAGCCTTCCTGGATTCAAAGGTTTTGATATCTTGATCGGCAATCCTTTGCACCAGATGACTTAGGCTTTCAAATTCTTGGGACGCATACTTGTCCTTGATGTCCAGCAGTAATCCTTGGAAGGCCAAATCTGCCAGTTGCCGATCATCAAGCACTAGACTGTAGCACTTGTTCTTCACGTCCCGTAGCCTTTGAACAAAGCTTTCTACCGATTCATCATTGCGTTGCCTCAGTTTGACCAGACCGGTAAGCTTCTTTTCATGTATGCCAGCGAAGAAATATTTATGAAATTGCCTCTCTAGATCGGCCCATATGATTACAGAATTTAGAGGCAGTGATATGAACCATGTGAATACCGATCCAGATAATGACGAAGAGGACAATCTCACCCTCAACTCCCCGCTGCTGGCAGCTTCTCCGCACTAGATAATGAAGCGGTTGATGTGCTCCATCGTCGACGTGTCATCTTGGCCGGAGAACTTGGTAAAATCAGGCACTTTGTACCGATTTGGCAAAGGAATCAAGTCATATGCAGGGGGATACGGTGTCCGATAAGAATATGTGTTAACCTTGGGTTTAATGCCGAATTGTTCTTTCATAACTTCGGCAATCTTACCGGTCCAATATGCATCCTGCTCCTGCCGACTCATTGGCTGGTTGTTGACTGGTGGAGCCGGCTGATGCGCCTCTTGAAGATGATGCGGAGTAGTCACAGGCGCAGCACCAGTCATCTGAACACTATGCATCGGTTGACTTACCGATGGATAGTTTTGCACACTTGGCGGATTAGGCTGATTCATCATATTCATCGGTTGTTGTGCCGATGGTCCGCTCTGAGTGTACGCTGGGCCTCCATAATGATGTATCGACACGTCAGGCTGTTGAGCTGGCGGCTGGTTGGCCCATCCAGGATTATAAATCATCGGTATATGACTTACCGATGGCTAATAGCTGACTGGAGCATGTGGCTCTTGTATCCTAGAGCAATCAATCACCAAATTACCTTGATGTGCTGGTACTCTGGCTTGATGACTTATCAGCATGGGCTGACTTCCAGTCGTCATATTCTGTTGCATCGGCATAAAGCTTACCGATGGTGGCATCAGAGGTATCTTGGGGATTACTTGAAGGTCTTCTGATGGCACTTGCACAGTTGGAGAAGGCACAGAGTGATGCATCATAGGAACCACCGGCTGTGATTGCGTTGCCGATGCCATAGAGCCCTTCCAAGCTAAGCTATCTCCCTGCACCAGATTAGAACCAGGAGATAGGTTTGAAGGCATACCGTATCCCCACCAGTTAACGGGAGCTAGCTGATTCTGGATAGCAGGTCCTGAATTTGCCGACGCCACTGAATCTGCACTGAGCTTGGTGACGCTTTCAGGGTTCGGCCTTAGCGGTGCAGCCGCATCGGCAGATGGCTCCACAGGAGTAGAAGACGTCACTAGAGCTGCCGATGGACTTATAGATGCTGATCCAGGTTGACGATACGCTGGACCAACATATTGCGGTGCACGTCCTTCTTTGAATGATTGCGTAACAGCATTGTAAATAGTATTGGATAGCACGCTAGAGTGGCTAATTAATGCTTGACTTACAGCAGAATTAACCATCTCTTGTAACTTACCAGGATTGGCGTCGTACGTGACCTACCGTGGCAACGACGGATCTTGCTTCTGGATTGCCTCGCCGCTCCTGCTTAGGCTGAAGGATTTAAGGTACAACTGCTTGTACTCCTCCATAGCCCGCTCTATGGCCAGCCTATGATCATCTTTCAGATCGGCCTCGGAGACGTCAATGACGTTCCTCTGGTTAACGTCGGCGTTATCACCCATGATAGATGTATGATTTGATTAAAGAGGTCTCACTGGACGTGCCAAAAGAGGTGTTGACACAAAAAGCGTCAGGATCTGAGAACACCTCGGGCTTATACCCGAAATTCGATATCCGGAGGCGTGCCAGTCGATTTGACCAGTTAATCGACAAGGACGATAACTAGAACAAGATCCAATCCAGACAACGGCGATGCGCCCGGATGCTGGGATTGAGGCTTGATCAGGATAACTAGAGCAGAGTTGAACGAGGCAACAGCGATGCGCCCAGATGCCAAAGCTCAGAGGTACTCCCACGCGGAACTTGCAAGGATTTGACGGAGATCAAGTTGATGCAGCCCGTCGAAGCTTGAAGAACTCGTTGATAGACTATAACTAATGCAATAAAGGGTAAATTGCGATAAAAATATAATAAGAGTAAAATTGATTTGTTTGATATTGGATTGATATTTTACACGCAGCCCTTGGGCACATATTTATACTCCCGCATGGAGAGTTGTACAAAGACACGACTCGTATCATTTTTAAAACAAACTCCTAACTTTAAGGAAACTGACTCGCACATAAGTCGGATTTAAAATAACAATATTATTTTCCTAAACAGACACACCTATTTTAAAGGAAAACAAACGACTCATGCAAGAGTCGGACTCAAACTGCTATAATAATACTAGCATAATGTCATCAGTTTCCTTATATCTCTCCTTCGATGGAAACTTTCCTTCGGCAGATTCCTTCAATCCGCGACTTCCTTCTTTGACCACCTGTAGTCTTCTGCTAACATCAAACGCCAAGTCACCTGTACTCATCGCCACCCCATGCTCATCGGCATCGACAATACTTCCCGATCGGCAATCGGTAATATCCCCTCATCGGCAATCGGTACACTTTCTCATCGGCAATCGGTACACCTCGTCATCGGCAATCGGCAATAGCAACTTTACAGCCTAGGCGACTTGACTTCACCAATCAATCTTATCGGCAATCGGCACGGGTAACATCCGAAACCCCAGTTTCCATCGGCAACAGACTCAGTCTTCTCACAGCATACTTCCGTCGGCAGTACTGATCCATGTCTTTCCGATGCCGATGGAAAACGGCTGCTGACCAACACAAGTCTTAGTTCATTTGATACGTGTCGAAAAATGGTGTCAACAGATGCCTTCCACAGAGGGTCAGGGTCCACCCGTTCCATGTCCTTCGTATCAACAAGATGCTTTCATGTGCTGGGGCTGATCGGCTCCAGACTGGAATGAGGGGTGCCTTTGGCAAGCCCCAGGGTACCTGTGCTCGAGTGGCCATTGGTCAGGTCCTCCTTTCTGTTCGCTGCAAGGAAAGCAATGCTATTCACGCTGAAGAAGCCCTCCGCCGTGCCAAGTTCAAGTTCCCTGGCCGCCAAAAGATCATCCGCAGCAGGAAGTGGTATGTGGGAATGGAGATGCTTTGCTGTTGAACCCAATGTCAAGTCACAGCATTGATGAAAGGTTTAAATTTGACTTGTTTGGTGCATTGTCTTGATTTTTCAGGGGTTTCACCAAGTTCACCCGTGCTGAGTATCTGCAGTACAAGAGTGAGGGTAAACTCGCACCTGATGGTGTCAATGCTAAGGTAAAGAAGTTGTTCCATTTATTAATGTATTTATGTGTTGCTGTTTAAGCATCATTTGTTTCACATGAAGAACTGATCTTGAATAATTGTTTCTGTTTTGATTCAATTGCTATATGGGCTTTTCTACAAGTTGCCAATCTATTTAATACTGGTTCATCTTTTGGCCTTTGTGCAGCTGTACGGTGTTCACGGTCCTCTGTCTAAGCGTGCCCCTGGGAAGGCCTTCCTTGCAGAGAACATTCAAGCGACAGCGAAGACTATTTCTTCTGCCAATTGGAACTCCAGATATTCTGCTTAGTCTAATTTCGTATGCTAGAATTTTGTTAATGGCTATTGCTTGCAGCATGATGTACTTGTGTAGCCCAGTTTCATATGGTGGTTAAATATTCATAATAGATTGTTTGAACCCTTACTATATAATCCTTGTTAACAACTAACAAGGCTACATCCAGCTCATTTTAGCAGACATGGTTGTTTCTGTTTCAAAAAGTTATTTTCTTGTTGCTTTGCCCACTTGATAAAGGCGGGTAGAAAAATAACGAATGTTGTCATGAATTCCTATCTGCGTGCTTCAGTGCACAGAACGGTGCTGTTTTCTTTAACGTCCCTTTAAGCATACAATGCTGTTTTCTTAAAATAACTGTGACAGGAGCTCAGATCTTTTTTTTTTGGAAGTGTCTAGCCATCACTCGAGCGGGAACGTCGGTGGGGAGCACTCTGATTTTTTTTTTCAGTGTTCTTCCTCCTCGCCACCACCCACTCTTTCGCCGAAGCTCCGTGGGCCATAGTGACCTCCTTCCTCCCAGGACCCAAACGCCGTTCTTCTCTTGCCGTCCTCACTGCCTGACCGACCTACCTCCTCCAATTTCACCTTCTAAGGCCGCCGGATTTGGAGAAGAGAGAAGGCGCGTGGGCAAGGAGAAAGAGTGTCCAATGCTCAGTTGTAGGATAGCATTTCTCATTTTTAGGTGGCCTTTAGACATGTGTTTAAATTTTGTTTAAGTGGGCTATTTAAGGGCCCAACTCGAGTTACTCTTTAAAGCTTAATGTACACTGAACGTGCATTCTCTATTCGGAAAAGGGAAAAAGTGTGAACAAGTTGCAAGTTCTTTCAAGAATTATTCGTGCCAAACAAGCTCACCTTCCGTTTCTTTTCCAAATATCCCTACCTTCTCTTCCAGTGTAATCAAATAAACCGCCAGTCAGCTTAAAGTATTTGCATATGAAGTTGCATATCATTTTCTCACTTGCTGACATCTGCAACATCTCTACTATAATTGAAATATTCTAAAAGAGTGGGAAGCCTGAATCTCACCCCCTGACCCTACAGTCAGGCTTCCCACCCTCATTCTCACCCACGCACCTTCTCACCCACGCATAAGACAATCAGGGATCGAAACCTAGGAACACAAAATAAAAAACACCACGCCCGACCTGGATTTGTTAGCGTTTGGTTCGGAGTTCATCTGGGGTGGGTTCGCTCCCACAGCGAATATACCCACAAGATGCGGGGCGAACTCGTCCCGTAAAAACGAGCGGACGGGGTCGGCCCCGGGTGGGACGAGCGCGCGTGCAACAAGCAGGAAGAGGAGGCGGACCGCACGTGGACGAGTTCCGCGCGAGGTCACGCGAGTTCTGGCGACGCAGCGAGCGAAGCGCGTCAGGAACGCCGTCGCCGCAGCAAGGGCAAGCTGCGGCCTCACCGGCGCGCGTGCGAGGAGAGCCACAATCCCGCCACTTCCAGCTGCAGCCGGTCAGGCGCGAAGACAAGCATAGCCGCGAGCGAAGCGCGCGAGAGCGAGTTGCGGCCCCACCGGCGCGTGGGCGAGGAGAGCCACAACACCGCCGCTTCCAGGTGCAGCCGGTCAGGCGCGAAGATGAGCAGCGCCGCAAGCGAAGCACGCGAGGGCGAGCTGCGGCCTCACCGGCGCGCGGGCGAGGAGAGCCACAACTCCGCCACTTCCAGGTGTAGCCGGTCAGGCGCGACGACGAGTAGCGCCCACGGCTTTGAGCCTCCGCCGCCGCGGACTCCATGCTCGCGCGAGCTCCCCCGGTCCGGTGTGGGCGCCGCCAGCGTGGGCTCGCGATGCGGGAGGGGAAGGGCGACGCGGGAGGGGAAAGGGATAAGGAAGGGAGAAGAAAAAAATAATTAAAAAACTAACAAATGGACCCCACCTGTCACCCGGTGTCCACGGACCAAACAGAAAACAGGTTGGTCCTATCCCTCTTCAACCAAATAGAAAATAGAGTTATTCCGTCCCTGAAAATAGAGATCGTCCCACCCTACTTTAACTCTCAACCAAATGCACCCTAAGATACTATGACATATTACTGACGAAATACCCCTACATAGATTGTCATATCACTCATCAAATCATTCACGTATCTCTACTATGTCAGTGATCCTGTCATATCGCTACATGGAAATAAGGAAACAAAACAAATATCCAACCTGCCAGATTCGAGAATTACTGCGTCTGCGGATAAAGGGCTGCAAGAACCCGTGGTTGTTGATCACAACGTCCATTTCTCCCTTGCTCGCGGCTAGGCAAGCCGTTGCTCTTGATTGCGCCGTTCACGTCGGTCTTGATTGTGGCATGCAGGAAGGCCGCCGCCTACCGTCGAGGGAGGGATCGGGGAGAGTGCGGCGTTTACAGGGTTAGAAGCCGTCGAGGGAAAACAGGCTTGAACCCGCGGCGTCGTGAGGGCCGCGCGAGCGTGGGCGTGGCGTGGGAGAGTGGGAAGTGACTTCTAACTTTTAATCTCAGCTGTTGCATTCGTAGTAGATGTGATGTGAGTCGTTGATCTTGAAGGAGAGAAGTGACTTGAAGAAGTTTTCAATTATAGTAGAAATGAGATTAAATTCTTATTTTTTTGACAAAAGTGCATTTATGCCTGTAAGCGCATTCGCCCCCTATGTGTGGGTTTTGGATAATTGATAACAATCAAGTTAGGGACTAACATGTTTCTCTAGTAATATTCACAGGTGTTAGTCCATTGATAATTATAAACGATGAAATTCGGTGATTGAAGCACCCCAAATTCCACTCTATGGAAAGCGGCCCATCTCAAGTGCTAAAGAGTTTTATTCTTTTGAATTGAGTTATAGGAAAAGCCACACTATCAAGAGGGACACAAATTGGACTAGCTAGAAGTGAGTAAGAGTGCTCAAGTCATTAGTATAAAGACGCTTGAGAGACGCCGTAAAGAACAGATCCTTGGAAGGTGCTTTGTGTTGTCAGCAGAGCTACCGGTAGTACCGGTTCTACCCACCGGTAGTACCGGTCAACAGCCGGTGGTTCCGCTAGGCCAAATTCCCGCCCGACTTGAGCGACTATCTTTTACACAGTCGGTAGTACCGACCCCGCCCCACCGGTAGTACCGGTGTGGACTGGTAGTACCGGTCAACTACCGGTACTACCAGTAGTTCTTTTTTCCGCCGCCTTCTAGGCTCAGCCACAACGGTCACTTGGTGACTGGTAGTACCGGTGGCTCCACCGGTAGTACCGGTATCGCTTCGGGGCTAAAGACTTTAAGTCTATCCACGCCCCCTTCTCTCTCACTCACCGATTCATTCACTCTCTTCACCCACCTTGAGACAAAGGGCTCTCCAAGCATTGACTCACCTCCTCTCTCTCTCTCCCTCTTTCTCTACAACTTCGATTCTTGCAAGATTAGAGCGAGGCAAGTGAGATTGAATGTGGGGAACTTCTATCTATGACTTGAGCACTTGGATTCATCTTCTAGCTGGTTGGATTTCTGTTTGTTACTCTTGGGTTCTTGGAACCCTAGCCGGCTAAGCGTTCTTCGTGGTTGCCCGAGTTGCTCCATTTGTGAGGGCACCCCGAAGTGTTTGTATTACCCTTGTGATTCTTAGTGGAAATCTCGGGCTAACCTTTGTGGTTGCTTTGAGAGAGGCAAGGAGGTGAAAGAGACTCCGACCTTTGTGGTCACCTCAACAACGGGGACGTAGGTGCTCCTTGGTGGAGATCGAACCTCGGATTAAATCTTGTGTCTCATGTGCTTGCTCATTTTTCATTCATATACTTTGTGCTTTCACTTGTTCTCCGTGTTCTTCCTCTCCCACCTTGTTCTTAGGGTTGGAGGAGCCGATCTACGATTTGGTGAAGGAGCAGGACAAGGGGAGTCGATCTACAACCTCTACATCACCTAAGGATAGTAAGGAATTAGTGGATCTAAAATCTAAGTTGATTTCATTCAAGATTTGCTAGTTCCCGTAGGAACCAGTAGTACCGGCAGTAGCACCGGTAGTACCGGTAGTACTAATTTCTGCATCAAGTTTTTTTTAATTTCAGGTTTTGAGAATTGCCTATTCACCCCCCTCCTCTAGGCCAATTAGGTCCTTTCAATTGGTATCAAAGCAAGGTTCCTTTCTCATACGCTTCACTGCGCGAGGAAACATAATTGGTCAAGATGGATGAAGCCGCAATGAATCAACTAGTTGAGCAACTCACCGCCAAGATCACCGACAAGTTGCAAGAACAACAACAAGTACAAATGAACAAGATGCAAGAAGAACTTGACAAGATGAAGGAGGTCTTGAGCAAGAAAGTTGAAGATGCGACAAGTATGAATGAGAAAGAGGTACAAGGTGGTGGAAATGAAGAAAAGTCACCTAAGGCGTATCATAGAACTATTTTTGATTATTCATCATCAAGCAAGGGGCCAAACTCACACCTACCCATCATCAACCCCGGCAAGCCACCTATGTTTGATGGAGTTAGATACACCGATTGGTCTCATAGGATGAAGCTACATCTCATTGCCGCAAGATGTTGGGAAGTTGTGGATGTTGGTGTGAGGATCCCGGAAGAAGGAAGTGAGATGACATCGGAGGACTACATGGAATTGCAATTCAATGCTACAGATGCAACCTTGATATTGCAATGTCTAACTCCGGAAGATAACAACAAGGTCAATGGGTTAGAAAGTGCAAAGCTCATTTGGGACACTTTGAAGATTTCATATGAAGGAGATAAAAGTGTAAGAGTTGGAATGATTGAGCTATTGCAAGGCAATATTGAGAACTTCAATTGGAATGAAGGTGAAACCACCCAAGAGATGTTTAATAGATTCATGACATTGGTCAATAGAATAAGATCTCTTGGCTCAAACCGTTGGGATGACAATTCCACCGCAAGGAAATTGTGTAGAGTATATAGAAAGAAGAACTCTATACTTGCTTCCGTCATAATGGAGAGAGACAACTATGACACAATAACTCCTCAAGAGATGCATGCAAAGTTGATGCATCATGAAGTGCTAGATGATGAAGCTAAGGAAGTTGTGGGACAAAAGAAGAGTGTTGCTCTCAAGGCTTCTCAAGATAGTGGCTCTAGCCGATGCAACAAAAGGTATGACAATGAAGATAGTAGTGACAATGAAGAAGATGAAGACCTTGATGAAGAACAAGCTCTATTAGTAAGAAACTTCAAGAAGTTCTTAATGAAGAAGAAAGAAAAGATGAGAGGTGGCGGAGGAAACAAACCATACAAGAAGAGGTTTTTATATGGTTGTGGAGATGACAACCATTTCATTGCCGATTGTCCAAAAGAGAAGAAGAAGAAGAAGCAATGGAACAACAATGACAAAGATAGAAGGTACAATGGCAAGAAAAGAGGTGAAGCCCATCTCGGTCAAGAATGGGAATCAAGTGATGAAAGTGATGATGACACTCAAGAGAAGAAGAAGGGTGTTGCCAATATAGCATTGCAAGAACCTTCTTCGCCCATCATTGACAACAAAGCTTCATCAACTTCGCTCTTCACCGACTTGTCTTCCCCACCTAGACTCTTCGCCAACCTCATCAACAATTATCGTCACACTCCTACATGCCTTATGGCAAAAGGAGATAAGGTACCACCTAACTCTCCTACCCACTCTAGTAATGAGAAGGAGTTAGATGATGAAAATGATGAGGGATATGCCATGAAACTCATAAATCCTATGGAAAGGAAGTGGCTTCTAAAATCTTAAACTTAATGTACACAATTGAGAAGCGTGAGGAATGTATTGAGTCGCAAGGTGAATTGCTCCTAGCGGAAAGGGAGAAGAACCAAGGACTTGAAGCATGTCTCACAAAGGAGAAGGAGGAGGTTGAGAAGTTAGGAGTAGAATTATCTTTGGCCAAGGACTCTTATGAGCGCTTGGCTAAGGAGCATTCTTCACTTAATGACTCTTTAGCTAGTCTCAAGAATGAACATAGTTTGGTTCAAGAAAGCCTTACAAGCTTGGCAAGAAAATATCATGAGCTTGAACTAAACTATGGCACTCTTTGGAATAGCACTTCCTCTTCTTCTAAGGAGTCTGATGATTCCAAAGCTTCAACTAGTAATGGTTGTAAAAGATGTTATAAAGTTGATATAAATGCTTGTGCAACTAACCTTGTTGAGTTAGAGAAGAAGGACAAGGAGATTCATAGGTTGAACACGATTGTGAAGAATGGTTGCAAATGCAAAGATAAGCAACCACCAACCATCTACAAGGGCTCAAGACACCCCTCCATCAAGGATGGCATTGGCTACAATAGGTATGATGGAAAGGCCAATGGAAGGCAAATGATCAATGAAGTGTCTTGTGTCAAGTACAACAAGAGTGTTCCACTCAATGACCTTCTCAACAAGATCAACAATGTTGTCACTCCTCCTACACCACAAGCTACCAACAAGAGCAACAAGAAGAAGCAAGTGGAGGTGCCCAAGCAACAAGTGCCTATCTCACGAAGCTATGCTAGTGATTATATGTGTTGTTGGGGCAAGGATGGCAAGATTGTTGTGAAGTATGTTGGTGCCCTTAAGAAGAGGCAAATCATGAGGAGTGTTTGGGTGCCCAAATCTTATATGACTAACCCCCAAGGACCCAATTCAATTTGGGTACCTAAAACAAAGGATTAATTTGTCTTATAGGAATACCTCTCCGGTGGAAAGAGTTGTGTGCTTGATAGTGGATGCACAAATCACATGACCGGAGAGAAGAACATGTTCACCTCCTTTCAACCAAGTCAAGATTCAAGTAAAAGGATTGTGTTTGGTGACAATGGTAAAGGTGAAATACTCGGATTGGGTAAAATTGCTATCTCAAATGATAATTCTATTTCCAATGTATTACTTGTGGATTCTTTGGGATACAATTTGTTGTCTGTATCACAACTTTGTGAAATGGGCTACAATTGTCTCTTTACGGATAAGGGTGTGGAAGTCCTTAGAAGGAAGGATTCCTCTATTGCTTTTACGGGTCAACTAAAGGGCAAGGTCTATTTAGTTGATTTCTCATCTAATAGAGTGGAGTTCAAGACTTGTTTAGTGGCAAAATCTAGCATGAGTTGGTTATGGCATCGCCGACTTGCCCATGTTGGGATGAGGAACTTGGCCAACCTTCAAAAGGGTGAACACATTCTTGGACTAACAAATGTTTCTTTTGAGAAAAATCGGATTTGTAGTGCATGCCAAGCGGGCAAGCAAGTTGGAGCTAAGCATCCCGCCAAGAACGTTGTGTCAACAATTCGACCTCTAGAGCTACTTCACGTGGACTTCTTCGGACCCAATGCTTACATAAGAATTGGAGGTAACAAATATGGCTTTGTAATTGTTGATGATTATTCTCGCTTCATTTGGGTGTTCTTTTTGAGAGATAAAGGTGAAACCCAAGGAATCTTCAAAAAGTTTGCAAGAAGAGCTCAAAATGAGTTTGATGTAAAGATCAAGAAAGTGAGAAGCGACAACGGAACGGAGTTCAAGAACACCAACATAGAAGAGTTCCTTGATGATGAAGGGATCAAGCATGAGTTTTCGGTTCCCTACACTCCCCAACAAAATGGGGATGTAGAGAGGAAGAACCGGACGCTCATAGAAGCCGCAAGAGCAATGTTGGATGAATACAAGACTTAGAAGAAAGACTATTGGGCGGAGGCGATCAACACGGCGTGTCATGCTATCAATCTTCTATATCTTCACAAGATTTTGAAGAAGACCACCTATGAGCTCCTTACCGGTAACAAGCCTAAGGTGCATTACTTTCGAGTTTTTGGATGCAAGTGTTTTATACTTAACAAGAAATCCAAAAGCTCAAAGTTTGCACCAAAGGTAGATGAAGGTTTCTTACTTGGTTATGGTACTAACGAACATGGATATCGTGTTTTCAACAAGACCTCCGATCAAGTTGAAATAGCGATAGACGTGACTTTTGATGAAACCGACGGCTCTCAAAAGGAGCAAGTCAATGTTGACATTTTAGGCAAAGAAGAACCTTCTCATCAAGCTATAAAGAAAATTGCTACCGGTGAAGTAAGACCCGTTGAAGATGACGAAGATGCACAAGTTCAAGTCACTCATGACCCAAGCATGCATCATGGGTCAACCAATGCCCATGGTGATGATTCCACAACAAATAGTGGGCATGAAGCAAGAGATCATTCAACTCAAGATCCACCACAAGTTGATGATGGCAATCAAGACAATGATCAAGATAGAAGCCCAAGACAAAATCATGATTCATAAGTCAATCAAAATGATGATAGTGAAGATGAAGGTCCAATACAAAGAAGAACTCAAGTGCCTCACCCAAGAGTACCGCAAGCAATCCAACGGGATCATCTCGTTGACAACATTCTTGGAAGCATTCAAAGAGGAGTTACTACAAGATCAAGGCTAGCAACCTTTTGTGAGCACTACTCTTTTGTGTCTCCAAAAGAGCCTCAACGTATTGATGAAGCACTTGAGGATGAAGATTGGATGATGGCCATGCAAGAGGAGTTGAACAACTTCACACGGAATGAAGGTTGGTCCTTAGTGGAAAGGCCCAAGCAAAATGTGATTGGAACCAAATGGGTCTTCCACAACAAGCAAGATGAGCATGGCGTGGTCACAAGAAACAATGCACGGTTGGTAGCTCAAGGATATACTCAAATTGAATGTTTGGATTTTGGGGAGACATGCACCGATGGCTAGGCTAGAGTCAGTAAGGATCATGTTAGCCTTTGCCACTCATCATGACTTCAAGTTGTATCAAATGGATGTCAAGAGTGAATTCCTCAATGGCCCCCTATCCGAAGAGGTGTATGTGGATCAACCACCGGGTTTTGAAGATCCCAAGTATCCTAACCACGTCTACAAGCTCAAGAAGGCACTCTATGGGCTCAAGCAAGCCCCTAGAGCTTGGTATGATTGTCTAAGGGATTTCCTACTCAGACAAGGGTTTGAGATAGGAAAAGCCGATCTTACTTTATTTACTCGCAAAGTCCATAATGATATCTTTATTTGCCAAATATATGTCGATGACATAATATTTGGTAGTACATGTGACCTTTTGTGAGGAATTTAGTAGGATTATGACCAATATGTTAGAGATGTCCATGATGGGGGAGTTGAAGTTCTTTCTTGGATTTCAAATCAAGCAACTCAAGGAAGGCACCTTCGTTTGTCAAACAAAGTACACCTATGACATGTTGAAGAAGTTTGACATGGAGAAAGCCAAACCTGTCAAGAATCTAATGCCCACAACCGGACACCTTGACCTTGACCAATATGGTAAGGCCGTTGATCAAAAGGTATATCGCTCGATGATTGGATCCCTCCTTTACCTTTGTGCATTTAGGCCCGACATTATGCTTAGTGTGTGTTGACACAAAAAGCATCAGGATCTACGAACACCTCAGGCTTATACCCAAATTTGATGTCCAAAGGTGTGTCAGTCGATTTGACCAATTAATCGACAAGGACGATAGATAGAACAAGATCTGAACGAGACAACGGCGATGCGCCCGGATGTCAAGGCTCAAACTTGATCAAGATAACTAGAGCAGAGCTAAACGAGACGACAGCGATGCGCCCGGATGTCAAGGCTCAGGTTGCTCAAACGCGGAACTTGCAAGGGTTGACGGAGATCGAGGAGATGCAGCCCGTCAAAGATTGAAGAACTCCTAGATAAGCTAGATCTAATACAATAAAAGTAGGATTGCTAGAAAAGTAAATAAGAGTAATAGATTTGTTTGGTATATTATTGTATATCTCCTTTACACCACCCCTCGGTACATATTTATACCCCGGCCAGGGGAGTTGTAAGCAGACACGACTCTAACTTTCCTAAACAAAATCCCTATTTTCAAGGAAACAAACAACTCGTGCACGACTATATCTTTCCTAAACAAAACTCCTATTTTAAAGGAAATAAATGACTCATGCAAGAGTCGGACGAAAATAACCTATAATAATACTGGCGTAAAGCACCAGTTTCCATATCCGTCTCCCTTACGATGAAACCTTCCATTGGCAGACTTCTTCCAATCTGCAACCTTCTTCTATTGCCATCGGCAGCTCTCTGCTGACGCCAACCACGTCATCCTGCTTCCATCGGCAGCATCTACCATTCATCGGCAGCTTTCCGTCTTCATTCGCAATATTCCCTCTATCAGCAACAGACTTTGGCTCTCATCGGCAATGCTTCCTTGCCTTTATCAGCAACATCCTCTCTACTCTCATCGGCAATCTGACCGGTAATATCCCGATGCTGATAAGGAATGACAACTAGCCTTTTGCCGATCGGCACAATCCTTAGATCATATTGACACGTGCCAAAAAAACGGTGTCAACACATGCCCCCCAATTTCGAAGTATAAAATATTTTATGCACCGAAATTTCCTTAACTGCAACCCATCGTCAGCAATTGGTAATAGGGCCCCTCCGCTGGCTTCCCTCATACATCAAAGGGCATTCCCAAAGAGAATCGCTACTAAGCCAAAGCCAACTAAAATTAGAACCACTCCATCGGCCACCACTGCTATTCTGGCACAAGTTTTTCAATCCCAGCTTGCCGATGCCCCCCAAGTGCAATAGTCAAAACGCTAGGGCTCATTAAGCACTGCTCCTAGGCCAAAATGCCCAAGGCCATCAAATCTAGTTATGCCATCAGCAACATATTGACATCCGCCAATGGATCCCCATCTTTGCGCTTTGGCCTCCATTGCTTGTCTGAAGATTTCCCTCTGGAAGGATTTTTATCGTGACACAAATCTTCTTGGCGCTCACGCTTCATCCTCCTTTTTTTTGAGTCTTCGTAAGACCCTTAGGGCACCATTGAGGGAGCTTAGTTTTCCAAACAGGCTGGTATTGTTTCTCATTGCTTGTATCTGCACCACCCCTTATGTTTGGATCTCTGGAGAATATTTCTTCATCGGGCACTCTTGCATCAGCCATCTCCTCAAGCTCTTCTTGACAAATACGCTTGCCAAGCCTGTCGTGTACATTGAGCTTGCCCCCCAACCGATCATGTGTTGATTCTTTTTCTCTGATCGGTCTGCCAAAGCTTGATGTCCGATCGTCAAAACAAGGTTTCTTTTCTGACCGATCAGCAGGATAGTACCCATTGCATTCAGAACAGTTATCGGCAGTGGGCAGCTTGATGCCTTCTTCCCAGCAATGAACAAAGAAGGGACACCTCCAATGATCTTTATGCCGAAGCCACTCTTGGTGCCTTTCTTCTTCCTGCCACCGATATCTCTCTTCTTGTGATTGACGATAATCTTGTCGTGGCCGCCTGTGCGTGATCACGGCGCCATAAGACCTCCCGGCGCTACTGCTATTATCAGCAACTCTCTTGCCTTTACTATCATCGGAAAACCTCCTCCCTGTTACTTCATGCGTAGCTATCTGATGTTCAAGGTCTACCGATGCGCTTTTCTTGGCAGCTTCCGATGTCAACACCTTAGTATTTCCACTGGTTTCCACCATGTTATTTGGAAACGGGTACTGATCGATCTTCATCGGCTTCTGGGCTTTAGTATTTTCAAACTTGATTCGCCCAGATTCGATTTCTGACTGCAACTGCTGCCTAAATACTTTGCAATCATTGGTACTGTGCGAAGTCGCATTGTGCCACTTGCAATATTTGATCCTTCTGAGCTCTTCGGCCGATGGAATTACCTGGTTAGGCGCTAGCTTGATCCGTCCTTCTTGAAGCAATAGGTCAAACATCCTATCGGCCTTAGTGATATCAAAGGTGACCCTTTCAGTTTCTTTCTGGCTGAACGGATAAGATACCGGCGTCTTGTTCTTAACCCACTCAGCAACGCTGATACTTGGCTCTTCATCCGACCCGGAATCTTCCTTTTTCTTAGTCAAAGACACCTCTTCATCCCAACTTTCTATAGGCTCGAAAACCTTGGTGTCTTGATCGGCAACCCTTTGCACAAGATGGCTCAAGCTTTCGAACTCTTGAGACACGTACTTGTCCCTGATATGCGGTAGCAACTCCTGGAAAGCCAAATCCGCCAATTGCTGATCATCAAGTACCAAGCTATAGCACTTGTTCTTCACGTCTCACAGTCTTTGCACGAAGCTTTCTACCGATTCATCATTTCGTTGCTTTATCTTAACCAAATCGATAATCTTCTTTTCATGCATACCAGCAAAAAAGTATTTGTGGAATTGTTTTTCTAGATCGGCCCAAGTGATAACAGAATTTGGAGGCATTGAGATAAACCACGTAAATGCTGACCTAGATAATGACGACAAGAATAATCTAACCTTCAGCTCATCTCTACTAGCTACTTCTCCACATTGGATAATGAATCGGTTAATGTGCTCCATTGTTGATATATCATCTTGACTAGAAAACTTAGTGAAATCTGACACTTTGTACCGATTTGGGAAGGGGATTAAATCATAAGCTAGAGGGTATGGAGTCCGATAATAATATGTATTAATCTTAGGCTTGATTCCAAACTACTCTTTCATTATTCCAGCAATCTTATCGGTCCAATATGCATCTTGATCTTGCCGATGCACAAGCTCATTGTTAACTGGCTGAGTCGGTTGACATACTTTTTTATGTCTTTGTGATGAATAGGTCGGAGCAATCGGCACATTCGCGGAACCAGTCTGTTGAATATTATGCATCGGCTGATTTGCCGATGGGCAACTTTGAACGCCCACTGGGATGTACTATGGCATTATATTCATCGGCTGATATGCCGATGTCTCATTTTGAGTGTTCACTTGCGGGTATTGCGGCGAAACACCACTTATCGGCTGGGGTGCCAATATCTCACTTTGCAGACTCGCTGGCGGATGATACTGCGGAGCTTTTGCCAGTTGGTATCTGGGTTGCATTACTTGTTGCTGAATCGGCAATTGACCGATCCAACTTACATTAGATGTCATCGGCATATGACTTGCCGATGGCTGATAACCAGCTGGCGCTTGCTGCTTTTGTACCCTTGGATGATCGCTTTGATTTGCGGGTACCACAGCTTGAGGAGCCATTGCCAATATAGGCTAACTAACAGTTGCCATGTCTTGTTGCATCGGCAAATAACTTGCCGATGGTTGTGCATAAGGCGCTCTGGGTATCGCCCTCTGAAGATTCCCTGTCGGCAACTGCACCGTTGGAGAGGATGTAGTATAATGCATCACTAGAATCATTGGTTATGCAGGCGCTGCCGATGCCACGGGAGCCTTCCACCCTGCATTGTTATCTTGGACCAATTTGGAGTCAGCAGATGGACTTGGAGGCATACCGTATCCCCACCAGCTGGCGGAAGTTGGCTGACTCTGGGTCATAGGTCTAGACATTGTTGACGCCACCAGATTTGTATTCAATTGAGTAATGTTTATTGGGCTCGATCTTGGCGACGTGATCTCACCGGCAGATCGGTTCATAAGCGGTGAAGACACCCTTGGAACCGCCGATGGGATCGTAACAGATGCCGATCCGAGATGATGATACGCCGGACCAACATAATGTTGTGCTTGTCTTTCCTTAAAAGTTTGCTTGACAGCATTGTATACAGTATTGGACAGCAAATTGGAGTGGTTAACTAATGCATGATTTAATGCAGAATTAACCATCTCAGGATTGGCGTCGAACGTGACCTGCCGCGGCAACGGTGGATCTTGCTTCTGTATAGCTTCGCCGCTCCTGCTTAGGCTGAAGGATTTCAGATATAACTGTTTGTAATCCTCCATAGCCTACCTCTGATCATCTCTCAGATTCGCTTCGGAGACTTCTATGACGTTGCTTGGATTGACGTCGGTATTATCACCCATAGCATATGTATAATTAGTCCCACCGGGTGTGTCAAAAAAGGTGTTGACACAAAAAGCGTCAGGATCTGCGAACACCTCGGGCTTATACCCGAATTTGATGTCCAAAGGTGTGCCAGTTGATTTGACCAATTAATCGACAAGGACGATAGATAGAACAAGATCTGAACGAGACAACGGCGATGCGCCCGGATGTCAAGGCTCAAACTTGATCAAGATAACTAGAGCAGAGCTGAACGAGACGACAGCGATGCGCCCGGATGTCAAGGCTCAGGTTGCTCAAACGCGGAACTTGCAAGGGTTGACGGAGATCGAGGAGATGCAGCCCGTCAAAGCTTGAAGAACTCCTAGATAAGCTAGATCTAATACAATAAAAGTAGGATTGCTAGAAAAGTAAATAAGAGTAATAGATTTGTTTGGTATATTATTGTATATCTCCTTTACACCACCCCTCGGTACATATTTATACCCCGGCCAGGGGAGTTGTAAGCAGACACGACTCTAACTTTCCTAAACAAAATCCCTATTTTCAAGGAAACAAACAACTTGTGCACGACTATATCTTTCCTAAACAAAACTCCTATTTTAAAGGAAATAAATGACTCGTGCAAGAGTCAGACTCAAAATAACCTATAATATACTGGCGTAAAGCACCAGTTTCCATATCCGTCACCCTTACGATGAAACCTTCTATCGGCAGACTTCTTCCAATCTACAACCTTCTTCTATTGCCATCGACAGCTCTCTGCTGACGCCAGCCACATCATCCTGCTTCCATCGGCAGCTTTCCGTCTTCATTGGCAATATTCCCTCTATCAGCAACAGGCTTTGGCTCTCATCGGCAATGCTTCCTTGCCTTTATCGGCAACATCCTCTCTACTCTCATTGGCAATCGGATCGGTAATATCCCAATGCTGATAAGGAACGGCAACTAGCCTTTTGCCGATGGGCACAATCCTTAGATCATATTGACACGTGCCAAAAAACGGTGTCAACAGTGTGTGCATGTGTGCAAGATTTCAAGCTAATCCGAAAGAATGTCATTTAATTGCCGTTAAGAGAATTTTGAGATACTTATTACACACTCCTAATCTTGGCTTGTGGTATTCTAAGGGCTCCTCTTTTGATTTACTTGGCTATTCCGATTCAGATTATGCTGGTTGTAAGGTAACTCGAAAGAGCACTACTGGGACTTGCCAATTTCTTGGTCGGTCCTTGGTGTCTTGGAGCTCTAAAAAGCAAAATAGTGTTTCCTTGTCCACCGCGGAAGCCGAGTATGTGGCGGCCGGCTCTTGTTGTGCCCAACTACTTTGGATGAAGCAAACCCTAAAAGACTTTGGTTGTGAGCAAAACAAGATTCCCCTTTTGTGTGACAATGAGAGTGCCATTAAGTTGGCAAACAACCCTATACACCATTCTTGCACAAAGCACATAGACATCCAGCATCACTTTTTGAGAGACCACGAAGCCAAAGGAGATATCGCTTTGCATCATGTGAGCACCGAAAATCAACTAGCTGATATCTTCACAAAGCCTCTCGATGAGTCAAGATTTTGTGCTTTGAGGAGTGAACTAAATATCATTGATTCTCGTAATGTGGTTTGATGTTTTGCACACACCCTTGATTGATTTAGATTGGATAAAATGTCTTTGAAAATCTTGTGTGGAGCTTTCAAAATCTATTTTTAACATCTCAAACTTGTCCATAGTTGTGTATTGATGTGCTGAAATCTGGACATGTTTAAGATGTTTGTAGCTCATCATATGGTTAAATCTATTTTTGGCTGGTTTTTGACCTACCGGTAGTACCGGTCGCCATCGGTAGTACCGGTGGGGATCTGGTAGTACCGGTAGGCCAATTTCCCACACGGGTCGGCTTGGCTACTGTTCTACTACCGGTAGTACCGGTAGGTGTTTTTGCGCTACGGGATGACTTTAACCGCGCGGGCCTAGGGACTTATCCCTTCTTTTCCCCCGGCCCCACCCTCTTTCCCACCCGCCCGCCCGCCCCTGCCTGACTCCTCCCGTGAGCTCGCAAGCACAAGCGGCGGCGGCTCCCTACCGCCTCTCCCCTCCCCCACCCGATCTCCCTCCTCCCTCCATCTCTTCCAAATCTGCTTGGTGGAAAGGTAGCCCCGGCCTTGGTGATCGTTTTGGTGGTGGTGGTTTTGGCGTGGACATCTTCGTTTGCTTGGAGTTGGCCTCTTCCCCCCGCGTAGCAAGGTATACGTTGTTCTTGCCCGATCTGTCAATGTACTTTATTCTAGGGTGATTCCTCGCATTTGCTCCATCCTTTGGGGCTCCTTATGCTAGTAGAGTACTCCTTGTGCGTTTTGTTTGGTCGATTTGGTCGATTGGGGGGATTGGGTTTGTGCATAGTGGTCTTGGTACTACCGGCCGTTGATCGGTACCACCGATCCCTGTGCATGGCACTCTCCCCGCAATCTCGTCGTCTCAGTCAAACCCCGCACTCTCTCTACTTGATTTTGACTCGCTTGTTGGCCTTCTTATGGTTGTGTAGCATGGAAGGCACACAGAGGAACCCATCTCGTCGTGCTCGCTCATCCTCTGGTGATGCGGGTGATGGACGCACCGTCCGTGGCTGCGGCAGCAGCAATGCTCGTGGTTCCGATGTTCCCATGGACCCCGCAGCTCGTGAGGCTGCTCGGTCCAGGGCGACGACTAATCCTATTCCTACTCGGGCGAACCCTCCCCGGCGTCATCGAGAGGTGGTTGGCAACCGCGTCCCCGACTCGAGCATCCTGATTGAGGGTCGTTCTATTGATCCTCGGGTTGTGGCTTGCTCCCTGCTTCATATCGGGGTTCCGCCACGGTCTCTTCGGTTTCATCCGGAGTCCAACCCAAAGGTATCTCATCCTGGTACTAGTGGTTCTTACACCCCTAGTTATCCCATTGATTACAGGAAGAGGGTTGCGGACTTGCGCACCATGCGTGCCGACAATCCATATGAGTATGTCAAGTGTGATAGTCTTGAGCCCAGGTTTTGGTCACAGTTCCATCATGACTACTATACTTTCATCCTTTATCATGATAGCATTCATTCCAAGTGCCCTCTGTTCCAGCACAAGGCTCTGGTGCTCAACTCTCTGACGAAGCTCAATCATCCTGAGATTGATCAGTTGATCTCCAAGCTTCAGGAGTGGCGCCTCTTGCTGCTCATGACCTTTGTCAAGGCTTGGAACACAGAGGTGCTTTGTCAGTTCTGGGCCACCCTCTACATTGATCGAGAGCATGATGTGCTTCATTGGATGACACAAGGTACTCATTACCATTGTGATTTTGTTACTTTCTCTCGACTCTTGAGGTTCGATAGGCTTGATCGTGAGGCCCCGGATATTCATGATATATATGCTAGTGGGATTGGATCAGATGATCTTGTGGCTGCTCAGATGTACACTGATGATATGTATGCAAACTTCACATCCGCCAATCTGAGGCCTTACTTTTATGTGCTGAATAATATGATTCGTCTCACTATTGACCCCCAAGATTGGTGACTCTATTCATATCCAGAATGATGCTCCCAAGATATTGGTTTGTTTTGGTCCACAAGGTGGACATTTCAGCGTGATGAGGTTCATGTGGGGAAAGATCATTGAGGCTTCAGTTGATCCCCACAAGTCACTACCATATGCTCCTTATCTTATGCACATCATTGAGCAGGTAGTTGGTCATGAATTTCATGCGGACACCAAACATGCCTCCTATAGTGTGAGGAACTTGGGACCAAAATCTAGTGCCTCTCGTGGTGCCACTGCTCCTGCTGCTGATGATGATGCTGAGGAAGAGGAGGTTGCTTTAGATGTTCCCTCCGCTCCTTCACCTCCCCATCGCTCCACTTCGGCGCGTTCTAGGCTTGGTGAAGGCCGTGGGGGAGGTTCTCGCTCCTTGCTCAGGAAATTTCTTGCCTACTTTTGCTACACAGCTGAGAAGGAAGATCGCCGGCTTCGACAGATTGAGGAGCGCCTCAACATTCCACTTGCATCTCCGTTTCGTCCCTTTGATGAGTATGTGGCTCCTAGTGATCCTCCTCCTACGGGTGTGTTCCTGATGATGATCTTGGTGGTACCACTTAGGGCTATGGAGGGCCCTCTTCTTATGGTGATCAGGGCTATGGAGGTCCCTCTGCTTATGTTGTTGTTGCTGCTGCTGAGTATGGATTTGAAGCCATCTTTGGTGCGCCTTACTCCAGTCAGGGCGTCTATCCTGGCTAGGGTAGCTCTTCTCAACCCTTTGCCGGTGATTCTTATTTCGATCGTCCTTATGGCAAGGGTGTTGGTGGTGGCCTAGTTGATTATGGTGATGACGATGGCGAAGATGATGACGATGACGACTTCTAGCTTGGTGCTATCCTATGCTCTTCATGTGGCCTACCCTTTTTGGCACTTGATGCCAAAGGGGGGTGTTAGGCTTTTCTCTATGTAATAGGGTAGTTTATCTATCTTTTGCTTTATCATTCGTGAGGTTGGACAATGGTCTTTATTCATGTTGAACTATGTGGCGAGCTACAACACTATTTATGTAATATGGATGATGGTTGATTGTAGAACTATTTATCTTATATCATTCATCTTGTGTTGTTATCCATATGCTTGTGTGGTGATTGTTTATTTGATTTAGTCATTGTGTGGATGATATATATTGTCATATGCATCACGCTTATTTATTCATCACACACACTAGTAGGCACCCCACAGATTGCAAAAGTTAGGGGGAGCTTGCTCTAAATTTTATGCTATCTTGATTATGATCAAGACATGGAATTCAAATCCAATGCATAAATTTAGGGGGAGTATCTTCCTAAAGTTTGCAATTCAAAAGCTTCAATTCTTTCTATTATTATGTAAGCCTAAGTTGGTTGCCATCAATTACCAAAAAGGGGGAGTTTGTAAGTGCATTCGTCCCCTATGTGTGGGTTTTGGATAATTGATAACAATCAAGTTAGGGACTAACATGTTTCTCTAGTAATATTCAAAGGTGTCAGTCCATTGATAATTCTAAACGATGAAATTCGGTGATTGAAGCACCCCAAATTCCACTCTATGGAAAGCGGCCCATCTCAAGTGCTAAAGAGTTTTATTCTTTTGAATTGAGTTATAGGAAAAGCCGCACTATCAAGAGGGACACAAATTGGACTAGCTAGAAGTGGGTAAGAGTGCTCAAGTCATTAGTATAAAGACGCTTGAGAGACGCCGTGAAGAACGGATCCTTGGAAGGTGCTTTGTGTTGTCAGCAGAGCTACCGGTAGTACCAGTTCCACCCACCGGTAGTACCGGTGAGGGATCGGTAGTACCGGTCAACAGCCGGTGGTTCCGCTAGGCCAAATTCCCGCCCGACTTGGGCGGCTGTCTTTTACACAGTCGGTAGTACCGACCCCCGCCCCACCGGTAGTACCGGTAGTTCTTTTTTCCGCCGGCTTCTGGGCTCAGCCACAACGGTCACTTGGTGACCGGTAGTACCGGTGGCTCCACCGGTAGTACCGGTACCGCTTCGGGGCTGAAGACTTTAAGTCTATCCACGCCCCCTTCTCTCTCACTCACCCATTCATTCACACTTCACCCACCTTGAGACAAAGGGTTCTCCAAACATTGACTCACCTCCTCTCTCTCTCTCTCCCTCTTGCTCTACAGCTTCGATTCTTGCAAGATTAGAGCGAGGCAAGTGAGATTGAGTGCGGGGAACTTCTATCTATGACTTGAGCACTTGGATTCATCTTGTAGCCGGTTGGATTTCTGTTTGTTACTCTTGGGTTCTTGGAACCCTAGCCGGCTAAGCGTTCTTCGTGGTTGCCCGAGTTGCTCCATTTGTGAGGGCACCCCGAAGTGTTTGTATTACCCTTGTGATTCTTAGTGGAAATCTCGGGCTAACCTTTGTGGTTGCTTTGAGAGAGGCAAGGAGGTGAAAGAGACTCCGACCTTTGTGGTCACCTCAACAACGGGGACATAGGTGCTCGTTGGTGGAGACCGAACCTCGGATTAAATCTTGTGTCTCGCGTGCTTGCTCGTTTTTCATTCATATACTTTGTGCTTTCACTTGTTCTTCGTGTTCTTCCTCTGCCACCTTGTTCTTATGATTTGGTGAAGGAGCAAGACAAGGGGAGTCGATCTACAACCTCTACATCACCTAAGGATACTAAGGAATTAGTGGATCTAAAATCTAAGTTGATTTCATTCGAGATTTGCTAGTTCCGTAGGAACCGATAGTACCGGTCCACCACCGGTAATACTAATTTCTGCATCAAATTATTTTTTGAATTTCAGGTTTTGAGAATTGCCTATTCACCCCCCTCTAGGCCAATTAGGTCCTTTCAATGCCTTATACCTTTTGAACTAACATTGCTCTATTTTTTTTATCCACAGAATTATGCTTTTGCCTAAACCTTAATGAAGTACTTCAAATTTGATAGAATTAACTTTAGATTTAATATAACTCGTAGCGTTAGCACGAGTAAATATACTAGTACAAACTAGTACAACGAAACATCGGTTCCCCATACTATGAGTAATCATCCAGTCCCCCCACCCTCTTATTTAAGTTGTAGATCAATTAGTAAACTGTAAGAGGGACAAAGTAATTACCGTGAATAATTAACAATTACAAGTTTACAAGTTACAACATATATGCCACTCTTGCAGCATGCACAATACTAAGAACATCTGTACTGTCTCATCTTTAGGCACAAGACACATCAGTGGAGAACTTACCCAGTATCAGGTTTTGTCTCTCGGATAAAACACGGGTGGAAGTTAAATAGGCAATACCACAACATGGCAATTACTGTTCTACGCAGTTATCCATCACAAGTTGGGAACAAATAGTTTAACTTAGGCATTTATCTATCCTCTCATCGAAATCTTTGGCTTGCCACTGAGATGTAGGATAATTATCTTTTTTGTGTGTGAATACTTCACATGATCATAAGAGAAAAAACAGTTTAAACCTGTTGGTACAAAAAGCATATCTAAAGGATGACAATGTTCATGAACTTCCTCTTAGCAAAAGCCAACCACCATTTGTTTGGAAAGCCATTAGCTCTATATGCACAGTTGAGCAATCTTCCACTTGTTTCCTCCCTTATCTGCTTCAAATAATTCCTCAACAATTCTGCATTCAGACACAGAAATGCACAATCGTCAATTTATCATTGGAATCCATGGGCACACGAATGTTTTACTGACTTAATTAGTCTACATTATGAAAACAAACATAATAATGTAAAAATAATAATAAGTAGCATATTACTTTTATACAAAGAAAAGACTAGTCTTGAAAACAAAAACATATATGTGATACAATTATAGATGAAACTGTATACCTGCTTCCTGCTGGGACTGGGGAAGAGTGAAAAGTCCAGGGAAAGGAAACCCTGGTTCCCCAGGTACAGGAACTTTCTCCAATCCCAGATTAATGATTGCCTTAGTCCCAACAGCCAGTGTCCGGCAACCTTCTAGTCGTTTTAAGGCAATATTGATATAAAACGTCAGATAGATCAATAACTTGTCTGCTGAGCTTTTCACATGGAAATTTTTGAAGAAAACATTGGCGCGAAAGAAAGTTATGGCTTCATCAACAATGTCCGCTTTATCTGTATAACATGTACATCAATAAGAAATTCAGCATGGTCAAAGTAGTAGTACATCATCAAATGAGTTCTGTGTAGCCACAATACCAGGGTCAGAAGCTAGTGCTGGGCCCTTGATATGAGTTTTCAGTGGAAGCAAAGGACAGCTGCAAGCTTTTCTGATCTCATCATCATCAACGAAACTAGAGTGATAAACCTGCCCATCCAATTCATGCATTTATTATGGGTGTTTCTTAAAAACAACACTGCACTTAGATATCATCAATTAATGAGAATCAAAATGTAACATAGTCAATATGGAAAAACCAATAGAAATGACCCATCTAAAGTAAATAACCCAAGAAAAGGTTTCATTAACAGTTTAACTCCACATGAAGTAGTATAATTCCGCAACATTTATTTTCTGACTTTTCTTCTGTTGTAATACTACCTCATCAACTGCTGTAAGAAGAGTTCAGCATACAATAACAAGACAGCAATCTGGGAAGTTGGTTAGTCTTGAAGAGCATCATAAATTCCTTTGTTTGTTCCCGTTTTATTTGTGTCCATTTCTCCTTTAATCACAGTTTTGCACTCCTGCAGGATATCATGTGCACATAATTCATCTGTTTTTTATTTTGCAAATGAAGCAGCTAATATAAGTATTGTACTCCCTCCGTCCCAAATTGTAAGTCGTTTTGGCTTTTCTAGGTACATACTACATAGACCGACCTATAATTTGGAACGGGGGTAATACCTTGTAAGCTAAAAACAGAAAAACATGTCATTAATTTGGATCCAGGCGTCAAAATAAGTTGCCAGATTATAACTTTGGATATGTAGCAACACATTGAATTAATCAAAGACAACACTGTTTTTCTTTGTAATACAGTACCACAAATATCTCACAGAATTTTGCATTGTAATTGACAAGTAAATCACACTATTTTTTTGTGGGCACTGCTCTACCTTAGAATAACCTTTCCAGAAGCATTTCAAAGTACTCAATTCTCTATAACTACCTATAATGAAATAGTCTCACACTCAATGTCTCGAACATTCACTTGATCCGATTTGATTCTGCAAAAATGACTGGCCAAAGTTCTACTCCCTCCGTCCCAAATTATAAGAGTTTCCAAGAATCTTGGAGAGTCAAAGCATCTCAAGTTTGACCAATAATTATAGAGAAAACTATCAAGATTTATGATATCAAATAGGCATACTATAAAAATATAATTGATAACGAATCTAACGATACTTAGTTGACATCATAAATGTTATTATATTGTCGTATACGTTTGGTCAAACTTGAGATAGTTTGACTCTCCAAGATTCTTGGGATGTCTTATAATTTGGAACGGAGGGAGTACTAAATAGGCTTGTGCACCTGTAGGAGTAGGATATCTACACCTTATGACAGGCTTCCCTAGCGAGTTCTAGCATTCTGAGAAGTTCTATTTATCTGTTTCACAATAGGCATATTTAAAATGGATAATCGTCGTCTTGATCATGAATACAACTTTGCCACAGGTAGATGCAAGATTGATTATTGATTCAATTGGAAATGGAATATACACCAATTACACAGACAGTCAGACACATTAGAATACCAAGACTATCCAGATGCGAACAGAGTAATCTAATAACAGCATCCATCCACACTAGGAAGGCACGCAATATTCAGATCCTATATATACCGAGTAAAATGTAATTATGGGAAGTCAGGGGGGGGGGGGGGGGGGGGGGGGGGTAAGAGATGGGTACCATCTTGCGTGTCGAAATCAGGAGAAGCTAACGCAGATGAGTCAAGGTCGCGGCGGCGGCGGCGGCGAAGCACAACCCTAGCCGTGGCCAGAGAGGAGAGCAGGTGGGGATCCGGGGGAGGAAGAGACCGGCAGCGGATGATTTAGGGAAGGAGGGACGGGGATCGTGCTTCGCCCCTGGCGGATCGAAGCAGCTCGTCCCGTCGCCCACGGTTGTCGCCGCAGTGTCCCGGAGGCCGGAGCCGCCGCCCTGTCCCAACTCCCACCCGTAAGCACGAGTTGACACCTCTGGGATCCGGGCGGGGCGCTCAGCTCCGGGAGGCGGCAATAGCCCAGGCAGAGCGCGTGGAATGGGGGAGCGATTGAGGAGGCGGAGATGAGAGCGGTGGCGGTAGAGGTGGCCGGCTGCCGCTGGGCGAGAGGCGAGAGGTGACAGAGGCGAAGGCGTCGGTCGGCGTCGACAGAGACGAGCGAGAGAGGCGGAAGGTGCGGCCTGCGGGGCGTGCCTGCTGCCAAACGAAACAAGGGAAGATACCAATAGCCCGATACAGGGAAGAAGCCGCGCCGGTGAGATTGAATGCTGCTGCGCTATACCTCCCTTCCAAACTTCAAGAGCCTTCAAATTATAACTTATTTCAAAAAAAAAATTATAAGTTAAAATATGGTAAAGACTTTTATTCGTCCGAGCGTGCCATAGAGCTTCCGCACGCACACGCCTCGTACACCAGTGCTACCTTATCCTTCTCGCTGACATTCCCCGCATCTCTCTCACTCTCTCAGCGACCGGCGGCGACAGGCGAGCTCCTCCCCGGTGTCCTCCTCACGCCGCGCCCCACCGCCTCCCCATGCCGCGAAGAGCTCCTCTCCGCATCCGCCCGCGCCGAGCTCCTCTCCGCCTCCACCCACGCCGGGCATGGCGGATCGGCGGGAGATTGAGGACCGCTGCCCCACCCTACGCCAGGTGTTCTCCGGCACTCGGTCGCTTGCCGGCAACGAGCACCCACCGGGTTCGTCTACCTGGCTTCATCCCCTTTCCTGCTGCGCGAAATCGAGCTCCCCAACCCTAACTCAAGCATGGTGTGCGGCGTTGGTGATTATGTTATTGACAACATTGATATAGGATATTCTCTAGCATATTGCAGAGTACACCGGCTAAACAAAATTACATTGTGCCGCAGATTTTCTCTTGGATGGAATCGCTGAACTCTCTTGCTGAACTTGATTGCTAAAGCTTACAGTACTTCTGAAGCCAGGAATCTAGAACCCTCCTGCCAGACAAGGTGCATCGTTCCCTCTCCTCCATTGCTATGTTACAGAAAGAAATGTACAGACGGCTGAAACCTTCATGCCTAAGTTGCAGAGTCATGGGTTGCCTGCTGATGCTCATTCTTTCAATGAAATCATGAAGCTCTATGTTGGAACCTTTGGTATGAGAAGGTACTTTGTGTATTTTTCAAGCATTACTTTGCGCTTTTAAATTTGCAAATGAACAGATACACTATACTTGTTTTTTTAGAATATATAAATTTCCTAATGAGGAATACATTGTTACCTAATGAATGACATTTAAATTGCCTGAGAAAATGTAATCCACTACAACATTACCAACATCAACTTGCCCATCATCAATAAAGGCTGTCAGTCACCGGCTATCAACGTTAGCACAAGCGACGATGAGGACATGTATGTTTAGATGCTAGATTCTTAGTTAAAGATGTATCCTGGGGTAATTTTATCTTTGCACGCATACACACCCATTCATTGCGAACAGATTATCCAATGCACTGCACGGATGGAAGCCTCTAGAAGCGAGCCTTATCTGTCACAAAAAACAAAAGAAGTTGGCCTTATCAAAAGCCCTTGTATTAATTATCTCCCTTACCATGTGCTCGCTAGAGACCCCTCCACCTTCGTCTCCGCCATGGTGGACAGTGAGGATGTTAGCGTAATGCGTATCTACGGCTCTGACCCCTGCACTGTTTGCTCCTATCGTCCTAGCACACCCTCATATCTTGTTTCTAATAGGATTTGAGTGATTTGTTGCTTGTCTGATGTCCTGTGATGGGTGATTCCATTCATGTGTGCGTGCTCAGCTTAGGTATTGGCATTTGATGCAGGATGTGCTGACAGCAAGGTCGAGTGGAAGCAGAGCAAGGAGAATGTGTTGAACGAGCTGCTTGAGCTCAGGAGCTGCTCTAGACTCTTCTTCGAGGTATAGATCTTCTACTCTGCTTCCACCTGACATGGTGAAAATTTTGTTACAATTGACATGATGTTGGTTGCTTGCTTGGTGCCTGAACAAGCTGTGTAAATTTGCATGTCTTACAGTGTGTAATGGCGCAAAGCAGCCAGGTTCATAGTTGAAAGCCGTCTTAGACTGTGTTTTCCCCCGCTGTCCACAAAAGAATGAAATTATAAGTTGTGCCAGTCAAGCTAGTTTAAGTTGAACCAAATTTATAATGAATAATACTAATATTAGGTAAAACACAACACTGGATAGTGAGCACAGATCACTGAATACAACTATAGGCTGCTAATCGGTGTCCATTTTGCACATAGAAATAAGTAAAAAAATATTGTAGCTAGTTAGTAAGTAGGAGAAACACAGTTATAGATTAGCACCCATGTTTATTAGAACCATGCAAAAGTTAATGGTCTGATCAGTCCCATATAGGATTAAAATACATGAACCTATGCATTCATTTTATTGTGTTAGCATCCATCTGTTGAATACTTAAGTTGAAAAAAAATCCATTAGATATGTAACCAATTGACAATCTGATATCCAATCACACCTTTCTATTCTAGGATAAATTGTGCTAAATAATGATTTCATAGATGAGTGAGTTGCCTAAAATGGCAGCACATAGACGACAACTTGTAATGTATAGAAATTTCACATACGCGTACTCTGAAATGACATACTTGCTTTCTTAAAACCAATAACTCAATCAAAATACTGGTAAAGACCTTGATTAGCTTCAGGCTATGTTTGGGTTTTGCTCACATTGCCTTCTTGCTTGTTCACATTAGGAAGCTTATTAAGGGTTCAAAAGTTCATGCATGTTTTTTAGTTTCTGTTTACGTGATTTAAAAACTTGAACACGTGATTTAAAAACTTGAACACATGTAGCACTAGATGTCTTTTTATACATGATTTATCCAAAATTGAACTATTATGGGTGCATACCTATTACAAAAAAATAGATTAGCCTTGAGTCGTCGTCTCTAAGAAGTTCTGTT